>JAUMJL010000267.1:0-480779 GCA_033558185.1 Dromococcyx pavoninus | reverse complement strand
AAAAAAAAAATAAAAAATAGAAAAAATATAAATAATAATAAAAAAAAGAAAAAAAATAGAAAAAAATAAAATATAATAAAAAAAATAAAAATAAATAATAAAAAAATAAAAAAGAAGAAAATAAAATAAAATAAAAAGAAATAAGAAAAATAAAAAAATAAAAAGATAAATAAAAAAAAGAAGTAAAAATTAAGAAAAAATAAAAATAAAAAAAAATAAAAATAAAAAAAAATAGAAATAAAATAAAAAATAAAAGAAAAATAAAGAAAATAATAAATAAAAAAAATATAAAAAAAAAAAAAAAAAAAAAAAAAAAGAAAAATTAAAAAAAAAAATAAAAAGAAAAATAAATAAAAAAAAAAGAAATAAATATAAAAAAAAAAAATAAAATAAAATAAAGAAAAATAATAAAAAAAATAAAATAAGAAAATATTAAAAAAAAATAAAATTAAAAAGAAAAAAAAAAAAAAGAAAAAAAATATAAAAAAAATAAAATATAAAAAAAAAATAAAAAATAAAGAAATAAAATATAAAAAAGAAAAGATAAAAAATAATAAAAAAAAAAATAAAGAAAAATAAAAAAAAATAAAATAAAAAAAGATAAAAATATAATAAATATAAAAAAAAAAGAAAATAAAAAAAAAATAAAAATATAAAAAATAAAGAAAATAAATAAGATAAAAAAAATAAAATAAAAATAAATAAAAAATAAGAAAGAGAGGAGAGATCATACCAGGCTGCTCAAGGCCACATCCAACCTGGCCTTGAACACTTCCAGGGAGGGGGCATCCACAGCTTCCCTGAGCAACCTGTGCCAATGTGTTGCCACCCTCATTGTGAAGAATTTCTTCCTAAATTCTAATGTAAATCTTCGCCTTTCCAATTTAAAGCCATTCCCCCTCATCCAATCATTTCATGCCCTTGTAAAAAGTCCCTCCCCAGCTTTCCTGTAGCCCCCCTTCAGGTACTGGAAGACCACTATAAGGTCTCCCCAGAGCCTTCTCTTCTTCAGGCTGAACAAGGCCAGCTCTCTCAACCTGTTTTTATATGGTCGGTGCTCCACCCCTCTGATCATTTTCACGACCCTCTTCTGGACTCGTTCCAATAGGGTCCCTGTGCTAGGGTCTCTGTGCTGGCATCTGTGTGTCAGGTTCTGTGTGCCTGGAGTCCCTCTACCTGGGTTTCCTGTGCCAGAGTCTGTGCGTGGGAGTCCCTATACCCGAGTCATTGTGACAGAGCTATTTAAAATCCTTGTGGGTGTGTTGCTCAGGGACAGGGTTCAGTGGTCGGTGTGACAGTGCTGGGTTAAGGGTTGGATGCGATAATCTTAAAAGTCTTTTCTGACCTTAATAATACCATGATTCTGTGGTTAGTCACAGGGCTTCTTCACTCCAAGCGCTGGGTGGCTTTTGGCGGGCTGACCCTGAACCAGGAGGTCACCCCGGTGTGGAGCAGGCAGAGGGTCCTTATTCTCAGCACTCTGCTGTGCGGGCCGAAATTCACCAGGAGCTATCAGGTGGCCCAGCCAGCCCCTGTGGCAGTGGAGAGCCTCGGTGGGTGGTTGTGCAGAGGCCAAGGCAGCAGTGCCCCTGCAAAGCCCCATGGCTTCACTTCCCGACTGGACCAGAGAGTGAAACATCAGTGTGGGGTTGTACCATGGGAATGGGGTTTGGCAGTGTTTGAGTACTTGGCCAACTTGTTAGTTGACAAAGATATAGCGATATTGAGGAGCAGGAGTGTCAAATCTAAATGCAGCTTGGCTTTTCTTACCTCCTTGTCACACCTTTGTGTTATATTGGACACTGTATTCATGCTTTGTACTTAATGCTGGTTGGTCTAATACAGGATGTTGTTTCTATCTGCTAAACCTGATTTACCCTACTTCAAAAACAAGACTAGATCATTGTATTCTTATAGAGAGACTGTAGGTCAAAACTTAATATTGAGGAAAGGCCAGATCTGGATCTAGCAGATGGACCTGGAAATATTCCCTGTTTTGACAGTGCAGTTAGCTATTTGAAGAAGGAATGAAACATGCAGATCCTTTGTTAACAGTATTTGAGACTGGATTTTTAACAAATAATTTATGGAGGACATGCTTTAATCTCAACATAAGGATAACTGAGTAAACTCTTTAGCTAAATATTTTCCTTTCCCTTTTCTTGTCCTAAGTTTCCAATATGTCTGCTGCTGTACCTAGTGGTTAGTTCTGAGGATCAGGTTCTGAACTTCAGGTTTCAAAACAGCCAGCTAAAAGGCAGTGGAGTGTGTGTATGCAGATTTTTCATTTTTCTTGCTAATTTTTTTTTTCCCGTAATATAATGAGCATTTTATATTTTTGTCTGTATTTTAAGGCATAATGTTTTTAACAACAGTATTACTCCGGAAGAGAATTCCTGGAAATCAATGGATTGGAAAATACAGACGACCAAGAGTGGTTACCCTTGCAATGAAGCAAGCAATGATTCGAAGGTTGGAAATTGAAGCAGAGAATGAATATTGGCTGAGTCGACCTTACCTTACACGGGAACAGGAGTACAAACACAACACAGAAGGGAGACGTGCAAGATGGGAAGCTTTCAAAAGCCTGACAAGAGCCAAGTTCCCTGAGCACAGATATATCAGCGATCATTTAAACCACTTAAATGTGTCAAAAAAGTGGACATTGTGAATAATACAGCGTATTTATTCTTGGCATGTATTATGCACTACTATGGGATCTGCTCTTGTACCTCTATGGGTACTTTTGTAACTCAGTAGAATAAGGTTTGATGACAAATGAGACTTCACAGTATACGAAATCCTACATTAAAAGTGGTCCTATGGAATGGTGCATGTTTTTTATTGTTGTCTCTTTAGAAAAACACAATTCTTTCTCTGGTTGTCTGCCATCTGAAAGGAATTAATGACTGGCACTGGCCAGATGGTCCTTACCCAGTCACTTCCCCTTCTGAAGGGATACTTCTGTATGCTTCAGTATTTAAGACATAAGTGATGATACACATGCCAGGACCAAGACGAACTAGAATTACAAAGTTAGGTGATTGAGGCTGGAACTCACAATAGATTGTAAAATGTTCCATTTTTTTAAAACTTGTCATGTCAGTGTGGACTTGGGTGTTCCTGCCCTCACTTACAGAGATGATTTCTGATCCAAAAGATTTCTAAGTCGTGTTTCGTGTCCAGAAGAAATACAATCACCTCCAAGTGAGGTTTTTCATTTCCCCTCTCATGACAAATGACCTGGAAGATGGGTCAGGCCTGAGTGTAATCCTAGGTTTGTTGCAGTTGGAGCATAAAAACAGTGGAACAGTTACAATGTTTCCCAGGTAAGCAGTTTGTGTCACTGACCCAATACACACACACTATGCCTGAGCAATTTTCAGATTCTTTTACATACTTTTATTAAGTTGATGCATTCACTGATGAATTCAAGTGTCAAGTCCATTCATATTTTATCACTTTGGAAGAGAGGCCTAAAATGGTAGAACGGTTTTATTTAAAGATTAATTATACTTCAGAGAGGTATGAACAGGTCTGAATACTGATGTACAAAATCTTGAATGCACTTTCAATGGTTATAAATGGCTTAAGATAACATTTATGGAAAAGTATACATACAGGGAGATTGCAAAATACAAGTAAAACATGAAAAAACCTTCCAGGCAAAGCAATGTGATTTTGTATGGAATTCATTTATAAAAGCCCATTTTAAAAAGTTATTTCAAGTATTAAACTATAAATGGCAACACATTTTCTCTGTGCATAGGACTAGTCCTATCTGTAACATACAAAAAATACAATAAATATGTTGTTATTACATGTATCTTTTACACTCCGCCTCAAACCTAAATACAGCTCATTACAAGTTTAGGCAGCATGATTAAAAAAATAACTGTGGAAGTAGAACAGCTGGGACATTGTGATTAGTGCAGATGTTGATGACCCTTGCTAGCAAATACAAAAATAATTGCAGAGTTAACCAAAGATGTTTAAATCATCTAAGTTAAAAAGGGGAGAGGGGACAGAATCGCTGTCACTTTCTGTGATATTTTATGATTGTAAACTGCTGTTCAGAAAGATTTACATTTCTGACAATAAAGCTGATAGCAACAAGTTAAGAGACAGAAATTAGAGAGGAACATGCTAAGCATGCAAGTTGTCAGCAAAGCTATGTAAACAGAAGGGAAGCTGCCCATCACTGCTGATGCTTTGGTGCCAATAAAGGTCATCCCAATACTTCATCCCCAACATTCTGCTTGACTGCTCAGCATGTGCTCTCTGTTTCTTGGTGCTGGGAAGAAAGATGGGGGAACCTCCCAAAATGAAGAAAGGAATCCTGTAAACATTATCAGGCTTCTCTACCTAATGGAGACAAGATTCAAGTAATTGCTGCAGAAAACAAATGGCCAAACACCAGTTTTAACCAACATTACAACTAGCTACAACTTGGAACTTTATTACATTTCATGACAGTTATGCAGTTAAGAAAAATGCTTATAAAAAGCTGTCGAAATATACAAAATAAATTGATAAAAATGAGTGTAGTAAGTGTGTGCAGTATTATAGCAAATCACTTTATATGCAGCTGCTCTCTTTGGTGCCATTTAGGGACAGAAGAGCCTCTGATGGCGCACACTGAGCTATTTTGTAGGTACCATGAATGAGGTGTTCTTGAACTGCACTTAAAGTAGCTGCTATTTGGAGCCTCTGCAAATGTATACCTGAATCTCCTGATTACCTACAATTTTAGACCGTGACCTCAAAGAACACAGCCTATGAAATTCAAAGTGTTTTTTAAAATCTAATAAATGCAGTCAGTCAGTGCTCCAGATCTAGGCAGATCTGCCTAATTTATGTCAGTCAATGCATCTCTTGGTAAAGCTGCCAGACACTGATGCTGCTGCAAATGCTTCTTTCCTCCTCTTGGGGCTCTGGAAACCTACAACCTGAACGCACATCAAACAGATCAAAAATTTCTTCGAGTGGATATCGATAGTATTGATTTTAACTAAAGAGGCTGTAAAGACTGACTTCTTTACCTGTATTTGTAGTGTCTCAAATATGATCTGAGTGTAGAACTGCGAGTTCCTGAGGGGCTTTTCTGTGGCGCCTGGTTAACAATGAGAGAGGGAGGTGTAGAAACAGGCACCATTTCCCCCCCACCTGCTAATAGGGCATGGACTTGCCCTAGAAACAGTGTCTGCTAAAAAGGCACCGTGGGCCCACTACTCCATGGAACTGGTCTGAAGTTCTGCTGCTCGACTGGCCGGAGGAAGAACTACTGGACCACATGTTCCTGAAGAACTGCTGCTGGAGGAGATGCTGCTAGATAGACCACACTTTCTTGAGCCCCACTGGAGTGGTGATAATTTTTCTATTTCCCCCTGCTACTTCTTTCTCTGACTTATCTCACTGTACCTTCTTTTTCCTTGGCACTATGGTGTAGGGGATCGAAGCTGAGTTGTGTTGTAGTTTGCTCAGCGACCTTGGCTGTGTTCAAGGTATCAGATTGTGATCTGAACAGATTGGAATCTGGTTTTGCAACTTTGAGAAGCTGCGACTCAATGCAACCGAGTATCTAGTTTGTGATTTTGGCTGTGCCCAAAAGAAATAATGCATTTGAATTTACCCTGGGAGATTTGTTGGTCTCTGATTTGCCGTGCAGATATCAAAAGAACCCTTTTTACCCTCTCTCTTCCACTGTGCAGGTTGGAGTGGGCCCTAACACTACTAGTGTCAGGAGGGGACCATAACAGAGGCTGAATCCCAAAAGATTATTTACAATACAGAAAAGCCACACAAGAGCAAATGAGGGCAGAAACTGTACCTGAAAAGTGCAGGCATTTAGCACTCAGAAAACAGGATGAATTTCTAATAATAGCATACCAAAAGGAGTTTGGTATCTGCAAATTCTACAACTGAGGGGCAGTTTTAATAAAAATATTACCAAAATTTCTACACAAATCACTAAAAATAACAGTGCCCAAACTCCCTTCTAAAGTAACCACCTGAATATTTAAAAGTAGAACTTTTCAAAGATCTAACCTGTGACACTGCAATCTCAGGATAATACCATAGGGAATGATTTGACAGAAACTTAGACCTCTTCCTGCCCTCTTCCCATAATACGCCTTTGGTAGGAGCAGCAATTATGTGTCTGTTGTACAGTCTGTGAATAAATTGTTGTAAGAAAAAAACAGTATTAACTGTGCAGTTTTAAGTATCCTGTTTATGGACCTCCTTGCTGTATCTTCACAGGGACAGGCTTATCATCTTAAGACACTTCAGAAATCTGAAGAAGTCACACTGAAATCTTGCCCTATGTCAGGCATCTGTCCTCACACCAGGGGATTAATGTCATTTTGTGTGCCTGACTCATGAGTGCATGTGGGGTTTTTTAAAAGAGAAAAGCAGTAAGAAATACAAAAGCCTAGTTTATAATGGCAGACAATGTCAATATCCTATAGTAATTATGATACTATTTATGGCCTGCAAAAGTAATTATTTTGATGGATCTAAAAGCTTAAGGGGTGTTATTTTTAGTGACAATCTGCATATTTTCATGACTTGCTGATACAGAGCAGGTGAAAGCACTAACCCAGCAAGTACAATGTGACTCAGCACCCGAAACAGTTGTTTTCTGTGGATCAGTCTCCCATCAGGCCTCCCAAACAGGTAGGGCTGCTCTTCTTGTTGTGTTTCCTGGAAGTCTTCAGCTCCTCAGTGCACAGGCCCAGAGGACCTATTTCCTGGAGCACCTCTCCAGCCCTCGCCTCTTGACAGCAATACCCATCTATCTGCTTGGAACTCAACAGCCAAGCAGCTCTTTGCTCTCACCAGCTTTGCAGTTCCTGGTTTGCTCCCTCAATTTGCCCATCTGACTCTTTGATACAGCACAGAGCGCCCTTGCTTATGGTGAGGGAGCTGTCATGACACAACTCTGGAAGATGGTGTCCTGTCACGTTAGATCGATACCTCCTCTGCAACCAGAGCCTGCCAGGGAAACCTGCCCCCCCCCCACCTCCCCTCACTGGGGAGCATTCAGAGTTCATCAGTACAATTCCCTTAGAGAACTTAATTCCTTTGTATCAGTCTGTTTCTCTGAGTAACCAGCTCTCCAGATGGATAAAAGGGGAGGGGGGAAAGGTTTGGGGTGGTGAATTTGGAATAATCATAATTGAATCATTTTACTACATTTCATATTTGTCAGTGACTTTTCAGTAATGCCTGTTTTTACACTAACAGTAACTCTGACCTCAAGAGTATCCCAAGCACACGGTTCTCCTTTTCTTATTTGAAACATGAGAAAAAGTCTGGGACAAAAATCTACCCCTGATCTGCATAAAGGAGTCAGAAACATCAGCTCTTCATGAAAAGCCACAAAGATGTCCATCAGGAGTCCCATAGAAAAAGCAATACTCTTCCAGTTCCATTTCCAAACAACACAACTACAGTAAGGTTTTTCTCAGGGGTACTTTACCTAACTGCCTCATACAGAACACCACAGACATTAACACAAAATGTAACAACTGTTAATTCCTTTTTGGATTGACTTTTCTTTGTATGCTGATAGACAACTGCTCGGAAGTAATAATCCATGCTTTTTCAACCAAAAAATGAGTTTGCTTCTTTGAGCTCTGGTTTCGATAGGATTAAATAAATCAAGTTAAAATGATGAGGGGGCTTAACCCTATAGCAAAGTAGCAACGCCCAGGTAAAAGGGCTTTTACATTGTCAGCATTGCCTTGCTCCAAAGCACAGACAGTAGAAAGAATCCTCAGTCCCGAAAGATCAGGAGAGCTACAATCATGGGGTAGACTGGTTAATAGGAAGAGCGGAGAATGCATCATCCAGTCCCTTTCCCATCACCTAGTGTCTGAACCATGCATAGCTGCACTTCAGCCTCACCAGCCATGCTCTGTTGATGGTTCATTTCTTTTCCCTCTTTTTTTCTTTTCCCTTTTTCTTTCTTTCTGTGCCCTGGAGACCTGCTATGGAAGTGACCCCTGCAGTGTGAAGTTTGCCTGTGGGGAGGTAGGAATCTCTGCAATCTACCCCTACCACTGCAGCGTAACAGAAATGCATAGTTCCCACTCTGGACCTTGTGCATCCAAGCAGGGCACTTCAGGATTTGGCCCTTTGGTAGCAGTATATTATTCAGTGTTGCATAAATGCACATGAAGAATCTTAAGGCATCTGTCTTAACTTCCCTGCTCTGCAATAGTGCTTACAAGAATCCACTGTACTGTGCAGAAACTTGAATTTATTGTGTCTTCCTAAAATGTCCACATTCCATTTTTCACTGACAACTTCTTCCGAACAAAATTAAGTAATATTCAAGCACAAAATGTGTTGCAGAAACCTAGTGAAACAAAAAAGGTAATTAGTGGAATTACACCATTAGCTTTGAAAAAAACAGATCATAGTGCATTACAAGAACACCGGAAGAAAACATGTAATTTACAGGTGCCTGCATCAGGATGGCAGTTAAAATACCTTCAACTCATAATTGGCCCTCTAGGCAGTGTGTGGGGTGGTTATTTTGTTTGTGTTTTGAACTTCTTACGTTTTAGAAAATTCTCTGCCCTAAAAATGCCAATCCATCACCACTGACCTGTGGATAAAGTCTCTTGGATTCCTGATTGACAAGAATTTCTCATTCATTTTGAATTAAATTGATAGATATAGGGACACAAATGATATTTGCTTCGGTGAGGCTGGGGGACTGCTAGCAGGGGGACTGGCCGCCTTCTGAAAATCATGCTCTTTTCTCTGGAATAATCTGGGAATTTTAGTCATCATTCATAACTCTGCTTCTGCTGCGTGTTATAGGCATAAAACTGAAAAATACAATTATCAATCTGTTAGAGGGTATACAGAAGTACAGGAAATGGAGATTCAATCTCACAGCTACAGCAGAGTTGTTTACAGTTTCAGGGGGATTGGAATTAACCGCCTTGGCCTACAGAGGCTGATCAAATCCAGCTGAACTCAGAACAGCTCAAACATTGTGCTACTGTGTTAACCATACCATACCAACACATACCAAAATGCTTTTGCATTGGATGCTATTATGCACTATTTATTTTTACAACTTTTAAAACTACAGCAGTTTGGGCAAGTGCAATGAAGTACACTATCTTTCTTTATTGAATTTGTCCTGACTTTAAGAGAAGAGGGAAAATAGAAAGAAAACGAATCCCAAACTATTATCAGTTAATTGTCTAGCCTAAGCCAGTCACTTGTGCTCCCTCTCTAAGTCGGTAGAAAGAAAAATTAAGGCCTTTCTATAACACCCAGTCAAAGGTTGTTGGGATGAACTGCTCTCAGAAGATACCTACTCCTTTCTATGAAGAACAAAAAAGCCTTAGTAATCTGGTTAGGTCCCATTAGTTTTTACATGGCTAGAGGCTGAAAGTAGTCCCTTGCTTGGGAATTCATCTGCACATTTATATAAAGTGTTAAGAAAAGTTGCAAAGGGAAAACCCATCATTGCTGGGTTCTGTTCATTGAATGGGTTTTTCAGAAGTACCACTAACAAGTCTAATTTTGATTTTGTATGTCTTTACATTGAGCAGTCTGACCAATATCAATCCAAGCATCACTCTACTCCTGCAAAGACCTTGCAGACAGATTTTTTTTGGCACTCCCCACCTCCCACAAAATAATGATTCTAGGGCAGAATGCTTATTAAAAAAAAAACCCAACAGAAAATGAAACAAACAAAAAAGTGATCCTAAAATTACCGAGCTCACAAAACTCAAATATTGTGTTTTCTTTCTGAAGAATTCCTTAAAAGTTCTGTTGTGTCCCCTCTCTTTTTGTTTGAGGGGGGGAGAAGAGGAGGGAAGGCAAGGGGGTAAATGACTCTGCCCTCAGCATTTATAGCTGCTGGTTGTCCAAGTAAGATTTATTTCTCTTTCAGAAAGAAAAATCTAATAGGAGCTTATAAGCTCACTACAGTATGAAATCAACACAAAAGAAGTCTAAATGAGTCACTGGAAATACATCAAGGGAAGTTTTTATATATGCAGTAGCACTTGCTGTTATTTCCTACATGCAAAGAACTTGCAGAACTCATATAAAAGATCACCATCAGTTCCAAGTGTGACAAAGCAGTCCATATGCAAACACCTACATTTACCTATTGACCTTCCTCGTGTGCCCACAGCTTCCTACAGTATAAGAGCAGAACATGGCCCACCAACATTCGATAAAGAGAGTTATGGAGCTGTACCTAAAGAACAGCTCTTCTGCAAGACAACAGTTGTCTTAAAATTGTCCATTGAGCAGATCAGTTTCTTTTACCTGGTCAGGTAACAAATCCAGCACTACCCACTGACTCATCTCAGATCTAGCCAGCCCCTGATTCCTGCACTACAGCATTACTCCCATTCTTTTTTCCTGGACAGCCATTCTGAGTTCTATTTAAGACCTTTCTATTACTCATCCAACACCAGAACACTCCTCTGCATTCCATGATGAGTTACTTTTGATTTCAAGATGTCTATTTTAGTTTACTCATACATATACAGAAACAGCAATCAATGACCTTGGTCTTACCTGTTTCTCATTGAGATGGTTGGTTAGTTACAAGCCTAGATCAGCTTTCCAATGAAACTATAATATGCTTTTTTGCACCTAAAACGTGAGAGAATCTCAATTACGTGTTTTCACGGACGTGCACAACAAACAAAATACTTCAAACCAGAAAGCACACTGTGTTGTGCCTATTTTAGAAGAATATTTTCCCCTGCTTAAATCAATCTCAGAACAGGAAGTGAGAAAACAAGAATTATCTATCCATTACCTTAGTGTAATAACTCAGTTTGGAGCAGAATGAAACACAAGTTAGCCTTAACTTATATAAACATGCTGACTTAATTCTACAGAACAAATTTTCATTTACTTTACTCGAACTATTCCTAAGACCTAAAATAAACATATGGAAAAACCCACCAGCACCAAAACCATTGAATCATCAGAAGTGCTAGAGTGCAGATTACCTGATTTAACGTTTTCCTCTTCAGAGCCACCTTCCACCCACTGACTGTCATTGGCTAGCAATCGATTTTGTGATTCACTCAGTGGTCGAGTAGGAAAGGACTGATTTGCTCCAGAGCTGAAAAGTAGGCAAAATCAACAGGAATTCTGTAACAAGAGTAGCTGCTTATTTCAGATGTTTCTAGAGCAGTAAAATTACTTAAGAGCAAAGCAAACAAAAATAATCCCTACACTGTCAACTAAAAATGCCCCTCAGCCCCCAACCCTAATTCTCCTAAAGGCTTGTTCCAGTCATCAGTTCAAACCCTCACGTGGCATAGGCCACTCACAGTTCTAATGGAAAAAAAGAGCACAGACTGATAGACAAGAAATGGCAAACTGCAACAATGCTACTGCCTCACAGTTAAAAAGAAAACCTAACTCGTACTGTCTGGAAGAACAACCTAATGCCATCTTATGCCATCAGTAAATACCAGGGCCTTCTGCTGAACATCTTTCTAATGCAGAAAGACACCCTACAGTTTGCACAAGGGCCCTGCTTTTGTGTAAATTCCACAGGTTATGCTGCATTGGAAGAAACTTCTCAGTCTTGCTTTTGAACTCCCCACTAACCCCTGATAAACTCAGGTGACTGCTGTTGACAGAAACCTCCAGCTACAAATTTAAACTGTAGAGAAGACTTATAAAATGGCAAATGTAAACACCCCTACAAGTTTCACATACTCTCCTGTCTCTGAATATAAAGCAGGCTTCCAGAGAATACCCTGAATATGCAAAACATACAAATGTCAAGGGATAAAGAGTAATGAGCTGAAAACCCTTCAGTGCTAAAAATCAGGAACAGCCAGTGACTGACCTTTCCTGCCAACTGTGTCTCAGCATTCCTTGTTTAAGAATGCTGGAGGAGATGAAATACAAATAATGCATACTCCTTGCCTTTCTCTTATTCAAAAAAATATCTTAAACCTTTTTTTTTCTATGGACCATTATTCAGTCTTCCCTAGGATTTCTTTGATTGTTGTAAAGCTCTTTTCTTTATGTATTACTGTTTCCTTAGAACCATACCCTCTGTCATAGCTCAAAACCCACTCTTTTCGGCAACAAGCAGCAACACTTTTTTTGTCTTAATCCTTCTCTAAGGACTTACAAACGCACTCTGAACAAGACAAGAAATATAAAAAAAATATAATTTTGAAACTTTTTTTGTACAGAACAGTACAAAATCAGTATCTTAAATGCGATCGTTACCTTTTGGCAGGCTCATTTTGGCTTGAGACAGTAAGTTGCTCTGGATCCATAATCACCAAACGAGTTGGAAAATTGCACCCATCACCCAAACTAAACCAGAAACAAAGATTCAAATCACTGTTTGTAGTAGACTTACATGAATAAAACAAGTACCTATGCAAAAGGCGAACGCTACAGGCTTGAATCAATTATTGAGTGCAGCACTGAACTCCAGACTTGAGCAAGGCAGTTCTACCAATAACATGGATGATCAATTAATTAAATCTTGGAGCTCAAATGATTCCCACTCTACCCCTCAGTATGGATTGCTGAGCACAGCACTCGTCTATGTACTTCAGAAACATCACTCTGTTTCTGTAGACTGTAGCCCCAGTCTTCCTCACACCACAGGCACAAGTAGTCAGACTCTGCTATTTACAACCCCAGAAGCTATAGCTTGATGGACATGCTTTCCCCTCCACTCATCCTTTTGAGGTTAGTTAAGCCTTCTTTTAATGCAAGTTTAATCAGAATAAAATGCGGTAGCAAACCAGACTGATCAATATACAGTACAGCTTCTGTCTTTAATCACATGCAAAGGGACGGTGGTTGAGCGAAGAGCTGAGGCAACTTAAGATCTTATTATTACCTCTGTTCTTTGCTACCAGACCTCAGCTTCACAAATGGGTTCACCAACATTTTAAACTGATACACAATGCCCCCAAAACAGTGTTGAAACACGGCTCCTACTTTGTAATGCTGACTTTTGGGAACAGTGGTAGTGGGGAGCAGGACAGTAATGCTTCATTAGGCTTCTCTGACTCTTACCTGCAACTCCCCAACACTGTTTCAGCTGAAGTTTTAAAACCAGCATTTTGCATCACATCAGAATTACTGGTTGCACTGCTGCTTATTTACATGCACTCTCTCAGGAGGCTTTCTCAATACCAAAACTGTCATCTATAGCAAAATGAAAGCTGTGGAGCTTTTTCTGGGGCAAGAGGAGGTGTTTTTAAACTGATGTTGTTTCAATGCAACTGAAGTTCAAGCATTTGGATCTCCTCTGAGTTGCTAATTTCTGCTATATAATCAAACACCAATACTACCACCAAAAGGTGTACAAATTTTGGAATGCACTTCTCAAAAGCTTTCCAAAGTTCTATATTTAGAAGGCCTGAATGAAACCCCTGAGTCTGCTCAGCTTTCTCCTGAACATTTTCACTACATCAATATGCGTTGTGCAGGATTTACAAGCTGCCTTTTCAGCTGTGCTTTATTTTTCAGAAGGGGAAGCAAGGTGAAAGTCATGGAATTAATTTATTCCCCAATTCATTCCCACTCAGACTGAATACCTGGTAAAGATAGGGAGTAGCCAATACTTCTTTTCATCTCCAAAAACCTCCCTCAGATTTTTGCTGCATCCAAGAGAAAAGCCATTTTTATCAGGACCATTTCGAAATGTGGGTGCACGGAATGTTTCTGTAAAAGAAAGCCCACATAATATCTCTAAAGCCATAAGGAGTCAGGGAAGACGAATAAACAGACTCAAACCTCTATTGTGGAAACAGCATCGGGCAAGCTAATTCGACCTTGACGTATACTATGGAGGCAAAAAAAGTAATCGCAAGTAATCAGCATAAAAAAAATTCACGGGGCTAATGACAAAAATAGAAATGGAAGTTAAGAAAGACACATAAGCAGAACAGTCATCTTTCATTACATTTAACATAAGGTCCAACACAGAGATAAGTAACATCTATGTGCCAAAAGATACCACATCCTTTATTTACTGATGGTTAGCTCGCTCCTTGGCCTCTGAAGCCTCTTTTGAGCAGAAGAATTCCTCTTCTAGAAGCAAGTTACCACAAGCACTACTGACCTAAAACTATATAGGAAATTTTTTTCCACTTCTGCCGGGTTCTGAAGTTGAATTAAGAGCATCCCATGGTATCAGAGAAAGATGAGATCTACTGAATTGGAAACACAGATACATATGGCAAACCACCACCATTTTTCCAAGTCACTCCTGTTACATTCTTGGCCAAGAACCAAAAGGAGTCATTGCTCTCCCCATACCAACAGCTTCTCTTTTTAAATTCATAATCCATAAAGTAAATAAAGTACTGATTGTGTTGCCAATTATTACCATCGAATTTTGGGCAAGGAATATTCTGAAATTTTCTTCAAAGCTAAGAGACCATGCATATTCCTTAGCTATAGATAAGTCAAAAGAAAAAGGACTTAAACTATCCTCCCATTGAGCAATCAAAAAAATTTAGTTTTCCTCCATCAAAAAATTCTAGGCATAAGATCTTGACTTATTCAGTCACAGAAATACCTACCAGTTCCCATCCCTCCCCATTTTGCAAAAAACACATTCAAAAATGCTTCAGCAAGAACTTCAGATGTTTTAACTAACGCAGGTAACTTGCTTAACGCTGGTCAGTGCCATTTAAAACATTCAGGCATAGAAATTATAGAAATCTCTTACTGTTTAGGAAATGTGTTTCCATTTTGACTGCACTGCTTTTACAAGCCAGTGAGGTCCATTTTATTTCACAGCATTTAAGAATATTCTTTTTGATCTGGCTCAAAACATAGTACGTTCACATACAGTAGAGCCCTCACCTTAGTTGGGGCCACCCAGCTACTCAAAGTAGTATACCAACAGGGTAACTGGTAAGTAGCACTTGTGTTTTATACTTAAAACCATGTAAAAGCACAAAAATGCGCAGCAGCTGAAGGATCTCAAAAATACAAACAAAAAAATTAACATTCATCGTAAATCTACATCCTTGGCTCCAGCAGAGAACTCTTACACATATTTCATTGTCCCATGTGTGTCACATTTAAGTACTTTTCACCAAATATGCTTCTTATTGCACAATACTTAAAAATGTCATTTATGTGTGATGGTATATCCTGGTATAGGCCTCAAATTCTCGTTGAGTTGGGTTTTTGGGCAAGGAATGGTTCCATATTCTCATTAACTGACCTATGGTTGATCTGTTTTTGCCAACTAGCCAGCAGTGGTAGCTGAAGAGTGACAGTATGCTGATGAAGAACATGGCTGCCACAAAGAAAAGGAATAGTACGTGGAATTTTGCATGGGTATCTGGCAATTCATTCTGGGGAGAAAGAGAGAAAGAGATTAATACATAAGCATTCTTTAGCAGCGAAAGCAGTATTATCACTAAATATTTTTCTGCCACACCCATTCTGTTATAGGTTTTTCACCTCATTTTTCACAAAGGAAGAAAAAGCACAAGCTCCTTCCATGCCATGTTTAACTGGTGTGTAACAGCATTTAAAACTGATAGATACCCCCTCCAGCTGAGTTTAGTAGCATGGTTGCATATGGTTGTCTGTTTGATAGCACTGTGTATAACTGAGGCTTAGCTTTTTAAATGCACAGTAGAGGGAGGTGAGGAAAAAAATCCCATACTAAAAAATGTCAACTGTGCAGCCATACCCAAAGGAACACAGGCAAAACACGTAAAAAATCACTTCCTTTGAAAGGAAGAAAATACAACAAAAACTTCCAACCCTTTCCTGGCAAGATAATACCACTAAACCTACTTCTGAACCAGTGTAAGGAAAATAAAAGGGAAATGGCTGTCATGCTGTATTTCCAAGAGTGAACAACTCCTAGACAAGACCTGGTACAGACCTTCAGTTTCTCCAAGTTTTAGATAACAACCAGCACGTACCTAGCAAAACAAATTTGCCATGTCTGACCAGGAAGAAGTGATTCACAAGATCTACATGAAAAACAATTTAAGTACAGCTACCATATAAAAAATATCCCCCCACCCATATGGGACAGTCGATTCCACTGCTGACCCCAACTGTTTTTAGGCTTGTACTTCCAAGAGGCCAATGGAATTTGTAACAATACTATTCCAGACCTACATTCTCAAAATCACAGTACTTTAAAGTAGCTGACCTTTAACAGCACTATGAAAGCAGAGAGGCTATTTGTATTCAGCTGTTTAGTTAGCATTATTGCCATTACTTTTTCCATTAGCTCACTCAGTATACTCACTTAGCTAAGGTTGATTTTTTTTTAAAACTAAAGACATTTCAATTAAGATCAAGTACACGCAGGTATATCTATATCCCTGTGCACTGCCTATATTCATAGGCAACAGATTACAAGTCTCCTTTCTTCTGTGATGGTGTAAACAGCTACTATGAATGACTGGATCAGAAAAATTATAGTAGGAACAGTATTTAAATAATTACAGCAATATTGGGTTTTACCTTCGGACAATTCTCTGCAGCTTTCCTGCGGCAAAGCTTTGCGCAAACAAAGACAATTTATTAAACACTGTATTATGTTAAGATGAGGTGTTTGAAAACAGCACAGGCTTTGTTAAGAAAGAAAAGGCTGGTGTGCACACGTGCTCTCAGATGCACTGAGTTCCAATGCCCATCAGCAGCCTTAGCCCCCGTTCTCCAAAAGAATGGGGGAGACAGCACATAAGAGCACTCTCCTAACTTCCAAGGCATGACATTTTCTACCAAAGCACAGAGGTATTGCTATTCAGATTGTGGCTGGATCACTTCCAAGCAGTTTCTCAGCTTGAACATCATGACTACAACAGGTAGTACACTCTTCACTAGGTGTTTCCATCAAAAGTAAGGTTTATATGACTATTCTGTATGATGAAACCATCCACAATGGTCAGAAAAGCTCAGAATACTCTAGAGCTGCATAAAGCAATGGTTTATAGAAAACAAAATCTTTCTGATTTCAGAACTATCTATTGCCATTAAAAGTAGTTTCAGTCAAAACCATAAAAAAATTAATTGCCATTCTTTGAATAATTTTCTTGTTTAAAAAAGGCACCCATATCACACCAGTACAGTTTTTCTTCTTCGCAAAATTCTTCAGTATTGAGATCTGAAACTGAACCGGTATTTAAGAAAATAAAGCAAGAAATGGGAAAGCTTAGTTTAAATCAGCTTTTAAATTCCAAACTTTATACCTAAAGAATAGTATTAGCTGCCATAGTAAGATTCTAGCACTTAGCAAATCTGTTGTAGGCAAGATCTGTGACTTTTAAGTTACATTAACATGTGCAGAAAGCCTAGGGA
Organism: Dromococcyx pavoninus; assembly: GCA_033558185.1. Lineage (NCBI taxonomy): Eukaryota > Metazoa > Chordata > Aves > Cuculiformes > Neomorphidae > Dromococcyx > Dromococcyx pavoninus. The sequence goes on along the minus strand of JAUMJL010000267.1, from coordinate 463,445 downwards.
GAGCTCAAGCTTTTACCTTGGAGTTGGGCATATATATAGCATTTAAAAAAATGCTAGCTATCAGCAGATTATACTAGAGCAAGCAAATGATAGCAGAGTCTAGCTCTCTGAACTGTTGTCTAAGCCCAGTTTCTTTATTTACTGCCTTTTTTTTGGATGCAGTTTTGCTTAGAGTGTTTGTGCAACAGTCCCTCTTCCCTTTGCTGCAGGGTTATGTTGTGCTTTGCGATCCCTTGATTGCAAGGCTAACAAAATACATTCTCCAACAGCTGCTTATTTCTAAGCTTGATGTTAAAACTATGATGATTCTTCTACCTCAGAGCACACTGCAGTTCCCTAGGTTAGTAATTATTTTTTTCAACTTCTATTTCTGTGATTCTTTTGGAATTGCATATTCAAAAAATAGTTCACTATAAAGAATACTCAGGCCAGTTGATTTAAGCTCAAAGAGCAGTAGCAGCTTAGTGTCTGTGTTTTTTGTGGGCTGGAAAATATAAGTTTATTCCAGTTGCATCTTTCCAAAACACTAACTCTATAACCTGGAGAAGAGTTATTGGAATTATGTACTATTAATTTGCACAATTCCTAGGGAGTATTTACCTCTTCTGACTACCCAGTTTCAGCCACTGGTTTTATGTTCTTGAATGACAGCTGCAGAAGTGAAGCATCTTTTAAAAAGGCCAATTCCTTCCTAGAAAGAAGCACGCAGGCTTTCAGTGTGTACAAGCAGCATATTCACAGATGTGTTCTAGCAGCAGTCTCACAGCATATGAGAAGAGAGTGAAACTTCAGACATTACCTATTTAGAATCATTACGCTCAGTAGCAGCACAGAAGCAGAGGCTTGCAGGTGAGAGACCTTAAAAGAAAGCAATCTGCACAATAATATTTGGGCTACTTAGCACACGTAATAGGGTGAAGCCAGTCACTATTCTAGAGTTCTCTACACCTTCAGAAGCACAGAGTCATTTGAGCATTATATCAAGTCCCAAAAGCCTCCAAACAAAACCCATAATGAAAAAAGTGCTATCAAAGCTCGACTCATTACTCAATCTTTAGTAGCTAGGTCTAGCTTAAATCCAGACAAAATTTGGAAGATTTAGTATATGTCATGATATAATATTCTAACTAAGGATTTGGAATCATTCTTTTATCATTTTGTTAATACAACCGAAGTTTTTCAGAAGCACTTGCTGTCTCGCAAGAACACACATCACATCCCTGAATTAGCTAGACTCAGGATTGCCAAAAATAATTTGGAGGACAATGAAAGGCACTGGAAACAGCTGGAAAACATACAACTTTCAAGGGCGGGGCAGCGCAGCAAAAAAGAGAGTACCACCACGTACTATGTAAACAAGGCATCAAGGACTGGGCGTTCAGCCAGCGCTGGTGTTTGTATCAAATACATTCGGTTAAACTGAGGTTTTATCTGCCCATCTTTAATAACTTCCTAGGTAGAAATAAAAATTTCATGAGTATAGAAAATGCAGTTATGGATATAAAAAAAAGGAGTAATTCACATTCCCTTGATCTACAAAACAGATTTTAACATCTGCAGTGTGTCAGCCTACAGTAAACATTTACAGCCAGTGGAATTTTTCCACCACTGTAGGAACAGAATCAAGATCTTTCTCCAAGTGGGAAACACAAAGACTTTCTTCAACAGAAGGGCTGGGTAGGTGTGCCTGTCTCAATGTTTGCAAGTATTTGTGAATGCCTGTTGTGTCTCTATGCAATTACTGTTGACAGTGCAAAACAATGGATTGCTAAAATTTGGGTGGTCAGCACATACAATTTCACAAGCTCATTACTACAAGTTCTGAAGCAACCAAGGCTAAACCCTCAAGCAGCAGGTTCATCTTCCAACCCAACACTGGATACATACAGAAGTTTGTTGCACACTTTCCTAAAACCACCTATGAAGAAGCATAAAAGAAACTCTATCTTCTGAAGGTACACTATAGCATTTCTGATAGTTGAGCTTCAGGCGGAAAAAAAAACCCATCTGGAAAGCCTCAACAGAAAATGTCAAACCAGTAATCTGCCTGATGCTGTAGCAGTCAGAGACGAACATTAGCAACATACTGAAGAAGTCTGCAACAGCACGTGTCAGCAGGACTTAACTCTGACTTGGATGCAGATGTAGAGTGAAGCTCCCAGGACTCTATGCAGTCAACAACACTTACCAAAAAGCTTACACACTACAAACATACTAAATTTTGCAAGCCTACATGATTATGGTGTTGTCACCTCTTTCTGAAAGTCTACTTTAATCAGGCTATTATAAGATCAGAGGAATATTAGGCTTGTGGAATGAGTGGTTTAGTACGAGTTAGTGAGTCAGAGGCCTACTCTAATGATAAGATCATGGCATCTCCAAATTCTGTCTTGGAAGCAACCAGAAAAGAAACAAACAAGCGCAAGCAAACAACTACATTGTCTATTGTCACATTTCAGAAATAGTCCATTCTTGCAGGAAGCATTTTTAATGTAATAATAATAACAATCCTCCTCCTCCTCAATTTTATTTCCTCTGCTCAAGGGTCCACTTCAATGTTGTGTCTGATGGACTTTGGAAGAGCCTTGCTGCAAATGCTGGTATTAAATATTCATCATATTCAGATGTCCTGTGGACTACTGTTGCACTAACACTTATGAAGTGAGGTGATGTAGCAAATTCAGTATTTTTGCTCAAGGATTGCCCGGTAAATATGCAAGAGAGCATCTACAGTTTCACTACAAATTGTGTACAAAGCACTGGAAAGCAGCCAGGGAGATGTCTGGGAGTGGTACATTCACAAATTAAAAATTTAACTATTTACAGTCAAGCAAGACCGAACAGCAGAATCAGACCATTTCATTTGAAATATCTGTCAAGGCACAGCTGTAAGTGATAAACAGACTTATAGCTTTCATCTCACACAATATCAACAGCTCAATTCCTGCACAGCTCCTTGCTGTCCAGTGACAGGCTGCACTACAGAACTGGCAGAGTAAGAGAAACATAGTACTTGGGCAGATCAGACCCATAGGCTTAGATGAACAAACATAGTTCTTGCACCATTTATCTTAGCTGACTAATACCAACTGTCTCAAAGTACAGCTATTCTGAATACATGATCAAACTTCTTTTACCCTGACATGGCACAATCTTTTTGCTCCAATGTTTTTTCTACAGATACAGATAAGAACTTATTTCATCTGTTAAACTGGACAGTAACTATCATCTAAGAAATACGTGCTGTTATTTACTTATAAAAATGTGATGGAGAGCCTTCCACTTGCAGTGATTCTTCCCATGCTAGTTAAAGGGAATTCTGATGATAGCCCTTCTGCCTCGAGACAGGAAGGCACAGTAAAACGTTTTGGAGATGAAAGAGAACACCGCCAGAAAACACTCCGTTCAGCCTAGAATGCCACAGGAACAAAACTGATAGGAGGATTATAACACTGGCATACAGGGATGGCTGCCCTTTGCATAAATGTTATTACATTTACTAAGATGTACGTGCATGTATCAATCATTTGACAACTGGTAATAGTTGCAAGGAAGATATACGGCATTAAATGTAACTTTGCATTCTACCCATATCAGATCAACAAAAGCCACTAGCATGAAGTTCAGACATTCCTAAGCAGGGACTCAAAAAAAACCACCTTGGTCTGTTCCCAAGAAACTAATTTGCCTTATCTCTAGCAAATAATCCATAGACAAGTCTGTGAAGATCGAAAACTTTTATATTTCACATTTGTCAGTGTTTTTATATATACGTGTGTATACAGACACACACACATATATATACATAATTGTTTGATATAGCCAGTTCTTTATATCTACATATCTATACCCAATGGTCTCTAAAAAACCGGAGCTGTACCACTCAATTTTGATGGAATAGAGAAATTGCAGAGTCCTCATCAGAACTTCTTCCCTCAATTGCTCATCCTGAGCAGTTTAATACATTTAATTCATTAATATTCGTAAGGTTCTCCTGCTTCAGACACTTTGATTGATGGTAATGGTAGTGAACTATGGAACAGAGTAAATGGTGAGTGACAACATGCTGATGCAGCCTCTAGTAACACATGCAGGATTAAACAAATGAACAACAAAAAAATCCCTTAGAACTTACTGTCCAAAATTTTATGAAGTACTGTAAGACTGTAGCAGCAACAAACAGACAGTACAGTAAGGAATACATTAAAAACAGGAGGAAGAATTTGTAGTTAGAAAATCCCACACAATTATTCACCCTAGAAAGAGGGGAAAGAGAAAGAGGTTACTATGTTATACAAAACACAAAATAAAATAAAACCCAATACATTCAGCTTCCGCAGATCACGATGTGTATGATGCCAATGGTATGTTCAAAACAGCTTGGCACTAGTGCTTCAGAAGCATTTTAAGCCACCATTTTGCCCCAGGCCAAATGATTTGGGCCCCTCAGATAAATTTTGCTCCCCATGAAATTGTACAGGACAAGACATGAGCTGGAAAAGCATATGATACATACAGTCTGCATAGGAAGCATTGCACACACTATGAACTAACTGCGGTCATCATGGAATACGAGCCTCTCCATCAATTTCAGTGGATGTTGCTTTGGTTACAAATCCCCCTTCAGGTCAAATACTGATAGCAGTGGTTTCATACTGACAGCAGATAATATTTTTACTGACTACCAGTAAATACTGCAGAAGAGTAACTATCTGAGTGGGCCTTATGCATCATCTAGAATTGAGAACAGTGGGTATCCTCTCCTGGTACCAACACCAAACTCAACTAAAGAGATATCATTTCTCATAGGTTTTCTTAAAGACAGGGTTTCTCCATGAAAGGAGAAATTGGTGATTTGGGCAACTGGGCCTAGAACTCTATGTTGCAACACATTGGTTACAAGATTTCTTTTCACGTATTAAAGCCACAAGGAATTAAGTGAAAATCAAGTTTTACTTCAAAATTGTATTTTTGAAGCAGCATCTAATTCATCGTGTAGGATAATTCAACATTATTATACTGATTTATTTTGTTTTTATAAACTTACCATGGACAATGGTGGTCCATTTTTAATACACATCTGAAAGAGAGAATTTCTATTAAGTTGAAGTAAAAAACACATTTTCTTTATAAGACACATACTTTTAGCTTCTGTGGGTTCTGGGGTTGGTTGGGTTTGGTTTTGAACTATTTTGTCCCACTGTATCTTTTTCAAGTCCTTCTCAATCATGCGAATTCTCTGTATTATAGCAGCAATCTTTTCACCCAAAAGGATCAAGTGAGATTCAGGAGAGCTATTGAACAAGTTTCTTAAATGAACAAGGGAAGAATTACTGAGCAACAGCATGTAACAGTTCATTAAGCCACACTAGTTTTTATGTGCACATTGAGAGAAAACAAATCCAAAGGAACTTTCAGAGCTGCGTGGATAAAGTACATTAGCCTGGCATTCACTTAGCAACTAACTTAGGGCCATTTCTGCTGCCTTTTTTTATTTGCTGTTTGCTTATTTGTTGTTCAAAGCTAAATGAGGAAAAGAGCAGCACAGTAGGTAGTTTTAATAGTCCACATATCATTTTCATCCAATTTTAGAATCAGGATAGATACGAGATATTTCAGACATACAAACGTTCACTGTATTTGTTAGTAAATTTGATTTTAGTCAAAAGATGTGCATTAGATTCTTTAGTTAACTAGAATTCCACAAGCTCAGTCTAGTGAAGTCTCACTCACAGCCTCAGTCTTCAGTGCCCTTACAAGACTTCTCTGATGATCCAGAATGAGGCTAGGGAATAGCAGTGATATTTTTGAAAAGGTTAAGATACGCAATTCCCCTGTCAATCTTCAAGACAAAGATTTTTAGCATGATTAGTAGCACATATCTGCTTCAAGGCTGCAGAAGCAGGATACAATAAAAGAGTTCTATAATAAGCATTTGCTGGTGCTAGTATCTTAGACCTGCCTTTCCTTATTTTCAATTGCTGATTTTTAATTTTTTTAACGGTTTACAAAATTACAAGCAGGTTTCCTAAAAAGTTTGGCCACTTTGGACAATGAGTCTGCAATAAGAACATTGCACCAACAGGAGGAACTATGCTCTTTCATGAAATCCAGGTACTGAGGGTCTAAGAGTAACAAATGGTAAAATGTGCTGTTATGCAAGGGCTGACACGCTGAAGACAATAACATACTAAAGTGATTGCAGGAGAGAGAAAATCCATCATTTCAGATTCAGTAACTTACATGTCACATGCAGAACAGTGGTGGCAGCGGTCAGGTTTGATGAGCTGGCATCGATCACAATATCTGATTGCTGCATTCAAGTGGCAAGGGTTAAGTCATTAGAATTCACTTACTTTTACAAAGATTTTCCCCTTTAACACTGAACTGAATCTTAACAAGCTTCCTGCCCTTCTCTGCCACACGTGTTCTCGCAGACTTTCATGTGCCTATGATATGTACTTTTGAGTTCTTTAAGAAACAATTTTCAACTATTACTACTGTACTGAGTCCATCTTTATTTACTCTTTGTCTTCCCAGTCTTCCCGTCTTCCATCCTCTGGCACCGATCCCCTAACACTTATCCGCTTTCACCTCTGGACAGGGTACTCAATCTATCTCATTGTGAAACTGCATTCTTTCAGCAAGTCAACTTTCTCCATCCTTTTCAACAAATAGTGGTCTAGCAGACTGTTGATTAAATTAGTTCTTCCTCATCTTTCCTGGATATTTTTAAACAAGCCTTCAGGCTCTTCTCAATGGAAATAAGACATCAGCACAGGCTGTTTGAAAGGAGGAGGAAAGCCAACAGCAACAGCGAAGCAGAACTGCTAAGAGCTGTCGAGAGCTTCCCAAGACCACTCCAGGAATTTAAGATCAGATTCCCTTAAAGGGAGGCTTGTATTCTAAAAGGCCAGGTGTACTTAAACTTTGTTTGGAAAGTCACAGTAAACAGTAATTCTGAGTAGTTTATGTTTTTGGAAAACTCTACAGGGTTGCTTGTTTAAAGAAAGAGAAACAGACATACATACACATATAAAAGCTAGATTTTTAAAGAATATACATATGTATAAGACAGCAGTTTCACAAATCACTCATACATAACTTGGAATAAAAACGCCCATACGTATTAAAGGCAAATACCAAAATAGCCTATAACCAGATTTGTACTGAATTACAGATGGGAATGAAACATTTATTCTTTCTTAAATTCCTACTTTAAGTATGATGTTTCTCCTCCTGCTGAACTGATAGAGCTCAGAAAAAGAAGTTTATAAATGATTATAAAATTGAGTAAAGAGTTTAATTTTCTCTATTTCTGGCTTTATTAGCCGTATTTCTTTTCTGTGTTCAGTTTTTAAAGCCACAATTAGAGATAAATGTTGTCATCTATCTGATTGATAGAAGAGGATTTTTTGTTTTTCAATTCCCAGTACTGGCTAGATGTTGAGATCCCCAAACAAAGGACTCCAGTTTCTCTTAGGGAGAAAAAAAATCCAGCCCTAACAAATAACAAGGCAAGGTCACGGCCTTTGCAATATGTGCTTCATAGATTGTTCATTTAGTGACATCAAATGAATTTCACTGAATTAAATTTGCAGCTTCAGGAGCACAGAATTATCTTTATAACTCACCTCTCGATGCTGTTGTCGTATAGATAGGCAAGTCTTTAGCAGCTCTTCTCAAAATCTCCTGCTGGGATTCTGGTCTCTCTTCTTTTTCATATTGCTCTTTATCAGCCTTTGACAAGCAGAACTAGGAGGGGGGGAGAAAATGGAACAAAGGGAAGAGATTAATTATTAACTCTGTGCTCTAGTCAAGTTTCAAGGAAAAGACCCTATGTATCTTAATCCTATGTCTTTGGAGAGCCCCCACCCCCTGACCCCAAACCCCTATATAAAGGAAAAAAAATGTTACACGAATTACAGGAAATCCTTAAAATTCCATGATGGTTCTGGGCTTATTGTAAAGAAAATAATGGACAAAGATTATCTATAGCATTTTCCCTTCAACACAAAGCAAGGCAGAGACTCAGTGGAATTTTAAGAAGGCACAACCTGTCCTTTAATACCTGCTAAGCATAAATTTCAGCCATCTGTGAAAAAGAAGAAGGTGTAACAGTCCTTTGCTGCTACAGGGCACTAAATATCTCTTATCCTATTTCCTCTCTCTGAATAAGAAAGGGGTACAAGTCTCAGGGCTTCAGCACAAAAGCTGAAAGAGTTTAACTGCAATTTTTACTTGGGAGCAGTCAGCACTACTCTCAAAATCCATGAGATTGTATTGAAAGCAACTCGAGCAAAATCTGTAGAATTTGAGTTACAATTCTTAGTAAAGCATGAAGAGCAGTCCTGTTGAAGCCTCACTGAAATGTAAATCTTTACCATAAGAACCCGGAGAGCTTTTAATCGCTTGTGAAACACTTGGTTTGGTATTCATTGGAACTATGAGCTTTTTACCCCAAATGTGCTGACAAGCCACTGTGGAATTGGGGCTGAACTCACTATTTCCTTTGGTATTTTTCTGTTCCAAAGCACTTCTAACCGTGAGCTTCCTGCATGGACTACAAGAGTACTTCTCATGAGCACACATAGCCAAAGTATTCATGGTAGTGAGTGGAAAACGTGTGTGTGCAAATTGGCTTAGTATGGTTTAATAAGACCATATTTTCCTACCAAGAACGTGTATATGATAGTTCACATGGATTTTCCTCTCATCCCGTACTTTTTCCTCTTTCAGATCACAGTCAGTTGGCAAGCAGCAATGAAGACTCCACTTATAGAAAGGAGGAAGCAGTAAGATGTTGCTGCAATTTCTCTGCGTTATTTCCTAACCCAGAATGCAAATAAGTTGCCTCATATCTGTCAGAATCTAGTTAAACCTCCTGTTACATACAATATTATCCCAGTTATTGAGGCTGCCCACCATCCAGGGCTGATTCACAAAACATAATCCCCTTTTAAATAATCAGAAACCAGGATCAATCTACGCAAAGAGTGAAACTGAAGTTTAACGTTTCAGTCACCACCAAGACTTTGACCTAATTTTTTAATATCTGTTTCTCTGCTAGATATTTACTCAAATATGAAAACTGGAGAAGCTTACATCAAAAGTTTAAGGCAGATATGAAGCATCATGCCAGCAAACAGAGGTGCAGTGTGCCTTCCTCCCTACTGTCCTTGTGAGTATCCTAGGTGACCAAATACTTGTCTCCATAACCTGCAATCACACTCATTAAACATGAAATACTACTTCTAGATGACATTTCTATGGCAAACTATTAATGCATAGAAAAGGAACTAAATCCTAAGATTTTAAAATTTTAATTTGTCCAAATAACATCTCAATATTACTTTAAAAATCCTGGATAGGATTTTAGTTTTCCAAAGAGCTATATTTTTGTTCTAATTTCAGAAATTAATAAGAGCCATGAGACTACAGTCTCTTTGGACAATTGCAGGATATGTTCAAAGACATCAAAAGTTGTCTGTTACCACATAGCTAGCAGAATTTCCAATGAGGTTCCAGTAGTTCTTATTGAAAACAGAAAGAGCCCCTTTGTTTCCTTCCTCTTTCTGGATCTTGTATAATGCTGATTGTTCCCTCTTATGACAAATGCATAGGGATTACACCAAGTAAACAGCAGCTGCAGAATCTTTTTTTAGTTCAATAGTAAGATCACAGGATGCTATTTTTTTGCAAGAACAGTTAACTTAAATGACTAAAAACATATACATTTACACTCTCATACAATGGAGAGATTCTGAAATCAGGTTTTGATTTTAAGTAAAACAAGCATAAATTACTCACTGGTACATGAACAGAAAGGACTTGTCCAGTGAAAAAAAGTAGTGGTGGGGTTTTTTGATTGGTTGGGTTTTCTGTGTTTTCTGGTGTGTGTTTTTGGGGTTTTTTTGTTTGTTGGTTTTGTGGGTTGTAGTTTTCTCTTTCTTTTTAAAGCTAGTTGTAGAAGAAATCTGTATTAAATCTGATCTACCCCCACACTTGATACAGGAATATTCACAATGTGCCATATGCCCAAACCATCCTCTTCACTCACTGAAAATGAAGTTTGCTACACTGTTGTTGTAACTACAGAATAAGCATTGCCAGAAGAAGTTTTGTGTTATTGAAAAATTCAAGCAGACAGTTTAAGTTACCAGGCATTAGCTTTATGAAAAGCTCTAGTTCATACAGCTTCACAAAACCTGGAATAACAAGGTTCCAACCACATTTCAATTAGGTAACCTGCTTGACTTTATCATTTTCCTGCAGAACTACCCCAGATAAAGCCAAAACAAACCACCCTGAAGAGAAGTTCCTTTGAATTTTTAGGCTTAACAATTCAGTACTATTCTTTTTGCAGAATAGTCTTTAGCTTTTTTTCACTTTATATTCTGTAGCTTTCTAAGATACAGATTCCTAAGCCACATATAAGCACTGCACAGCAGTGTTTGCTCTCCCTTAGAAGCATGTTTTGAACTCTTTTAAAAAATGTTTTAAGGTTGACATTAGCACTGAAAGTCAGTCTTGCCAAAAATAGAGTAAAAATTCAACCCCCATAAGGCAACCAAAACCTCAAACAGTTTAGTCAATTTAAAAGCTTTATAAAACCAAAGAAGGGAAGCATTTTACATTTGATGCCAGTATTCAATCCTTATATATGCAAACCTTAGAGAAAAGTAATCCATCTCAGGCTTATTATAATCAATACTGTTCTTTTTCAAAACAAAACTTCTTGCAGTCATCATGCACTCTATTGCCATTATGTAAAGCTCCTTTATGTATAAACTTCTAAATTGACATTAAACCTTAACTCTTGACTTAGTACTAAGTGGTTCAGTCTTCCAGTGTATAAGTATACACTGCATTACTACTTTTGACCAAACAAGTCAAAACTGCCCAAAATGGAAATAAAAACGTGTTGTCACTGTATTTGATCTATCAGTTTTCAAGATCCCAAGTTTCAAGCAAGCTAATTCACGACAAAGCACTGTACATGATTGTCAAACTTGTGATGAATTAAATGCACGTTTTGTATAAGGAAATGTCATTACACAGAGTACAGGGTATTTTAAGAGTAATTTGATAATATTCATCCACGATACACTGTCAGGCTCTTCTGTCTTAGATCATGAGAAGAGAAAGGTGAATCATACAGTACTGCAAACAAGTTTCATCACTGAAAGCAGTTCAGCTATTTATAAAAAAGGCATTGACATTTTTCTAACATTATATTTACCTCCTTAGAGGGGGATGCAGGAGATGTGAAAATTGTCTTCCAATAGGACCATACAAACATGACAAATGACAGATGAAAAACCACAAGGTAGACAACTGCAATAAAATACAAACAAGAGTTTGGTGAATATAGATGAAAAGAACATGAAATAAAATCTCTTATCTTTGATGAGGGCTAAATTACGACACTATGAATCACCTGATAAAATTAAGTTATATTAAGCCCTCTTCCCTGAGTAGACTTGGCACTCTGGGAGTACTCAAAAACAATCACTGAATGTGGCAGTTGCTGTTCCTCAATGAGACAACATGGGTTTTGTACAATTCCAAAACAGACTTTGAAGGGAAAAAAAACAACCAACCAAAAAAATCCAGAATTGATCACGGCTTCAGATGTGAGTGACTAACCTTTTTGGATAAAGAAGACACCATAATCTACAACAGAATTATAGTAAAGTATTTGGCAACCAACCTACAGAATTCATTTTAATTTCTGCTTCTAATAGAAACGGCACAGTGTTGTGCCATTGCAGAAGTCACTGGTCATCAGTGACAGTAAAAACTCCAAACAAGCGGTTTGGAGAAGACAGGACTCTGAGATGAGATCTAGCTGTGAGTTAAGAATTGTCTAAGTGTCTTCTTTCAAATTGCCACAGGAATACAATCTGGAAGAATCCTGCTATTACGGTCACAGTGGGAACAAGATATAAGTGGTTTTAGTAGGTAGCTCAATCAATTTATAAATGGGTCTGCGTGATATGGTTGCCTTAAAGACCAGAGACCAAGATCTTATAACGCAGGACACTTCTTCCAATTTTGTTTTCTCTAATGGTTTCTTTTATCACTCATCAAGAGGAAACATATCAGTTGTGTCAGAAGAGGAAGCCTTAGAAATGAAGTCACACTAAATATTTACATTATCTTTACTTATATTATCTTGACTTGTAGGAAGAAGGAAACTGGACCTACTTTCCTGTGTACAGAAAGAGTTTCCCTTAAGAAGCTGTATGACATACTTCATGGATGGCCGAACAGGCTTGAAACTTTGGGAACTTCTAACAGCTCAGAAAATGCCTGTGTACAGTCACAGAAGACATGGTCTTAATTTACCACCTTCCAGGATTTTCATTGTTTGCTGCACTAAAAACCCCCACACAAACTGTGTTTGAGCTTTCTTTAGAGAATTTTGCTTTTTACTTTTGCCTCTGACTCTTTGAACCTTACAGACAGATTTGGCAAATTTTCATCTGTGGAGCTGACTTGAAAACGCAAGAACCGAAACTATTTTCTAAAGTCATCCTAAAATTGTCATCCTGGTAGGAGAGAACTTGTGTATCACTGTACTAGGAACTGCATACTTAGAAATTGTCTTTTATTAAAAAGATTAAAAACATTATATACATAATCAAACACAATGCAGTTAAGCAATTAAAGCATAATAAAATGGTTTGGAAAAGAGCAGAAATGGACACAAAACCGGAGTAGAATCAGCTGCACAGATCAGAGCTTCAGGGGAAAAGAGGGCGAGAGGAACTGAATAGAAGGGAAGAGGAAATGAGATACAGGGGAAGGCAGGGCATAGCAAAGCTAACTTACACAGTAAACAGTTCCATTCTGTCCATAAAAATCACCCCCCAGAACTCAAATTCTTCTGAAGAGTTATTTTTAGTGCACACAAAATACCTCAAAGAGCAGAACCTCAAAGTCTTGTCACAGGCTGTAAATGCCCCAACACCACATAGGACAACAGACATCAAGGCTGGTTGCAGCAGCAGTAGAGGTCTGTGCCAGTGCTACCAGTATTTACTAGAAAGAGGTAGCTAATAGAGTGGTCTTGCACTCTTGCAATAATTTTGCAATCTGTCACAATCATTAAAAGGCAAGGGCATGTCCTCAGCCAAACTGGGGCAACTGACAGCAAGGCTTTCATGGGTGTTCCACTGACAGGCACCACCCAGTCTAGAGGAGAAAGAGCCTGCAATTACCATCCATATCGGCCCCACACTGAATAAACTCTTGCTTCTTTTCCTGCTACTGTGCTGCCATTCCTACTGTGATTACAGGTTATCTGTCTTGTCAGTGCTCCCCAAGAAATGTCAGGGAGGGAAGATACCATTTTTGACAGCTTTACTTTGGCAGTAGCTGTAGCTCCTCTGCAGACTCCTCTCTGAACTATCTTGCATCAGTTCCCAGTACAAATAAAAACCAGCTTCATTCCTATTCAGCTCATTTTCTTGTAATTACAAAATAGATGGGAAGTATGTCAAAAATCTCAAACCCCAACATCTGCCAGTCTAGCCAGACTCAGAATCATGAGGAAGTCCTGCCTAAGCTAAGGGAATCCAGGATTCCCAGTGCCATGCTGTGACCAAGTGAAGTCACTTCTCTTTAAAGGTATTGATGCATATTAGACCATAATTTATGCCCTCAGGAGGACAATGTCTTAGGAAATATTCTTAGTATCTTCCTAAAATATGCTAAGCACTCCTAAGATTTGTCCTTAACCTCCATTTCTGAATCATTCTCAACACTATTTCCAAGACAGAGTCAGATTACAGGGAGGTAATGCTATGTAACAAAAGCATATTACACATTGTTAACAGAGATTCAGAGTTGACTTTATTCCCCTATCTTACTGGATCTAAATCTAGAGAGGAACATTAAATTACAAAGAAACAATTAGCCTTAATGGGGTGAAGAAATCACCACTAATTTAATCAAAAGTTGTAATTAAGTACTGGAGCAAAAGGATTTGAACACAGTACACTGAAATATGCAGGAAAATACATTTGCTAAGATGCATATTATTGACTTACATGAAGTTAATGATAGCTTTAATTTCAAATGAAAAATGACTTCACATCTCATTTAAAATAAATTAATGCATGCAGGATGCTGTGGAATGGTTTAGAACTGAAGGTGCAAATAGTGTGCAGGTGACAGCTATTAAAGCCTTAACAGTCAGGTTCCAATGATGCTGTCAGTCTCATCAATTAATCAAGCACTTATCTTCTCTGGCAGATTTGAGAGCACCTGCTTCAGTCAGACAGGCACCACATTTGTCTTAAAGCCAGCGATGTAACTATGAAACACCAGTATCATTGCTCTGCCAGGCTTCCTTAACCAAGACATGGATCTTCTTCTAGAAGCTAGAAAGTAATACTTATTCATATACAAGTCAAGAGTAAAGCACACCACCAGAATTCTGTGAAGTGTAGGTGAAGCCCAGCTGTGCAATGTGATGTAAAAATCCAGGGTAAGACACAGCTCCCATCTTGAACAGGCTCACAGTTTATTATCGAGTCTTCCCCACTCCTTCACATCTTCCTTAGAAGATGAAAGAGGACAGATTTCATCAAGGTTCTTTCCTTTCACAGTGATCCCCTGGATTCTCCCCACCAGGAAGAAAACTGCTAGATTAGCTGCAAAAACATTTAAGAGATGAGAGTTCCTTACCAGTGGTCTCGTACTCTGGAGACAGCCCTCACTTGACAGTCAAAACGCAAATCTATGCTTAATCTACCACTCATAAACCAAATCTACCCCATAAGCTGAACTAAACTCCTAAACAAATATTGCATTAATCATATATGTCTTAAAAAATAAAAATAATTATTAAAAAAAATTTGAACTTTTGGAATCAAATCATCCTTTAGAAGACTTTTGTTCACAATTAAACAAAGTGACAAAGCAAGAATGCTGGAATCTGTTTGGTCAATTTGTATCTCTGTCAGTACTACCCACTGTGGCATATACTTGCCAAAGTCAACATGAAGACTTCAGTAAATTTTGTCAAAACAAGGCCTTAACAACTTCACCTGTAATTTAAAATTATAATGTGCAGCCACCTTTGAAATGGTTGTGTTCTGCACAGTTCTAACCCACCCTAAAGAATGGAGATTTGAGGAATTTGGTAAGCTATTCAGAAAACAGCAAGCAATAGAACAACTATTTTTCCCTCTTCCAGAAGTCTTTCAGGTCACAGGGTGTGTTCAGGAATAAACAGAAAATGGACTTAATGGACTTGTGAACCTGCTGCAGTTCCTCCTTTCTTCTCCTTTTCTGTTCTTAGAAAGTACCCATTTAAAAATACTTGCAAACCTAAATCATAGTTGAGTTATCCACAGGTCATGTCATCATCCCAAGCCTGTAGTAGTGGAAGCTAAACAGACTCAACCTCTCAATATTTACCTTGTTTCTTAGCAGTAATCTACTCTCTACACAGAGCTAACATAGAAAGGAGTACATTTAAATTCTATGTCCCTTAAGACTCACATGCAAAAAAGCCCTATTCACCTCTTCAAAAAATTAAAAAAAAAAAAATTACCTTTTTCTGCAGTCGAAGAAATAGTAACTGGAAGAGAAAAAAAAAAGACACACGGTAAGTAAATCCATATTGAATAAAAAGTTTGGCTAAAAGTGAAATATAGGAGATAGCTGGCTTAGAATCATAGAGTGGTCTGGGACGGAAGGGACCTTGAAGACCATCTAGTTCTGACACCGCTGCCATGGGCAGGGACACCTCCCACCAGACCAGGCTGCTCAAGACTCCATCAAACCCTGCCTTGAACACTTCCAGGGAGGGGGCATCCACAACTTCCCTGGACAACCTCTGCCAATGTCTATCCATCCTCATTGGGAAGAATTTCTGCCTAATCTAAATCTTCCCCTTTCCAATTTAAAGCCATTCTCCCTTGTCCTATCACTACAGACCCTTGTAAAAAGTCCCTCCCCAGCTTTCCTGTAGCCCCTTCAGGCTCCGGAAGGCTGCTATAAGGCCTCTCTAGAGCCTTCTCCTCTTTTCCAGGTTGAACACCCCCGACTCTCTCAGTCTGTCCTCATAGCAGAGGTTCTTCAGCCCTCTGATCATCTTCGTGGCCCTTCTCTGGACGCATTCCAACACTTTCATACCCTTATTATGCTGGGAATTACAGAATTGGATGCAGTATTCCAGGTAAGGTCTCACCAGAGCAGAATAGAGAGGGAGAATCACCTCCCTCACCCTGCTGGCTGCACTTCTTTTGATGCAGCCCACGATACGGTTGGCCAAAATGTATTTCAGGTATTCGTAGAGCCTCCCTACTCCCCTCTGAGGTAAAATAGGAGTTAATATTCCTCCTGCCAGCCCTTGAGGTTTGGTGAGTCAGTGGAAGAGCTGAAGAGAGCCTGCTCCCTGCACTCCTTTTGACAGGCTTCAATTATATCATAATTTATGCATGTTCCCCTTTGGATATGCACCTAGCAAAGTCTTCTAAGACATGTCAACAACTAGGCTAACAGGTGTGCCACTAGAAATCAGAAATCAAGTAAGTTCTTATAGAAGACCCTGTGAAACTGTAACACCCACTTCTCATTTTCTCCCACCACTCCTCTCTTTCCATCACACACTATTTTTGACTTTTTTCCCCTGACCTGAATTCTTCAGCATAGTTAAATCCTCTCCTTTTCCTTCTCTCCTACATTCTCATCTCCTTTTATCCTGACAGCAAATTCTATCGTTCAAATCCACCTTGTACACGGACTAACTAGTGGTACATCCTCCTGCCCTCAGCCTTCTCCCAAATCTTCCCACTTCATTCAGCAAGATGCTGAATAGAGAGCTTCTGTACTTATTGGGTCACTCTGTTCCTATCACTCCCCTTCCTAGATCTCTTCCTTGGACATTGAATTCCTGAAATTCAACGAGACAAGGATCTTTTCCTGATTCTCCATCTTACACAGCAAATTTCAGCTTCTGGTCAGCATCACAAGCAAAAGGTTAACAGAGCACACCCTCTGTTGTCTCTCCTCTCTCAGCTCTGACATTTCTACAGTGATCAGTCTGTGTGTCAGTTCAAAAGATCTTTTTCATGACACATGCTAGAATCTTAAATCTGCAGAGCTTCAATACACATTACACACTTCCTTCTGAAAGGGTTACTTTGGTCACAGAGGTGGCATGTCCCTCACTTAACTGCAGGTATCTATAGCAAAATGGTCTGCAACCGTCCCTCGTCTTATAGCCAACAAGAGACATAAAGACGTGATATCTCAGTATACAGAAGACCTTTTTTTTGCTCAGATACCCATTTATGGGGTTTTGACTGGGTTTTTTGTTTTCTTTCTTCCTCTCTTCCTTGAAATATCTACTTGGCACCCTCTATCTGTCCATGGAAGCCTCTACAAAGACAATGGAAAAGATTCTGGTTCCTTCCACCTAAAGAAGAAATAATCATAGAATGGTTTGGGTTTGAAGGGACCTTGAAGATCATCCAGTTCCAACCTCCCTGCCATGGGCAGGGACATCTTCCACCAGACTAGACTGCTGAAAGCCTCATCCAACCTGGCCTTGAATAACTCCAGGGATGGAGAATCCATAACTTCCCTGGGAAACCTGTTCCAGTGTCTCACCACTGGAAAAAAGTATCTCATCTAAATTTCTCCTCTTGGAGCTGAAAACCATTCCCCTTCATCCTATCCCTGCAAAAAAAAAAAAAAAAAAAAAAATTTACCATTTAGAATAGAACAAGGTTGGCTTTGAACCAAAGGAAGTCAATCATAAGGAACAGCTTAATTTCACATTAGTCATGCATACTTGCACATCCTCCTTCCGTCTTTCTGTCTGAAACAGGGACACAATCCACACAAAAACCCAGACCTGCAGCAGATGATCCCCTGCAAAGTACGCACGTAAATATAAGAACAGCTCCAGCTGTGTCATGATGCAGTGTCAGTACTACTCCACTCCATGCTACAGAAGTTATGTTATTTTTAAAGCAAATCCTAGGAATGTTTTTGCTTGAAATTTTGCTAATCTGTTATTTCTCCAGTTAAAACGTTTTCCAAAGCACAAGAAGATGAAATCACTAAAAAGGTGAAAACTAAAACAAGCTTGCTGAGTAAGGTTGTTTGCTTAACATAAAAAAAAATACTAAAAGGACTTTAAGCTTTGTCTTTGGCCCCTCATATATCTTGAGTAAACATCTTTGCACACAGCTGGACAAAAACGTATTTTCTGAGACAAGAAATATAAAAACGTTCTTAATTATCATCTAGTGGGATGGGAGAACATCGTTATCTATAAAACTACAGGAAATTTTTTGTTACTAATTCTTGTTAAAGCACTCCATAATCTGTAGCCTCATTTCTGCTCTCAGTACTACAACGAAAATTGTGAACCAAATTTGATGGTTGAAGGCTCAAAATAACAAATAATCTTCACATGCAGAAAAGATGCTTAATATTATATCACCTGTGAGACTTCATCAAAAAGATTGCTAAACAAACTTCATAAAAATTAATTAGAGCTTCACAGCACCAGGAAGATAATTTTCTCTTTCATACCTGGTCCCTTAGGTCAGAACACAGTTAGCCTGTGCAGAACAATTTCAGTTTGGCAAACGCCTGCAGTTTGAGGTAAAAGTCCACAGTGAAACACTTGTGATTTTCATTTTGTCTTATCATCCTTAAATGAAATAAAAATAAAAGATAACCAGTTCTTTTTGTCTCAGACATTCGTGCAAGTTGTTTCTGTTTCTATCCCTTTCACTGTCATTATTCATTGTCAGATAGCAATCATACTACTTGTCCAAATTCACTCAGCAAATGGCAAATCAACAGTTTGACAGGATCTTTATACTACAAAGTGAAGCCCTTCTTTAAATAAGCAAATATTTAATCTTTACATAAAACAGACCTTTAAGTATATGCTAGGCAGGCAATGTAAGAAGCAGCTTTATACCATCAAGAAATCAATTCCAGGGTTGAACTCTGATTCAGAAAGAAAAAAAAGTACAGAACATGACTTTACCAGTGTCCCATTATCCCTGGCCTGTAGTTTAAGTTACAAACTTAGTTTAATTGCTTTTCTCCTCTGCTGCTTCTAAACACTTAGATACTGCTGTCTGCAAAATACCGATTTCACTTTAAACATTTCTAAAACATGGTTTCTTGTTTGAGGGATGGGAAAAAAAGCACCGCTGTCTTTTTGCTTATTGATTTGTTTCAAAGAAAATAAGCACTGCATATGATTTATATGTTAAATTCAGGATGCAACAGCACTGTACACTAGATTACATGCATTAGTACAAGTGAGCGCCTTCAGCACTGCAGTTACACAAACCTGTCCATATTTCAGAAATACAAGCATTGTAAAACAACTGTCCTTTTAAGGATTTTAAAACATAGTCCCATCAGTCTGTTGCTCAGCTACAGAAGGAAAAATAAGAGCAAAAATATTCTCAGGATTGGCTTCTTAATATTATGTCTCTGGTTTCTTGAGAAGACTTATGTTCTAGCAAGATACTTCTAAGAAAAGATAAAAAATACGACTAGATGATAAAATCTGCAGTTCACTTCATTGCAAAGAGCTCAAAAGGAGGCACTCGTGTGCTCATGCACACAGTCGTTTCCTACAATGGCCTCGTAATTTCAAAGCACTATAGCACTGAGCAAATCGAATGAAGTGAACAAGTCCTGCCTGCGTGCAGGGCAGAGCTTTACCTTGGCTACCTCAGTGTTTCCAAAATAGGCCTAAAGGAAGAGGTCTCTGAAGACACTGAAGTTCGTACTGTTGCACCTTGTCCAGGGATGTACAGGCCCGATAGGCTCTGCTAGGCAGACCCGCAGCACTGCACAGCTTACACACTGGACCTCCCAACACTTTGGGGTCACTGCAATATGAAGCATAATAAAACAAAGTTTGTGGTTTCACTTTCTACAGAATAATATCTCCAAAACACATAATACAGCCTTTTCTTCGGCTGGATTAAAATGTACTTTTTAACTTGGTTAGCTCAGAAGAGAAGCAGAAATTCCATGTTTGACTTTAACAGAGGAAAAAGTTGTCTTAGTTTTGATTTAGACACCCAGCACCACCCCTGGCAGCAAAACCACTTTTTTCTTCATGACCTCAGTTGTTCATGACATCTCCTTCTAGATACTCTTCCTTATATTGTTGTCCGTTATCTTTCATCTCACCTAAGTCACAAGAATGAAAGAGGTGGAAGCCTATAGGTTGTCACAGGAAACAATCCTGCAGACATAAGGACAACATTAGTCGTATAACAAATGAGACTGGGGGGCAATGTCATTTGTTGGAAGCATTCTTCTTGGAGTACGAACTGACAGAGGTTCAAATTTCAGAAATCTATAGAGAATTTTTGAAGCTGCTTCAAGGAAACCTCCCAGAACATCTTGGAAGAACAAGTATGTTAGGGAGCTGGTTTGCTTTCAGTTTCAGGTTTGTTTTTGGGATCACTATGAAGTGTTCAAGCATCTTCTCAATCACTGCATAATAGGAAAAAGCCCAAATCTCTTTGATCTGCCAAGACCCTGCAAGAGGCAAGCTAGAAGAAGACACATTCACCTTCAATCTTCAAAGAAGAAATTCCCAACATTCTACAAAACCCACACACTGCACCTCCCCAAGGGGCATATTCCAATCAAAGCCAGATACGTTCCTTGCAGAGCAAGAAATTAAAATGTAACTAATGTAGAAGTATCGAAAAGCAAAAGAACTGATGTTGTTACCGATGTGCTATGTTTATTTCCCCCTGTTCCCTCCCACAATGGCTCCTAGCAGGAGTCATAATTCGGGTATTACACTTCAGATTTGTAGAAATGCTGTAACATTCACATTTTGGCTGACATTCCTCATGGGTGGGAAGAAAGAGTGATAAATGTGCAACTGCATCCCTTCACCAGATGTACAGCCTTAACTTCTCTCAGCTTTTAAGAAAAGGGTTCAAATATATATACATGCATACAGACACACATATATTTCCAGAAGTAACCAGTGCTGAAACTCCACGGGAACTCCACACAGGCACCACCCTGTCTGCAAAGGCAACCACTGCTGACATTATCCCAAGTTTTTCATTTGTTCAGAGAATGGCATTTAATTGGAAGCATAACTTAAATTTATGGTAACATAATTTCCATTTACAAATGCAGACCTTAATCACTCACAAGAAGATGGTAGAAACATAACTTACTGGCATAAGCTGGACAGACGACGAGTGAATTTCCTTGAGCAAACAGTCATTTGACCCCTGTTACAGGGCACTGTCAGAGCCCAAAGACCTTAGCACTTCTACACTGCTCTCTAAAAGCTGTAATTCTGTGATCTTTCCACAGTGAGCTGTTTCTTATTTCCTGACTGGCAAGCACCCATTAGGTGCTTTTCTCCCTAAGCAGCAGGGAGTTGTTTTTAGACAAATGACTCAAGATGACTGAATTGACAACATCATGTAGCTGAAATCCAATGCATGAAGATGGTGCCAGATCCCTGCTGAAAGGCTATGAGGGCGCAGGAACCGAACAGATGACTTGCCACCAGCCGGAATGAACGTCCTCTGCAGGAATTTAATAGAATCACAGAATGGTTTGGGTTGGATGGGACCTTAAAGATCATCCAGTTCCAACCCCCTTGCCATGGGCAGTGACACCTTCCACCAGACCAGGCTGCTGAAAGCCCCATCCAAGCCTGCCTTGAACACTTCCAGGGAGGGGCATCCACAACTTCCCTGGACAACCTGTGCCAGTGTCTCACCATCCTCATTGTGAAGAATTTCTGCCTAATGCCTAATCTAAATCTTCCCCCTTCCAATATTCCAAATTTCCCCTTGTCCTATTACTACAGGCCCTTGTAGTACAGCTTTCCTGTAGCCCCTTCAGGTTCTGGAAGGCTGCTATAAGGTCTCTCCAGAGCCTTCTCCTCTCCTCCAGGCTGAACACCCCCAACTCTCTCAGCCTGTCCTCATAGCAGAGGTGCTCCAGCCATACGAACATAGAATTGTTTTATCTTCATATGGTGCCAGATTGATGTATATCTAGCTCCAGATCTCCATGAAGGGGACACAGATTTCTCCCCAGTGCACTGCTAGGTAATTCAGAAAGCAACATTTTGTAGAATAGTGAGGCAGAAGAGGTGGCTCCACAGGCCTTTCTGTTGCACCAGTAGGAAGTGCACACTGGCACACTTCATGCCCAAGTACTGCCTGTGGCTGGTCTGCAGCATGGGTGCACCACCACACAATGCTCATCTCAGAGGCACAACCTGTGGTGGGCAACTCCTGCTGCAGGGGTGTATGAAGTTACCTCTCTCAGACATCTACCCAGTTCCCTAGGCAGACAGACATAGCAAAAACGAGTTGCACTTGCAGTTCGAGACAGTTCTGCTCAAATGTGAGCTACTAACGAAGGAAAGTTTGAGTGACAACAGCAGGGAACTGCAGTGATAAAGGGTGAATGGCAACGAATGCCCTCCTGGTGTCCTGGGTTACATGTAGTCAGTCATGAGAGGCAAAAGAAACCCTGCCAGGGTCTTAAAGTAATGCAGCCATTTCTACAAACACATGAGCTACAGCCCAAACTCCTCACACCCACCATGCACAGCCACAGCACTTGAGTGAGCTACTTGGTGACTACAAGGGATCACAAGACGATGCCTTCAAAGGCACTGCAGGGAGTGTTTGCGTGTGAGAAATCAGTGGTGGGAGGAGAAAGGAGGAAGAAAATACAGCCAGGGAAGAGACACTTTGCTGTAATGGGGATGTTCTATTGTTTATGGCCCCCAGATTTTCTATGTTCATGATTGCAGGGACAGGTAAAATGAATTAATATTTCAAATAAGGCAGTTCCAGCTGCACTGCAGACCTTTTTTTGTTATTTGTTACCAGCCATGGTTATGATTTATTGTATTTTTAAAACAATATTAACACAATTTTTACAATAATAAGTAATTCAGAGCAGCCAGAGGCTTGCTGTCCAGAAAACATTATCTTATCACAACAATAAAGGAGGTTTTTATTTCACCAGGGTCTTTTGAGCCTCAATGCAGACAGTACGTGCATTAATACAAACAGGGCTATAGCAGAAATCAGCATAATCAATGCAAGATACTCCTTGGGTACTGAGCTACATTTAGCGCTGAATTAAGCTATGACAACTGAAATATTTCTGCCATATATTCCGGGAACAGCAAGTTCTGTGTGCTACCACTTCCACAGTTCAAAGCCACAGCTACAAAGGCAGCTGACTTCTGGAACCTACAAAACCTACACAGGGCTCCTTACCTCTGTCTCCGCAAAATATTTTGGAAAGTTATAGAACCATAGAATGGTTTGCATTGGAAAGGACCTTAAATATCATCCATTTCCAACCCTCCTGCCATGGGGTTATACCAAAGGTCTCCTAATGGTCTTCTCACCGAGGGTGCCTGCACGTTTTAAAAGATTACAAAAGCAAGACTTATGTTTGGTTAGCATGCAGGAGGCAGTGTTGCCAGGCCCTAACTTCACTGTCCCACACTTGTATCCGCACTAAGAACCATGATGTATTGAGATGTATCAGACCAAATATCTAAAGGCTTCTTCTGGATATGAAGTTAGCATTCAGCTGCAGCAACGTACCAGGTTTGTTGTCCCTGAAAAGCCTTGTTCCATGAGAAGCACTATTCACTTTCAATTTACCATAATTGCCCAAAGAAACCTAATGTAAATTGATTTTCTTCAGCCATTTAATCACTATTGCCACTGCTAATTCTATTTGCATTTTCATGGATTTTAAACTCTAGCATTACTTCCACGTGCCTTCCTCAGCTACTCACTCAAATTATTGAACTTCCTTCATTTCATTCTTTCCCAAAAATTCTACTTTATCAATGACAGCTTTATCACTCAGCAGTTTGGAAGTGCTGCACATAAATTATTTCCAAGATTGCCTTTAAGCTATCAAGACACAGTGAAAAGAAAGCTTGGTTTCTTCTTGAAAGACAAAGAGAGCTCTTACTTGCATGATTCAGTGAGCTGTGCTCCCTCTGGCACATCAGGGAATAGGAAAAAACAGAATTGGCAGAAAGGTATGGAAACTCAGAAACATCTGAGCGGAGCAAGCTTATGTCCACACCACTAATTAATTACATTTACATTTGAAGGAGGGGTATTTACACTCACGCTGGCCAGATCAAACTCATAGTAACACTACACTCAAGTATCAGGATCTGTGAAAGGGTTTTTTGTGTTAACAGTAACTCCAGTGGTTCTGTAGTTAAAACACTGCTAGGACACTTGCAAGAGACAGCAGAGACAAACAAGATAATCAGCTGGTATTGACAGAGCGCTGGTATCAAATGTTGTATGAAGGTGTCCTATATACCCTGCACAAGACTGTGTGTTCTGCAGGTCATACTAGAAACCATCAATATATTTAAAGTAAAAAACAAAACAAACAAACCCACCCAACCAAAACCCAACAACATGCAATTCTGAAATAATTTTTCACATAATTAAGGAGTTACCATTTCTTTTTGAGCAAAACACTCTACACTAATTCGTGGCTGTGACTGCCAGTCAATACCTGCCTTGATATTAAGGTCACTCAAGCCAAGTGTCTTATGGCTAAGGATGCTAGTAGTAAATCCATTCACTTTTACTCTAGAGAGATGAAAACAGACTGACATTCTTTATTTAGCTATTCCACACAGCTGTGAGGTATGACAGCAGGCGAGCAGAGGTGTCAGTTTGTGGGGAACAAATGTTCCAGACACAGCTGCTGTGACCTGCAGACATGAACCATCGCCCAGTGGCGAGACCTGTCAGCAGATGGTAGGGATCCACTTTTAATCAGGCACCCTTCTTTGCATTTGGCCTTGGACTCTTCCAAAATCAGTTTTCTCCTTACTACTTACTGCCTCTGCTTGCAATATGTATTAACTCAAATACTATGATAAAAGCCCCTTGCAAAACTCCATGAATAAAAATCTCCATGTAAATCTCATTACAAAGTATTAGGCACTCTATTTTCTGAGAGGATTTTACTGCTGCCAAGTTCATCAGGTAATGGGAGAAATGAAACTGCCCAGCAAGCTGACCTTCTCGCATGCATTAGGTCACTAGATGCCACAAATGAAGTTTTAAGTTCTTTTTTTTGTAGCATTAGCCAGGTTTGATTGGCATCCGTCACTAGATTAAATATGGAACTACCTATAATGATAAGAGTTAATTTTCTGCCAGCAGCACATCAACAACATAGCAGCCAGTAATGTAGTTTACATGAACTCCCATCAAGATATTAGTAATGCAAGCTTTTCAATAGAACACTTTAAGGAAGTTTTGTTTTGAAAAACATGTAATTTAAAAACATATCTATTAGTTGCGGGTTTCATGTCTCCAACATACTTGACTTGTAAATATTACTAAACATTTAATACTTTTTTAAAAAAATAAAATATTTATAGAATAAATAAAAGTTCAAAGACTCCTCATGGTGTTTTGGAGAATCTGTCCATGTATGGCTCATCAGATTGTTTGACAACAAATGCTGCCATCTTTTGATGCTGGAAGAATGCTTGCAAAACAAGATGTTACTCATTAAACCTTACTTGGACTGAAATATCTTGGGACTAACCTTGACTGTAGCTAAAGCTACCTCCTCTAGTTTCTTTGCAAAAAGGAAGAAACAGCCAGCTCAAGAACATAACAAAAGTAGCATAATACAACAGAAAGTTTTGGCTAGAGGACTGGAATAGAAAGACGTTTCAGCCGTTTCTGTTGCACCAGGTCTCGTTTAACTACCAGACAACTTGGGAACATGAAAAAGTGACAGTACAAAAACTGCACCAGCCAATCAAAGGGATTTTTGGATATTCCAGAAAATCTATACTAAAACTTAAAAAGGACTGCAGAATATACAGAAATGAAGTGCACAAAAGAGCACAGCCCATCATCCATATAACTCTCATTCAGTAAATGTTGTTTCCAGTATATAAATAAATAAAATGTCCAGAGCTCACCTGCCTCCTGACAGTTTACTACATTTTCTTGGAAAGCATTAACTCAGGACTCTGTAACAAGGCCAACTGAAATACTGCAACTCTTATGGAATGTGTGCCAACGGAAGAAACAGCACTGTTCGCCACCTCAGAGATGCATTTAGGGCTCTCGTGGCAAAGCAAGGGATGTAACACAGCAGGACTAGCACAAAATGAGTCGAGTTTGATGCATGTACAACACCTACTAAGAGAATTGACTTTTGCTGCCATCTTCCTAGAACATCATATTTCGTAACACAATTGCAAGAATACCTACACTTGCAGGCAAAGTACTGGAGCAAGGTACACTGGTGGGAAAAAACGCTTGTGAAGAACAAGAAATAATTGCAACTGGATTAACACCCAAGTAGGAAACGATGTTGAGTTACAGAAAGTTGGATCAGAAAATTTTTACTTTTGAACACCTACGACTAAATGTGAGGTGACTCACACCCTTAAACTTGCTGCCTCCTGAAAATCTACACAGAAACATAAACTGTGCAGCCACTTGCCTAAAGACTCCAGAGAAACGGTGCAGCAGGAAGAGAGCACTGTCACACAGTACTAAAGGAGACAACCACAAAACCAGGCGGACGGCAGCACAGCTCCTGGCGCCCTGTGCGCTTAACAGCTCTCCCAGACTGTTACTTATGCTCACAAACATCCCTATTTTCACTCCTAATGTCTCCTTGGCAATAGGGTTTCCCAAGTGGCTCTGCAAGTTTGGGAAGCAGGGAGAAACACATAATCTTCACAAGTTTAAGAATGTCAACAGAAAAAAAGCCACACAAGAAGAGAGAAAATGACTGCATCTAGTGCTCAGTCTTTAAGCTTCTCTTTGTCTAAATTAATAATTTGTCTGAACTATGAATTATTTAAAAAGTTCAAGCCTACCCTCTGCACCAGTTGCTGCTTTAGCTTTATCTCAGCAAGTATCTACCCCGCAACACAGCACGTAGTATCTCAGTATGCTAT
The DNA here is from genome assembly GCA_033558185.1 of Dromococcyx pavoninus. Lineage (NCBI taxonomy): Eukaryota > Metazoa > Chordata > Aves > Cuculiformes > Neomorphidae > Dromococcyx > Dromococcyx pavoninus. The sequence goes on along the minus strand of JAUMJL010000267.1, from coordinate 436,438 downwards.
TACTAGGCTGAACTCAAGCTTTATAAAATATATAATTAAAGAAAACCAACATGAAACTTATAGAGCTGTAAACTGATAAAAATACACATATACAAAACATTCCCACAAAAATCCCATGCATAACTTGCATCCTTTTCCAGATACTGTAAAAAAAGGCCCGCATGTTAATTACATAGGACTTTCTAAAACAGAATAGAAACCAAGTTTCCTCTCTTCTGGGCTCCTTTGCAATGTTTGGGTAAACCTGCATGTCACAAATGCACAGACATGAAAGCCTCCCGGTACCATTGACCCCAGCATTGGGGAAATACACTTCACTTCCGTTTTTTTTTTAATCCATTCTTGAAAAACTTAAAAGCAATGACTACTTGTTAAGAAGAACGGTACAATAACAGGTTCTCTGCCTTCACACTATGACAAGGCAGCATCCAAGGCACTTAACGTAAGTTTTAAGTTTACTGCAGGCAACTGCAAACCAGTAAGAAAAAAAGAACTATCGCTCTGCTTAGCACTTCACAAGAGATGCACAAGAATTCCCCACTCTGGAGAGACATACACATCAGGATGCACAACTGAAATAACCACAAACAAAAACCCCTGCATAAAACCCTCACTTGATCTCTCTGTAAATCATTAAAATGGTTCCGTGCTTCCCATTTGAGACAGTGCTGCGCCATATATAGCATCAGAGAGAGCACCGCAGACACTGCAAAGGCAAAGCATGCTGCTCTTGTGATCCAGTTCTCTTTGACAAGCTTGTAAGACAATTTTAATAGTCTAAATGGAACACAAATAAGGAACAGATAAGCCACTTGGTCTTTTGTATAAAAGGAAAAGCAGAGGCTTGAAATTCTGCAGAGGAGGAACTTGATTTTTAGCACAGACAAGAGAAAACAGCCAAAGGTTATGCAGGAGGCAGTCCATTAAGGACTGGGGAGGGGGGAGCAGAAGAGGGTGGAAAAGCCTGGGATTTTCTTTTTGACCCAGGACAGCAGGAGTTGAGTGCAGCCCACAGAAACCAATTCAGTGACAGCAAAAGAGGTACTGTTGAGGAAGTGGCTAAAAGAACAAGCATATTTGTTGTGGACTTATCACCATTTTTATACCAGATTTATCTCAGTGTAGATTCAGCTCACAGAGAAAAGTGGCCTGTGGTTACTTCTCAAATGTTTCTATTAAATTTCATACCTATCAATGAGAAAAAAGATGGATATGCTTGCCTTCTTACAGGAAGAATATGCACTGGGTGGGTAGGAGTTAAAGACTGAGTTGAAAACTCCATGGAAACTGTTTTAGGAAGCTCAGAAACCTATAGTTTATAGCACTTGTAAGGAATGTACATGCTAAACCAGCATAAACTCTTACCAGTTGTAGGACATTGTTGAACAAAAAGAGTTGGATAAACACTGATGTAATAAATGGGTGAAAAATGAAAGCTGGGAACTCTCAGTATTTACAGGCATAATTTTAGACAACTAGGATTTCTCCTACTCCCATTTTCCATTACAGGCGACCTCACGTTCCAAAAGTAAAAGCAGGTACAGTGCTATCCAAGTGCTTCACCTGCTGCAGAGTATACAAAAACTCATCTTTCTAACACTAAATTCTTCGATTATGGAAAGCATGTCTACATTAACTCATAAAAATATGTGCTGCTAGAGAACAAATTTTTAATTATTTAAATTTCAATAGACAGCAGAACCTGAAGTTCTCAGCATGCAGAGGCTCAATGATGTCAAAATAACATCTACTGAAAAAATACACTTGAAATTCTGGTCCTTTTATCCATAGCATCTTGTAGGAAAACTGGGAGATCAGGAAGTGATGAAGTTAGGGAAGCCTCTGATTAAAAATGAAACTGACTTTTTAGTTCACTGGTCTAACTCTAAAAGCATACAGAAAACTCCTACTGTTGTTACCATAGAAAATTGTGAGTGAAGTTAATTTTTAATCACCTTAAATACTCATACTATCCAAGTCCTTTCAAACCAAGAACAAAAGCTTTATAGTCCACACCAAAAAGCGATCACAGCGACAACAAACTAACACCACAACCAGAGTTCCTGCTTAGGCTCGGATAGTTACCCTATTCCCCCTAAGCCCCTTCCCTCCTCTGCTCCAAAGTCATCCTGCCCAGTTTCAGCCAAGTTTTGAAGCTCAGTGGATATCTTGCACTAAGTATATCCCAGTAAGTTTCCCTAAAGCTGTTACACAAGTAGAAGAGACAAGCCCCTGCTGCCCATTAGGAAACAGCTGCTCTGAGCTCCAGTGTTCATTTTCTGCCTGGCAAGCTAAGTAAAACCAAACGGGTCACTGCAGCTCACTTCTTTTTGATCAAATGGTAAGTAGGGATCAAGGAAAGATGCCAACTAATGCAGAGCTATCAGGAATGATTTTACCAGATACAGGAGAAAACTGAAAACAGAGGGCTAGGGCTGGGGTGGGCATTGCAGATAGAGGGGCAGGGAGGGAGAAGAGCAATGTAGTCCTTCTGCTGGCAGAACAGCACGAACAGAAGACACAAGACAACTTCCCAAGATACCTTGCTGACTACTTCTGTTGCTCTTGGAACGTTTTTCATCAGAGGACTGCCAAGAGAGCAGATTTCATGCCATATAAAGGGCACGTGCCCACCCGTCCTTATAAACTATGACCAATACAGTACAAGCACCACAGAAGATGACAGATATTCTACTCAAGCTGAGAAACTAGTTTTCCAATACATTTGTATCCAGTCTATTCTATTACAGTTATTTATAATAACAGAAAAGGTTCTTGCATCCAAAGGAGTTCAAGTTCTTCGTTTTGAAATTCATGAGAGGCACATAAACATAGTTAACTGTTAATAATCATCTATCTTGTTTAATCTGCTGTTCCTTTTCTTGAAAGGTAACCCTCTTTTCCTATGGGAATGCTTTTTGCATGCTTAACATGCAAATGTTGTACTTCCGTGATGATACTTCAGTTTTTTCTGTAGCTGGAAATCAGAAGTTACTGACACACTGCTGTTAATGTCACCTTGTTATTGCTTAACAGCTACTGCATTAGCATTTTCAGTAGAGATTTCTTCTAGAGGAGGCAGATGGAATTACCTTCTGTTTATGCAACAGACTCTTCAAAAGGGAGCATTACAAGAGATCACATGTGCTGCTCATGTGGACTGTGCTTTGGGGAAATCAGTTACTTCCCTACTGACAAGAGCTATTGCAGTCTCCTGTCTCCTACAATAGTAAAGAGTTCAGTTTGTATTACTAACGTGAAGTTATGTATTCTAAACTACAGACTCTTTTGTTTGCCAGGATTTGAGACATATTAGACATTACACCGTATTAAAAAAGCAAACCTTTCTGCAAGTAGAAGCTATGAAAAGAACACACAACTGGTTACTCTCCTAGCTTTCAAAAATCATGTTTTTCCATACTTTGCAGAGTTTGAGGCATGAAAACACTCCTACATTTACAAGATCAGTAAATCCATAAAACAAGCCATTCTCCTTACAATGCTCGGCCTAGGACAAGAGCCAGGACTGAGTATTTCAGAACGTATAGTTCTTGATATAGAAGCAAACCCCTAATCTTCAAAAAAATTAATTGTATTTTTGTTTTTTTAAATAAAACCAGATAATAAACCTTACTTACAATCTGCACACAGCTCAGCTGAAGCTAACTTTTTTCTTTTGCTCAGTGCAGACTGCACTACCAAATCCTGCTGGCATTTTAGCCAAAGGGTTTCCTGGAGGAAACACGCAAGCTTCACTCACTAACTCCTGCTACCTGTGTCAAAACAGTGTCTTCTGGCCATCCTCTATCCAATCTGTATTACAGCCCATCACCTACAACCCCACCACTATTTGGGATTGGTAACACGGTGTAAGTCAGCAGTAAGTGAAAATGAACCACAAGAGAAGAGCGCCATTCTTTCTGAGCAATGTGGCAAGCAGACAGAATCAGTTCAATGCAGTAACAACATGATACAGCCATTGTTTACAAAAGCAACATTAAAAGCAAAACATGTTTTGATAAAAAGAAAGAACACATGAAATGGTTTTAAAGTAATAAGAAGCTATTTTACAACATCCTTTATGCATTTCTACGTGTGTTTTCTTGCAAACAGAGCTCTGGGCAAGTTATGTGTGAAAAGAAGAAACAGCATTCATTCACGTTTTTCTATTTAAAAACATTAAAAAAACCCTGCATGAGATGTTGCCTCGAGTCTTTTGCAGTTCCTTGTTACATGTGTTCACAGATTTTTTTCCACTCTGCTGACATTCACTCAACTTCTATCCATTTCGTAAGAAACGGCTGTTTCCATCTTTCCAATTAACTTAATGGCTCATTTACCTGGTGGATCACAACTACACAACAACAGTAGTCTAAATAAGCCAGCATTCACCGGCATACAACAACAATGCTTCAGAGAGATATAAAGATGCTGGCAGTTCTCCACAGGAGGAAAACAATAGCCAAGCTCATGAATCTCCTTTCATCTTATCCACACCAGTCCTCCTCAGTGTTCACGGCCAAGATCCAAGTAACATAATTTAGGGCTATAGAAGAGGCATAACCAAGTAAATACATACTAGCAGTGAATTACAGAGTAAGATTGAGTCCATCAGACACCAAATGCAAGACAGGGAGCATTATGTGAGGACCCCAGCAGGGGAGGGTGGGGCAAGCAGCACAGAGAAGCAAAACTGAAAGGAAAGGAGTGATGTGATGAATGAAACAGCCCAAACTTTACGATCTTCTACTTTGATTATTAGGAATATTTTGATACTACATTAAGCTTGGCTTTCCACTTGATCTACTCACTGAATACGTATGTTTAACCTTTATAGGTGAGCAGGGACTACAAGAAAGAAAAGAACAGGAAGAAGAAATACTTGCGAAGATGAAAGCTTTCTCTCTTCCTGTTTCCTTGTTAGTTTCGCATCTTAATAGTTATCTATCTGAAAAAACACCGGTGTCTGTGGGGTTTCAATTTCTCTTTTACTCTCAGTATTTACTCGAAATTTTCTATTATGTCTCCTCTTTTCTAAAGCTTCCCTTTCTCCATCTGTCTTTTACCCAGGCACACACCAGCTGCATAATGTGCCCTTTGCCAAAGCCACGGAAAAGCAACAAGCCATGAGCCCTGATTCTGCACCCATCTGCAGAGACCAGCGTCACCTCATTCATTAGCTGTGTGCTAAAGGTACATCCTTGGGCTTCATAGTACACAGTGCAGTAGTTCTCAAACTAAACCAAAACATAAGGAACACCAGGAGAAAGTAAACATGCCAAGAGAAACAGAAAATCCTGTATTCCCCTATAAATCCTGTCTATGCTGGTTTGAACTCAACTGCAGTGTAAAAGAAGCACACAAAAAAAGTAAACAACACAAAAACCCCAAGCACAACCCCCCCTTTCCTGTCCCTTGATAAGACGGCCTTTTATCAAGCGTGTAAACAAAATTCAATAGGTTAAAACCAATCAAACAAAAAACCCCAAACCAAAACCCACAGCACAAAAAAAAAATCACAAAAAAATTAAAATTCTCAGTCAAAGTCCCATTTAGACGAGTAACAACAGCAAAATTCAGTGACAACAATAAAACCCAATATTTTTTAATGAAACAATCCACCTAGTAATAGTCTGCAAGTACAGATGTTAGGAATAAAGATGATTTGTGAGCAAAAAGTGCCAGATGTCTAGAACCCAGATTTATAGATGCAAAAGTTCTCACATGAACAGAAGCCAACACTTTCAATAATGTTTAACATAAATGAAACCCTTATGAACTCAGAAGGACACTTTGCAGCTTCACAATGCTTGTGAAGGGGAAATAATCCACCGACCCTGACCCGCTCTACGATCAAGACACAGACCTGGGACTTGAGAGGTCAAGGTTCCCAATTCAGCCAGAGACTACCTGTGCAAGCCTGGGCAAATTTCTTAATCTCTGAGTTTTTGTTCTTTGCTTAAGAAAACAAAGCCCTAATCTGCCTTTTGCCATACCGATCAGACTGTAATAGGTACAGAAAACCTTCGCCTGTAAAATGTGAGTCTATAACCTCACACAGCTCCTCTCAGGGTTACTGTAACACCTACCCATGCGCCAGACCTCCAGTATTAAAGACCACCTAAAATTTGCTTCCAAATGTTTATAGTTTTAAGCACGGTTTTCCCAGAAAACCAGTAGTATTTACTCACACAAACACTACTAAACCATAGCAATCTGGCAAGTTTGGATGCACTGCTATATTTGTAACTTGCTCATGTCAACATTTTACATAATATCTCAACAAGTGTTATTTTACAACTATATTTCTACTATTTTAAGTCCAAATAACTTTTTGCCTGTGGTTTATGTTTCAGTCCACACGCATAAAGTTAACACAAAAAGCATGAAATACTACAGGCACTCATAAAAGTTATCCAAAAATCCTAAGTCAGTATAAAAAAGTAATTGAGTATTTCTAATGGAAGGATGTCTTTACAAGTTTTCCCAGACAGAAAGTATATGCAAGCCTTTTACTTCTAGCTAGGGATATAAAAGCACATATTTTACACAAGTTACAAGAAGCCCAAAGACCTACAGACACTAGGTCGATCTATATGTAAGTTAAAATACTTCTTTGTACTTGTGTTTTTTTTTTTCTTTTCAGCTTCCTTACTTAAACACACTAAACACTCCATAACGTGTTCCTTAGTTTTCCTATGCTGCTTCCAAGTTTTACCAAGTCTGACAAATACTGCACACCACTCTGCCGCTCCATTTACCCTGCTCGGAGAAAGCCAAAATCCTCCTGAACTGAAGTTTCCTCCTGAAGACAGAAAAGGGCAAATATCTTTTTGACTGACAACCCTCTGCAAGTCAGATTTACGTAACTCTGAGCCCTTGTACAGAAAGCCTTGACGTGGTTGGACAAACCCCCCATAAGCCCTAAATCCTTTCCCTTGCCTGCTTAAGCGGGATGTTTCCAGCCTCATTACTCTTCAATGACACTGAGGTTCTTAACTAGGAGGGGGAAAGAGAATAAATACACCTACAAGCTGGCCAAGGAGTTATCCATCAGTAAGAGAGATTAATAACAGAAAAATAACGAAGGGGAACTTCTCGCAGGGCGGGATGAGGAGCTGAGACCCCATGGGGACTCCGGCAGCTACCACAGAGCCCTGGTTCCCAAACCAAGGGCCCCAGACCCTCCACGTCCCCCGTCCCTGTCCCTCCTTTCTCCAGAGGCGACCCCAGCCGGGACCCGCAGCCATGGGACGCTGACGACGGCTCCCCTGGTCCTCGCCTGCGACCCCAGGAGGGTGCGGGGGTGAAGACAGGTCAACCCAGTCCCGGAGGGAGGACAACAGGTCAACCTCGCCCCGAGGCAGCGCTTGGGGAAGGGAGGGGGGGTTCCTCCCGCTCGCTCGAAGGAAAGCCTGAGGAGGGCAAAGAGAAACCAAATGCCGCCGGGGCGCGGGGGAGAAGGCGGCTTCGAAGAGGGAGGGTGGTGAGGATTCCTCCCGCCCGGCCGGCAGCGCCCTGCGCCCCCCCGCCCATCACTCACACACACACAGCTCCACCACGTAGGCGTAGTAGGACCAGGCCACGACCAGAGCGATGAAGGCCACGGGCACCCAGGCCAGCACCTTCTGGCAACACTTGAGGACGTGAGACGGCGCCATCTTCCCTGCCGGGCGCCGCAGGAGGCATCGGCGCCGGCGCTGCCACGGGCGGCGGCTGCGGGGAACGGCCGCGGCTGCGGAGCCGGAGCCGGAGCCGTCCCGGGCGGGACAGGGGCGGGCCCGGCGGCCGTAGCACCGCCTCCCTCCTGCAGCCGCCGAAACACCCCAGCCTCAGCCCCGATCTCAGCCTGAGTTCAGCCCCCAGTCTCAACTTAAACCACAGCCCCCATCCTCAGCCCCCAGTCACCAGTCCTCTGCCCCATCCCCAGCCTCAACCTCAACCCCGAGCCTCCAGCCCCACTTTCATCCCTAGCTTCAGCTCTCAACCCCGAGCCCTCAGCCCACAATTCCCTGCCTCAGTCCCTGCCCGAGCTCCCAGTCTCAACTCCCAGTGCGAGTCCCAGCATCAGCCTCCAGCTTCAAGCCCGAGCCCGAAGCATCAGTCCCCAGCCCCTAACCCGAGCGCCAGCCTCAGCCCTTAGTCCCCAGTCTCAGCCCCAGCCTCTGCCCCTGCCCTAGTCGTCTGCCCCAACCTTCAGCCCCATACGGCCAGCCTCAGCCCCGAATCTCAGCCCGTCTCAAGCCTAAACTCAACACCCAGTCTCCAGTCCTGATCTTCCATACCTTAGTCTCCAGCTGCAGACCTCAGTCTGAGCTCCCAGCCCTCAGCCCTCATCTCCAAGTCCCTAGCCCTCAGTCTCAGTCCCTAGCCCTCAGTCTCAGTCCCTAGCCCTCAGTCTCAATCCACAGCCTGAGCCCCAGTCCCAGCCCTTAGCCCCCCAGTCTCAATCCTAGCCCTCAGCCCCCAGTCTCAGCCGCCAGCATCAACCCCCAGCCCCTGCCCCAGCCTCCTGCTTCAACCCTCAGGTCTCTGCCCCAAGCCTCAGTCCTGAATTTCAGCCCATCTCAGCCCTAAGCTCCCAGTCTCAACCCCCAACTCCAGCCTGAGCCCCCAGTCTCCAGCCCTCAGACTCAGCCTCAGCACCCAGCCCTCAACCCCGAGTCCCCAGCCCTCAGCCCCCAACCCCACTCTCAACCCTCAGCTCCCAGCCTTGAGTCCCAGCCTCTGCCCTCAGCCTCCAGCTCTGAGCCCTGGCCCCAGCCTCATTCCACAGCCCTCAACCCCAAGTCCGCAGCATCAACCTTGAGCCCCTAGCCTTGAGCCTCAAGCCTGAGCCCTGAGCCTTCAGCCTCAGCCTCAAGCTCCAATCCCCAGCCCTCATCTCCCAATCCAACTTCCAACACTCAGCCCTGAACCTCAGCCTCAGCCTTCAGCCTCCGGCCCTGAGCCCTGGCCCCAGACTCAGCCCCCAGGCCCACTCCCAACCCTCAGCCTCCAGCCCTGAACTCCCAGCCTCAGCCCTCAGCCCTTGCCCCCCTTCCTGGTCAGGTTCATGTGCTCATCGGGACAAGTGGACAAATTGTTGGATGCAGCAATGTTTATTTATAAACAACTTACTGTACAGGTTCCTGAAGTTAATGCCTGGCAGCTGTGGGCAGCGCCACGACCTTCACAGAAACATAGAATGGCTTAGGTTGGAAGAGGACATGAAGGTCATCCTGTCTAACCCCTTGCAGTGAGCAGGGTCACCTCCCACTAGGTCAGGCTGCTCAGAGCCCCACCCAACCTGTCCTTGAATGTTTCCAGGGATGGGGCATCCACTATCTCCATGGGCAACCTGTGCCAGTGCGTTTCATCCCCTGAACTGTAAAATATTTCTTCCTTGTATCTAGTCTAAACCTCTCCTCTTTTAGTTTAAAATTGCCATGTGTCCTATTGCTGCAGGCCCTACTAAAAAGTTTTTCCCTGTCATTCTTAGAAGCCCCCATAAAGTATTGAAAGGTGGCACAAGGTCTCTTTGCAGTCTCCTCCAACCTGAACAATGCCATCTCTCTCAGCCTCTCTTCATAGGAGAGGTTTCAGCCTCTGATCTTTTTTGTGCCCCTCTCTGAACTGCTCCAACAGGTCCATGTCTTTCTTTCCAGTGCTGAGTGCTCCAGAGCTGGACACAGTATTCCAGGTGAGGTCTCACCGGAGCAGAGGGAGAGAATCACCTCCTGCCAACACTTCTTCACCAAAAGGGTGGTCAGGCACTGGCACAGCTGACCAGGAAGGTTGAGTCACCATCCCTGGAGATGTTTAAAAGATGGGTAGAGGAGGTGCTCAGGGATATGGTTGGACAGAGACGGTTGAACTTGATGATCTCAAAGGTCTTTTCCAACCAAGCAATTCTATGATTCTATGATGTGTTTGGTGGAGGCCAGGAAACCTTCTTTGTGAGGCTGATACTCTTTAACGTGGGCATTTTTAACACTTGTCATTTTAGCTCCGCTTTAGCATCGCTGTCGCCTGGGATGCCCAGGTTGGAACGGTTCGTGGTGTGACAAAATCCCCATTTCTGTACAAAAGAGCATGATTCCAGTGCTGGGCTGCCCACCCCCCTCCCCCCCCCCTCCCCCTCCCACCCCCCCCCGGCCCCGCCGGCGGCACCGGCTCCGGCGGGGCTCGGGCTCCCCCTGGCGGCAGAATGAGGGACTGACATCCCCGGAGAAGCTCCGGCCCTGGGAGCGGCCGGGAGAACATCCATAGGCAGAGGGGAAAGGCTTTCCCGGCTAGAGCGATGCGCCGAGGCCGGCTGTATGGGATCCGGCAAGGCCAAGTGTCCTGCACTTGGGTCACAACAACCCCATGCTGCGGTACAGACTTGGGGAAGAGAACCTCATGAGGTTCAACAAGGCCAAGTGCAAGGTCCTACACCTGGGTTGGGGCAATTCGCACTTTCAGCGCAGGATGGGGGACGATGTGATTGAGAGCAGCCCTGTGGAGAAGGACTTGCGGGTGCTCATTGATGAGAAGCTCGACATGAGCTGGCAATGTGCACTTGCAGCCCGGAAGGCCAAAACACGTCCTGGGCTGCATCAAAAGAAGTGTGGCCAGGGCAAGAGAGGTGATTCTCCCCCTCTGCTCCGCTCTCGTGAGACCCCACCTGGAGTATTGCATCCAGTTCTGAAATTCCCAACGTAAGAAGGATATGGAATTATTGGAATGGGTCCAGAGGAGGGCCATGAAGATGATCAGAGGCCTGGAGCACCTCTGATATGAGCACAGACTGAGAGAGAGGTGGTCAACCAGAAGAAGGCTCCAGGGGAACATCATAGTGGCCTTCCAGTACTTGAAGTGGGCTACAAGAAAGCTGAGAAGGGACTTGTTAAAAGAGCCTGTAGTGATAGAACAAGGGGGAATGCCTTTAAATTGGAAGGGGCAAGATTTAGATTAGTTATTAAGAAGAAATTCTCCATGTTGAGGGTGGTGAGGCACTTGCACAGGTTTCCCAGGGAAGCTGTGTATGCCCCTTTCCTGGAAGTGTTCAAGGCCAGGTTGGATGGGGCCTTGAGCAGCCTGGCGTGGTGGGAGGTGTCCCTGCCCATGACAGGGGGAGTTGGAACTGGATGATGTTTAAGGTTCCTTCAAACCAAAACCATTCTATGATTTTATGATTCTATGATTCTATGATTCTATGATTCTAAGAGTGGCTAGAAAGCTGTAATGGCAGTATCACTGGGTGTAATATGCAAGTTTTAAAAATGATAATTAGTATTCCAGTTGTTTGCTTTTAGTCATTTAATCGCTCTGTTAGTTTCTTCATAGTTTATTCAGTGAATAAACATTGTACTCTCAAGCCCACAACGTAAAGGGAAGGGAGCTGTACCTGGGAAGTAAAGCTACAAACAGCTTTTACCAAGCTTGTACCATGTGTGGCTGACTGTTACTGTGCTCTGACCCTCCTCTCATTCCCACCCCCAGCAACTTTCCTAGCAAAATCCCACGACCCTTCACAATAAGCACAATTCCTAACATGAAGACTAATCTGTGTGTCTGAAATGGGGTCAACAGAAACCCTACGCTTTGTAAGGTGCAGTATCCATGCCCCCACAGCCCATTGCCCTTCCATGTTACTTCTATCTACCACCTGGGCAGCATGGAAAGGCAGGCCACCCTCAGTTAGGGCCGAAGGAGGAAAGAACAAACTTCACACCAGGAACATGGGTGTGGAAAGAAGGCCAACAGCATCTTGGCCTGTATCAGAAACAGTGTGGCCAGAAGGGCCAGAAAAGTGATTGTGCCCCTCTACTCAGCACTGGTGAAGCTGCAACTCGAGTACTGTGTAGCCTCTCACTACAAGAACAACATTGAGGGGCTGGAGCGCATCCAGAGGAGAGCAACAAAGCTGGTGAAGAAGCTGGAGAACAAGTCCTGTGAGGAGTGGTTGAGGGAACTGGGGTTGTTTAGTCTGGAGAAGAGGAAGCTGAGGTGAGACCTCATCACTGTCTATAACTACCTGAAAAGAGGCTGTAGCAAGATGAGCGTTGGTCTCTTCTCCCAAGTGACACGTGATAAGACAAGACGAAATGGCACAACTTGTGCCAGGGGAGGTTCAGACTAGACGTTAGGAAAAGATTCTTCACTGAAAGGGTGGTCAGGCACTGGCACAACTGCCCAGGGAGGTGGTTGGGTCTCCATCCCTGGAGGTGTTTTAAAAGGTGGGTAGATGAGGTTCTCAGTTATATGGTTTAGTAGTGGACAGGTATGGTTGGACTCAATGATCTCAAAGGCGTTTTCCAACCAGGCGATTCTATGGAAAGCAAGACTCTTTGCTTTTCACAGCATGAGGTGCTCTTTCTAAAACCATGCAGGTGGGTGCACTGTTAAGCAGCTTCCCTCCGGAGGCTGGCACGCAGAAGCAGCAGTGTGGCTCCTGAGGACCGCGAACAGAGGCACTCAGGTTAATGAACTGAAAACACTATTAACTAAGCCAATTCCAGCCTAATGGGAAATCTGTCTTTGCATATGCTTCATAGTTTTTGTATTATTGAACCAACTAGGAACTGTTTAATCAACAAAGCCATCAGGAAACCTTCAAGCAGCAGGAGCGAAGAGTTGTGGACTAGTTTGCCGATTAATTTTGTGCATGTTGAAGTCTCTCAGGTTTCCTGTCCTGAACAGGGCAACTTCTTCAGTTTCTCTAGGAGGAATTTCCATGGTTGGCAGGGGGCTAACAACATCCACCACTTTCATGTTCATGCTGCCTCTGTGACCAGCTGCACTACAGGAGCTGTTACTTGTGCTTGGATTTCACTCATAATGACCACTACATCATTTGACACCTGTTTTCCATTCAGGAGGACTGAACATTTTTTTTCTGCCCTGGAGTAGTTTCCTGAGTCAGCTGTGATTGTTTTTTAGGAAAGATTTAACCTGAAGGCATGAGACACGGTCACACTTTCCCATGGGAACTCTCACATGAGAAGAAAAGTATATATTAAAGTTCTGATCTACATTTATTGATTCATTTATCTCTATGCTTAAGTCAAAGTATGGTTGATATGCCTGAATGTTATACTATTTTATATAACTATCTGTATTTGTTCCTATTCTAGCCCTTTATGGGGCAGTGATCCTTTTTTGTTACATACAATGGACTTGTGAAGTGCCATGATACCATAAACCATGACCTGGCTTGTTTATCTTACTGTCTCATCTCTGCTTTCTATATAATTCAACTGTGATCTGTAAACCCTTCAGAGCCAAGAAATAGTCTGATTCCTACACCAAACATTTCACATCAGCTCTGAGACACTTTATAATCCAGAGACAAAGCATTTAAAATTCCTGAATTTATAAAAACCTTATGTGTTCTCCACTGACAGCTTGAAATTAGGAATGAACACATTGTTCACGCTCTTAATAATACCTGGTTCAACAGACAAACTAATGCATCCTGATGATACCTGAGCTCAGATCAGGTGCTGGTGTGTTTCCGAGCACGATCACTGGCAAAATGTCTGAAGCCTGAAAGCAGACAACACACTGCAGAAGATGGAGTAAATCAGAGATTTGCTTGTGATGTGGCCATACAACATTGTGATAAAACTTTTATTTTTCAGTTCTTATGTGCAGAATATGTACTCCTTATTGTTGCACATCTTTCTAAAACCTACCAACTTGGTTTGACTCCAGAGGGAGTTTTGCTTTTAGAAGGCTTGCATAAACTGAGACATCAAAATTCATTTCTAGAAACAATTACTTTAAACTAAACAAACTGAAAGGAATTTTACATTGTAAAAATTTTTTATTTTACTTTTTACAAGTGTTGTTAAAATGATATAACTAAAATTCTGTAAATGAGTTATGCGCTGTAAATGACTTGTACTCACCCTTGTGTAACTTTCTGAAATACGCTAAATCAATTTTTGAGATTTCTGCCATGTGCAATGTATTCATCTTTATTCCACATAACATTCAGGGCAACATTGGAGATTTTTTAAAAATTAAATTTTATTTAGTTTTTACATATATTTCTGTTCAGAGGAAGAGTTCCTAACACGAAAAAAGTCATAACTGATAAGTTTAACTGACAGACTGGCAGCTGGCATAAACTTTCAACTAAACTGTGTTGAGCAATGCTGACAGACAAAGGTTGCAAATACCACAAAGTTACTAAAAAGAAATATCTAATGCTAACTCTACCATCAATTGCTTAAAAGACAAGGTCAATCCAAACACTTATGTAAACAGCTCTTTCAATCTAAGACATTTAACATGACAAATTACTTTAAGACTGTTTCATAAAGCCTTTTAGTTAAGGCAAACAAAAACAGACCAGAGATGAAACAGAGTCTGATTCTCCAAGCGTGAGGGACAAGTTTTCCTGGCTTTACTTTCAGGATAACTTCTTCTGAAAATACTTCACAACTCTATTGTAATTCCTCATCCTTCATTTAATTTTTTTACTACAGACACAACGTTGATCTAAAAATAAGCACATCTGTTTTCTTTTTCCTCTGAACATGGCATCAAAGCTTTCACTAAAAAAAACCTTGAAATTCCATTTTTAGTAACTTGCTGCCAAAAGCAGATACTGCTGATTGCACGAACCCAGATACAAATGAGCAATGAAGAACTAAACTTCTAGATACCCTAAAGCTGAATGAATCAATTTTTCCAAAAGAAAACCAAACAGCTTGTAGGAAGCAAATCATTGATAAACAAAATAAACCACAAAAGCAATAAAGAACATCAGAAACCTACTAACATTACACAGAATAAAACATTAAAGAATAATCTCAATTCCAAAGTAAAAATGATTGCCAAAATATTAACAGCAGGAAGAAAAAGGCAGCCTTGCATTAAAGCCAGAGGTGGAACAAAGCACACTTTGGGTGAATACAGATGTGCCTTGCTCGATTTTGTCCTTTACTATTTGGTGATGTGAAGCTGGCTGCAGTATTTTGATGCCAGTCCCCCTGCCCCACCTTTGCTCCTATTAGCTATCTCTTTCTCATAGCTCCCATCACCAGAAGACACATGAAGTAAACCAGCTATCAAATTTCCTGTTGCCCCCAGAGCGGTGCTTGAGTTTCGTTTGAGGGGAGGAGGCTGAGGTGTTTACTGTATTTTATTTAATTCCGATTATTTCCTGGGGAAGTAACAAGATCCCTGGTGGTCACTGTTGCCTGGTCTTCTAGACAGGATGCCCACGTAGGCATGCTCTTCTTCTAGTGGGTCACTCTGGGTGCACACTCACAGATGACAAGAATACAAGCATTTTCTCTTTAACACAATTTAAATTAAAGCTCCAAGTGAGTACCAGGGAGGGCAGAGCAGCAGGCAGGTGCACCCTGTTGCTTTGATTAGCTTCTCACTCTAATTCCCTATAAAAGATCACTGTGCCAAGGCTCGGGCAGGACTCCTCAGCACCAGCCTGTTGATAGCTACTGACATACAAAACATGTTCTCTGTTATCTCGGTTTTCCTTAGGTGGCATCTTTATGGTTTCCTAATACCACATCTCCTGCCTGTCATCTGAGTGAGGGCTGCTCTGGTATCTGTCTATCACAGAAGGTTCCCCTATCCTCAAGGCTTCCCCCATGAAAGCCCAAAGAAATTGCAACAAAACATCTCCTGTTGAGCTTATGTACAACTTTGAGAATAGCATTGCTAGGGTCGTGCTTAAATGGGAAGGATAGTTCTGTGAAGTGGTGAGATTTCTTGTTTATTGTCTTGACACATTTCCTCAGTCCTTCTTTTGTCTTAAAAGGCTGAGCTTTCACCCCAGCCCAGTCAGACAACTGAGAGAGGGAAAGAGGAAGAACCTTGAGAGCTTTACAGACAAGTGTATCTCCTATATACAATGGCCAATAACGAATACTGATGTGGACCTGTGACTGTCAGCTCCTAAGGTTTCAAGAAAGAACAAACATGTAACATGCACACCCGTGTATATACAGATGCACACTATGTCATAGCTAAGAAGTGTTTATCTATAATCGCTAAATTTTAAGTTTGATCTCTTCCTTGGTTTACTGTTTAAGATCCTACATCTAACTTTCCATTTTGGAGTAATGAACATTTTTCTTTACTTTTTCATTGGACTTACTATTCCCCCAACACCTGCTGACTATAACCTTGAATACCTGAGATAGTGCAGCATTCCCTGTCACAACCTTTAGTGAGATAAAGCAGCCATTTGTTACACAGTCACTTTCTGCAATACGATTAAAGCAAAATAGTTATGACCCAAATCTTAGCTACTGCTGTTTATGATAGGATGATTTTTGCTTCTCATTTATACTATTTGTTGAAGAGGTCTGAGAGATTCAATGCACATTCACAGATCAATGTAGAACTTTTAAAGCCTGTACCAACAGTTTTGTATTTCCAGTTTAATATTATCATCGTGAATGCAGACAAACCAGATATCCGAGCAGATCTGGTAGAATCATCCACCTTGAACTACGACGTGAGCAGTTCACGGTAATGAGGGCACGAACCATGTGAATTTTCCTTTTTGATCTAGGATAGTTTGATCTGCATGGATTGTGCAAGTGGTTTTGCCTTTTGGACCTCTGTCTTTGCCAGGGAAAGAGAACTGCTCTGTTAGTGGCTAACTGAGATGATGTGCACTCTTCCAACAGAGATGATATTGCTGTGATGTTCCTGCCAGTAGCCTCTATTAAATCCTACGTGTCCTGTATGGTCGAGCAGAATCAGACTCCACAGAGGAGTAAACAACACTATTCCCTAGAACAAGAATACATCTGTACGGAGGTCAAAAGTGATAACAGCTCTGTAAACCACACTGATTGCACTAGAGTGATTTAAAATTACTGCATTAGAAACCAGGTTAATTAAAGTTTAACTAAAGTAGAAAAAAAAAGAGTATTTTGATTTAGCTATTACGTAAACAGGACAGACAAACCCCCTAAATAACAACATTCATAGCAAAAGAACAATGAACTGCATTAAAAAGGACTTTTCCCAGTTTGCTTCCACAGTTCTTTGGCTCCTTTAATGCTTTCTCTTTTCACACACTTCCAGTAACCTTCAATGCCTTGCTGTTGTGGTACCTGTTAATACAGTTAAGAGTATTAGTATTTACACAAAAAAGACTCTAATTCAGAGGCTGTGTAAATGTAACATGTACTGCAATTCTGCTGCTCCCATAGTTCACATGCATAATAAGAAGTTCTTGGTGGCAGCACTCCTCCCAGATTCAAAAGCAGTAAGGAATCTTCAAGTTAAAATATAACTTCTTTCTATCCACTATCTCTATTACCAAGACAGCTGTACCAGTCTTCTATGGTATTTTAAAACAATGCTATTACCCTCAAACCTCGATGAATTCGGTTCCTGAGGACTCCAAGAAACTCGCTGTGGCTGAGGCAGTCATCTCCATCCAGATCAAAAATCTTGAAGATCGTATCCAAAACATTGTCTGAGAGCTCCTGTCCTGTTGCCACCTTCACTGCTCTCTTGAACTCAGCTGGTAAAAGACATAATATCGCATCATAAGTGTGACTATGAACTTGTGAAGAAATTGGAAAGCACGTATATAGCAGGATTCTGTACAACTTACAATGTCTCATGGGTATCCCTAACTGGACAATTTGGAATGTGTGAACTTGGTAACTATTAGGAGGCCTCAGTTCATGTGTTCTTGAGCTTGCTTCACAGTATCACAGTATCACAGTATCACAGTATGACAAGGTTGGAAAGGACCTCTGAGATCATCAAGTCCAACCTATAACCCAACACTAACACCAACCATCATCTAAACCATGGCACTCAGTGCCACATCCAATCTCCCCTTAAACACCTCCAGGGTCGGCGACTCCACCACCTCCCTGGGCAACGCATTCCAATGGCCAATCACCCTTTCAGTAAAGAACTTCTTCCTCACATCAAGCCTAAACTTTCCCTGACGTAGCTTGAGTCCTTCTTTAACACTATCTTTATTAATTGTATGATAAACTTTTGAAATGCACTACTTCTCAAGCAACAGTAAAAGTGAAAATTTTCGCTAGAAATAGCTGCATGCTGAAAATCTAAGTACTTTTGGCTGATACCTGTGCATATGAATGATAATTTTACAGAGGGACCTGAACAGACTGGAGAGATGGGCCAATTCTAATGGGATGATGTTTAATAAGTCCAAATGTCGGGTACTTCATTTTGGACACAACAATCCCACGCATAGCTATAGACTGGGGACAGAGTGGCTGGAGAGCAGTCAGGCAGAAAGGGACCTGGGAGTGCTGGTTGACAGGAAGCTCACCATGAGCCAGCAATGTGCCCAGGTGGCCAAGAAGGCCAATGGCATTCTGGCCTGCATCAGGAATAGTGTAGCGAGCAGGACCAGAGAAGTTATCATCCCCCTGTACTTGGCACTGGTCAGG
Organism: Dromococcyx pavoninus; assembly: GCA_033558185.1. Taxonomy (NCBI): domain Eukaryota; kingdom Metazoa; phylum Chordata; class Aves; order Cuculiformes; family Neomorphidae; genus Dromococcyx; species Dromococcyx pavoninus. Next base: position 418,040 of record JAUMJL010000267.1, on the reverse strand, counting down.
CCTCATCTTGAATACAGTTCTGGGCCCCCCAGTTTGGGAAAGATGTCAGGATGCTGGAGTGTGTCCAGAGGAGGGCAACGAAGATGGTGAAGGGGCTGGAGCACAAGCCCTATGAGGAGCGACTGAGGGAGTTGGGGCTGTTTAGTCTGAAGAAGAGGAGGCTCAGGAGAGACCTCATTGCTCTCTACAACTACCGAAAAGGAGGTTGTAGATGGGCAGGGGTTGGTCTCTTCTCTCAGGTTACCAGTGACAGAACTACAGAACTAGAGGGCATGGACTCAAGCTTCGTTGGGGAAAGTTTAGACTTGATGTTAGGAAAAAGTTCTTCACTGAAAGGGTGATTGGCCATTGGAATGCGCTGCCCAGGGAGGTGGGGGAGTCGCCGATCCTGGAGGTGTTTAAGGGGAGACTGGATGAGGCACTGAGTGCCATGGTTTAGATGGTGGTGTTAGTGTTGGTGTTAGTGTTGGATTATAGGTTGGACTCAATGATCTCGGAGGTCCTTTCCAACCTTACGATACTGTGATACTGTGATAAGTGTTTGCCTCACTACAGTGTCATAAAAAATATGCCATTTTATCTCAAACAAGTTACATGCCAATTCACTCTGCAAGAAAACGCTTCTCCTCAGAGAACAGTGTTTTTTATGGTATGTTCCACCTCAACCAACATTCCCTTGGCAACTCTGCAGAACAAACACAGACCATCAAATACTCAATGTGCTCTTTAAAGCATTCAAAGATCCCTTCCAATTCCAACTATTCTATAATACTACGGTTTAGTCTGCTGTGAGTGGTTCAGCATATGGCAGCTGAACCACTCACAGTTTTTCATTAGATCTTACAAATTTTGGGAACTTCATGTAACTTTCTTTTTCATGAAGTAGAATTAATTCAGGAAAAAGAGCAATGTATTATTTTTGGACTTTATAGTGCTACTTTGGGATAACTTACAGCAATTCCATAGCAAAAATGTATTTTTCTTTTTTTTTTTAAAACATATATATGAAAAGTGTGCATCACTTACCCCGTTTAACAGGACGATTGGCTACAGTAAACATCTGCATGGCAATAGAGAAGTCTTCCAGGTTGTTTGTAAACTTGCAAAAAGTCTTGAATTCTTCCAAACTGATATTCTAGAGTATCACAGAATTCAGATCATATATAATGAATAATACATTCAAACACCAGCACATCTATTTTATCAAACCTAGTGGGACCTAGTGTTTAGGTGTGATTGCGTACTCATCATCAGTATTTTTCTCAGCTGGCAAATTATCATTGTTCTTATTTGCGTAAAATTCAAAGGCTGCAATAATCCACTTGGAAACTCGTTACATTATTAGATACTTACAGTCAAATGAAAACCTGTGCATACAAATAAGGAAGCAAAACAAAGCATGTTTTATATACCAACCTCTCCTGCCTCAATCCTGTCTTTCACATTCTGCCAGTAAATTTCATTGTTTTCCTCATCGGTGAAGTACAGTAACCATTCTGCAAAGTCTTCTTTTCTCATGACATTCAAACCCTTTGAAAACTTTATGAATTCCATTTCTTGGACTTCTGTTTGCAGATTTTCCATGAATCTAAGTGTAAAGAGATATTATCCAACAGTTTATACTTGCATCAATGTTTCACTACTACTACCTTAGCTACTAAATGCAGTAGACACTAACTCTTAATCACAGATGTTATCAATATAGATTTCTAAAATGTCACTGGTTTAATTTTACGTGTGTGTGCAGATTTGTTTCCATGGCTGTATTTCAATAATAATACCAGTAGGGTGCTCTGTAAGATTGCTCCTGCTAAGGTAATTTACAGATCCACTTGGCCTATAGTTTTTACTAACGTTTAAAAACGTGCAGGTAATGAGATAAAAGGATTGATAAGACAGTATTATAATGAACAAATGAAAAAGGACATGGTAACTAAAAGCCTTGCACATGATTTATGAAATTTCATATTAATAAGAGATGAATGACAAGGTTGGAAAATGCCTAGAAAGATGAGGCCCTAATAATCACAGAAAGGATGAAACTTGAAATCATCGCTGCAGGAAAAGATGACTAAAAGCCTCAAAGATTGTAACTGCAAAGAGAGGTTTGGCAAATCAGTTTTGCACTCACTACAGGATGGATTAGAGGGGATTATAGTTGACATGTACAGAGTTCAGAAGGGCCCAGAAAATGATGTTGCAGGTGTTTTGGGAGGAAAGAAGAGAGAGCTGTCTGAAAAAAGGAAGGGGTGGACATTCTTTTAGGAAGAAAAAACAAAGTACCACAAGAAGCAAGTAACAACCTGCAAGTACAGGACTAGAAATGTAAGCGGAGTTGTAGCTTTGAGATTCCCCAGTTTGGTCTGCATGGCCATTATAATTTCTTTTGGCCTGATATGAATTTTGAGAAAGTAAAAGACAATAACTGTGCCATACATTTAGTAATTTCTACTTAAGAAACAGGGCAATCCAAAAACAACTGGTAACTTAAAAATATAAATAAGCCAAAAACATAGTTACACTTGTCAGAATCCTTTAGTACTTTGAAAAAACCCTGCCTTATTGAGTTGCAAAAATTATTGGAGAGAATGAAATACTCCTATATTGTGACAAAACAGGTGGAGAAAAGAATAGCTAAGGATCTATGCAGCAAATATCAGTAGAGGCCCATTTGCTCCTCAGTGTTTGCACAGCCTCGCTGGATTTGAGTTCCTTTTCCTGAAATTACGGCATTTTAGTCTGCACATCTATCTTTAGTTCTTTAATGAGATCTCTTGGACAATTAGTAGCTCGAAGCTCTGTGAAGTCTATAAGGGGTTAGCTTAGGACTGCTGTTGCAGCATATGCTCTCTCGTAATTTTTCCTCTAATAATTCGAGCTGCACATGCAAATAAAGGGCCAACAAATGCTTCATGGCTCAGGACATGGAGGCAAATGACAGTGGAAGTGATTTAAAGTTTCAGGCTAGAGTTTTATTAGGGTAATACTGAGAAGGGGTATGATATGCTCTCACATTTTATATGGTAATTTTTCTGGTCCAGTAAAGGGGGTTACAAGGCTTCCACAGCACAGACAGACACTAAGGTATATTCCTCCACAACCCACCTTACGACTTGGCTCACTTTCAAGTCTCCTGACTCTCCGTCTCACAAGGGGATGAAATATCAAAGAGCCTGTTTGTGCCACCAGCGTGAAGGGGAGGCTCCTTGTCTTACAGACCAGTGAGTGCTTACTGGGATGCTTGCAAACCACTTCTCAGTTTTCAGATGCAGCTCATGTCCTTGAACCTGTGAGGTGATTGCTGCCTCCAGCCAGCCCAGCACGCAACATGTGCCGGGGAGACCAACCACCACAGGGCAGCAGAAGCAGCCCTGTCACACTGCCTGCAAGAGCCTCTCTGGATCCCAGGAAGGGAGGTCGAGCTGCAGGGGAAGAAGGTGGCATAGACCAAGCACGTAGACAAGGCATGGAGTCAGTCCAGCAGAGAGTGACCAAGGCCACTGGGCTGCATTTTGGGAGGTGTCATGAGTGATATGGAGGAGATGGTATTTGGGATGTGTGGCTTGCCTTGGGCTGGAAGTCACAGCATAGACCATGCAGAACAGCAACTGCCTCTTTGACTGTCATTTCCAACCCATGTAACTTATGGTTTGGGGGAGAAAAAGCTGCTGAAAATTAGGTCTGTCGTTGAAAGTATGAGTTATTTATCTTGGGGAGCTAACTTGAAGTCATTTGCTGTACTGGTCAGTACCCATAGGTAATGACAAACTACATATTCCTCCATCTTTTCTAAATATTGTGTTTCCTTAAGGAGAAACTCCTCAGTGACCTGCCCTCTATCCATACCAAATAAAGGCAGGACAGCTGAAAGACCAAGCATTTCTACATGCTGAGGAAGGAGTAGGTAGCCCACCTAGCCACACACATCAGCCAGCTGAAAGGTGCAGCAAAGCCAAAAAGGAAAGTGATGGCTTTTGGCTGTAGCATTTTTCACGTGTTTGCTTTTGCACCCTCTTCTAGCTGGACAGTGAACGAAGCATTTTATTTCCCGAGCCCCACTCTGGGTTTTCCACTGACTCGTCTCTTTTCCCAGGCCTGGGTTCTTGCCCTCTTCAGCTGCTTTGGGGCAATAACACTGCATTCTTCCTATGGCAAAACAGCCGTGCATCTTGCCACACTATGCAGGTCAGGGAGGGGGGCAGGAATTACTTATTTAGGTATAAAAAAATTAATGGGTATTTCATTTCAACTTGTAGGCTTGCTCCTGGCAAGCTGGAGTGGGAAAATTTCCTGCCACAGCAAATGCTACTTGGAGCAGCAGCTGAAATGTATAATTTAAAATTTATATGTGATAGTCTCCCATATTACAAAAATTAAAATACTATGAATCATCACATCAGCATTCTAGGTCACTCTTATTCCCAGACGTGAGAGTTAAAAATCCTAATGAGTTTTTTTTTAAGTGAAAGTTATTAAAAGTTATTAAAAATAACTTTCTAGTTAGGAAGTAAAACTTCATACTTAAATGCCAAGACACCACTAGGGATACTTGCTTTTGTAACTTGGATCATGGTATGATGAGTTTCAGCTGGAAATTCCTTAAAACGAATCCAGATATTAGGAAAAAAAAGCATAGGAATGAATTCCTGCTCTGCTCAAGTCAGTGGGAGCTTCGCTTTAGTGGATTTAGAAGAGAGCCAGAATTCACCTATAGGGGCAGGATTCTGACTGCAGATGTGCTGTACAATTAAAAAATAATTACACTGTGAATACTATGCTATAGTAGCTTGAAAATAAAAGCAAGCCCTAAGTTTCCACATAAAAAGGAAAGGTAAGTCATAAACTTACAGGATGGGGAAAAGGCTAGGAACAGACAGCACTTTCTTTAAGACAGCCTGTTTCATCCACACTTTGTAAAACACCCACATTGAAGGCCAATGGCCAAATTTGTTATCATGGTATGACAGTATGCAGAAACCTTACCAGGATTTAGCCCTCATTTTGTAATGTGCTCTACTACAGAAAGACGGAGTCTCTCAAGTCTTTTTGGCAACTCAGCTTTAATAGAAGTGAAAATGTAATAAAAATGGGAAGATCTCAGGCATGTAGCCATTCCCCCTCCAACCTGAGATGTTGCAATGAAGTGCCAGTGCTGTATTCCTTATGGCTCACAAAGCAGTAGCATGAAACAAGTTTTCTTCCTGTACCTCTTGATCTGAACTCAAAGTCTGTGCAGAGTTTTAACAATCAATTACAGAACTGAACAGCTTTTGTCGCACTGATTTACAGGAAGGAAACTTAACAACAAGGACAGAGGATATACCACCCGGGTGTTTGTGCCCTCCTTGGACACTGACGTCTTTTTGAAGACTTTAGAACCTGCTCTGCACCAAAAAATGCTGCAAACCACGTGCAAAGTTGCTCTTTTGCAATCTGATTTTCCAAACAGAACAGAGGAAATCTAATAAGGGCTTGACCGTTAACCTTCAGAGAGCATTTAGATGCTGGTAAATTCAGTTTTGCAAATGGTAAGACCATTAATAAATCTCATCCTTTTCAGAATTACAGGCAAAACCCTCTTTGACTTTACTGTCCTCAATATTTCCTAACCAAACCAAACAAAAATACTCACTTCCATTTATAAGCATTCTGTAGAAATTAATCAAGCTATTTATTTGCTAGGTATATAGGAAAGGAAGAAACAGAGATTCTTCTCAGCATCTTTACTAAGTATTTGGGAAATACTCAGATTCATTTATGATAGGAATATACAATCATGAAGCCAGATTTTGTTCCCACCTCTGCTTCCTCACTGTCTGATCCTGGTTGCATGAGATGTAAGCTCTGTGTGTATTAGGGCTCTATATACATATACACATACATAGATATAAGTGCAGATACAGAGACAAATAAGGAGGCAATCGTATTCTATTTCTGCAAAGCACTTCCAAATCCCTAGATGAAAATCACTGGAAATGTGCAAGGTACCATCACAGAAAAAGCACTACTGGCTGATGATGCTACCTGAAAGAGATTCTGCATCCATGCATTGGCACAAACACACAACAGCACCAGAAAAACATTAGTGCTAGCAGCGTGGTTCTCCTTGGATCATTCTGGTTACTTAAATGAAAGATTTCAAATTAAACGTACCAAGGAATTAAAAATACTGAAGGAAAGAAATAGGACAGGTAGGGAAAAGTTATGCTTCGTGTATGCTTAAATAATCTGTGACCTTCAAGCTAAAGCATAAAATAAAACAGCAACTATGATTAAAGAACTGGTGCAAAATACTATTAACTGATGAGAAGTTTGGAAGTAACAAATTAGGTAAGAAAATCTCATCAACTGGATTTCAAATGTTAGTTTTCCTTATATGATTAAAAGATGCCCATTGTTTAACCATACTGGGAAGCACCTTTTTGTAAGTCATCCCAGGAAAAAAATGCAATGATCAGAAAGTTTTTTGAATGTTCTTTCCATATTCTCTGCATTTTTTCTTTTCTCTTCCCTTCAAGGAGATCGTGAGAGATTTAAGGTTGCTTGGGGACAGATTACTGAAAAAAATCACAGCAGTCGTAAACTGTTTAGGGAATCAATTACTGTCTCCTCTTTTATTTGGGATTAGATATACTTAAACAAGATCACTAAGGGACTTTCTTCAGGGAAAAAAACCCCAAAACAATGGTTGTCAAAAAGAAATATTTGTTATACCTAGAAAACTAAATAGTTTTCTACTCAGAATAAAAACCAGTACATACAATATAGCTGGAAATTAAAGCACAAACATTTTTTTGAAGGAAAATACTAAAAATTATTTATGTCTCAAAAAAAGGGGAAACCCATGCAATGGAACAAAAAGCCTAGAATTTCAGAGAACTTCTATCTTAATGCTTGAAATCTGACACTCTCTAAGATGGGTCCTGGTATTAGAAGATGACATTGTTGAGGTGTGAAACTGAGTGACGGTCATCTGAAACAGAAACTTGTTCAGGTCTTTTGAGAAGAAAGTCTCATCTCATTACAGCTTATTGTATTAAATCTATCCTACGTGATTTCAGGCTTGCTACATATTTCTGTTTTCTTAAACCGATACATGAGAATAGTGATTCCAGCTCTATTTGACTAAGAAGCAACCCTTTTACTAGAGATGTATACAAATGTACTCCAGAATAATCTACATCTACATTCCCTAACTTTTGCCAGGGAAACAAACTGTTGTTTTTGAAGTTGTGAATTATTATTAATAATTATCATATTGTCCTTATGTTAAGGACAATACAACTGACAAGAAATCACGTAGCAGCCTCAAGCTGAACATATTTTCCTGGAGTCCTACCTTAAGATGCCTGAAACTACCTTGTTACTATGGGAAAGAGACAGGATGGTGTGCATCCCGGATTGCTTCCACTACTTCTAAGCAGAGCCAGGAGAAGCTGTAGAACGAAGCTGGAGTCCTACCACTGCTGTTCAGCAGAGAATGAAAAGGAGCAGCTTTGGTTGATGTTTTGGCTATGTCCTGGAGGACAGTGAGAAAACAGCTTGACTGGTGTCATAAAATACCTATGAAAAGGTTATTTCTTCACTTCCATACTCCCAGCAGCTCAAGAAAGATTGAGAAGTGCTCTGATATTCTGTTTCATGGTCTCATTCTTTATGTCAGGTAAAAAAAAAAAAACCAGCCTGAGGATTGTTGTTAAGTGTATCACCTACCTATGATTTCCCAAGAACCATGCACCATTTGGAAACAGATGGAGCACAGCATTTTTAACCATTTTCCATCCCCATAACCAGTGTGCCTCCTGTCTTCTGGGCAGTAGGAAGGGAGACACAAGAACTGGCCTACATCAGCTCCACACTGCCTGAAAAGATGTAGACAGTTTCCATTTTCTTTGTGCCATCTGAATAAAAAGAAGGAGAACAGGGCAAATTAATTGTCCTGATATATTGACTGGGGCTATCTGACATTTTTTAAATGTTTGGGCTGTGGGCTAAAAGGCATCATTGGCGTATGTGTAGATACAGGTGGCTGCACACTTACAAAAGGATTTTTTAATGTCAGCTAAACTAAAAAGGAGAGGCATGAGCAAAATATATGCATGTAATGAGGTGAAAACACTTGTCTCAGCTTTCTGAATTCCCATGTAAGTCCAGTGAAATTTCACAAAGAAAGCATTCTTGCCTTTTTTTTTTTATTTTCAAGGACTCTACAGCACAGCAATATCTGTGTATTTAACTAATGTGACAAGTTTTAGTGTGTCCTAATCAAACCTAATCACCTCTACTTTCTACTAGGTACTACACTGATCAATGGAAAAGCTTTTTAGGCAAGAACTTGGAAAATGATAAAAGCATTTGCCATCATTATTTTCTGCTTTTGACAATGATCTATGTCTGTACAGCTCATCAGTCATCTCTTGTAAAAACAGCTTGGCACTTTGATCAAACAGCCAACAATAGCTTCCCACGTAAGGTAAAATGTTATGAGAGTCCATCAGATAGAAATCACATTTTCTCTGAACAATAGGAACCCAGAAATGATGTGCTTGATTTACTTGCAAATAAAATCATGTGAAAGGTGATATCTTCACACAGGTTAAAAAGACAGTGATCCTTTTATTCACCTTTCTGTGTGTTAAACAAACTTCACTGTCACATTACAGCCGAGATGGAGTGTCTAGGCAGTGATAAAGAGGCACATTCCAGCTCTATGGAACGTAACTGCCACTACTGAAAAATTACCTGCATTAAACCTTACACTTATCCCACAAATTCTAAGAGCAAGCTGTGGGAGTTTGATTTTGATTACAGGCTTCTATCTGTGTGGTACGCAAAGGTCTTTAACCTACGCGTTCTGAATGCACTAGGTACATAGTTTCATCAAAGTCATGCCTCATTGGGTCAGTGTAGGATTTTATCTAAAACCTGAGGCTTTTCAGTTTACACTGTATACGCAAACACCACCTTTTACTGCTGCTCTCTGCCTTTTGTTTCAGTGAGAGGATCTATGGTATTTATAGAAAAGGGAGCTGGAGGCATCTTAAACCTACTTTACTCACTCAGATTCCTATTGACTTGAGGTCTTCAAAAGAGAAAGGTTGTTTATTTGAAGACCAATGTGTGTCAGAGCCAGTGGAGCCAAACACTTTTTAGTGTTAGAAAAATTGCCACTCTTCCTTTTCTACTCTGCCTTTCCCTAAACCTCTGACTGCGACATTAATTTTAAGAGAGCTGATGCAGATTCTCTGCTTCTGAACATAAACTTAAGTAAAACATATCCCAACTTATTTTTGCATTCTGTAGATGATTATTTTTGTAGAAAAGGTAATGCTGATGTAGATAATCTTCTCTTCCATTTATCTCAAAGAAAGACTGTGCATTTGGATTCTGGGCCCATGTTAACACAGAAACATGAGTTTGGAGTTCATACTAATTGATCTCTCAAGTAACAGAGAGTTTTCGCCAGTGAAGTTGTGATGCTGTGTAGGTGGTGGTCGTCACTATGATTGAAATAAACAATGGAAGAAAGAATCTCATCCATTGAAAACACTAACAGCTGATAACTGGTTGGTCTTCAAGTTGAAAGCAACCAAAGGAGAATTTCATTTTCTGATGTAGACAAGGAATACCCCATCTTTCTGACATGTACAGGACGTACAAACTGAACGATTCCCTTCTTATAACTTTCTCTTAGCTTCTGATTTTGCAAAGCTTACAGTGAAACAGACAGGTGCTACACTTCCAGGAGTAATGGCCCCTTGGTATTCCACCGCAGCTTCAGTCTGATGGTAGTGTTCACTATCTGGCTCAATTTACAGTTCTGACATAAGCGTTGCAAATTATCTGCACAGTCCCATTGGAAAAGTAGTTCAAATGGTAAAGGCACAGGTAAAGTTTCAAGAGAAGCTGGAATTTGAAGCAAGCAGAGAAGTTGCCTGTAGCCTACTATGATAGTTGTAACGGGGAGGGGGGTGTCTCAGCTCAGAAAAGCTTTTTTAATTGATTAACAGTCACTTTTTTTTGAGATTTGATCTACAAGAATACTCATGAATCATATTGTCTTAAGGTTTGCCATCACAAAGTTGCCAAGAATGTCAGTCTCAACTCCCACGGGCTCCAGGCCCATTGCTGCTTTGGAGTTATCGTGGTGCTCAGCTCCTCCTGCAGACAGCAGGCCCCAGGAGCTAAAGCAGAAATCTAGTCATGTAAAGTCATGAATAATCTCCTACTTCATTACTTGCTTAACTTTCCGAATCAGTTCAGTGTGGGTTCACATTAAAGCCAGTTTTGGTACAAAGTAGAGGGGTATGAAAGGTTGGTGTTAGGCTTGCCTAGCTGAAAAAATACCTGAAAAACTCAGAATAGCGAAGTTTCTCCTTCCCTTCTTTTCCAAAGAAATGTACCAGCAACGTGGTATTAACACCACAGCTTTCCAGTTCTGCTCCCTGTAAAACAAAAAAACTGTACGATTAATTATTAAGCGTTGTATGATTATTTATATCTACTCACCACAAATCTGGAAATATTGATTTGAACTTGAATTTCACAAGAGGTACTTGCAATTTAATTACTATTCCCAAAGTTATCACACAGGACCTCAGAGCTGAATAATTCTTCCACATCATCCAGTAACAGTACCATATGTTCTGCCTCTAAATATTCTGTATGAAAGATGAATACAATTTACAACCACCTTTGGTGTATTTTATTACTAAAATTGTGAAGATTACTAGTTCAATCTTTAGAAAACTTTATGTTTTTGTGAATAGAAGCTTTAAATAAAGTTAACATCTTTGTAAAAAAGTTTTTAGTCAGATATTATAATGTTACAGTCATTTAAAAACATTCATAATACTCTAAGAAACAAAACTAGAAAAACACAGATATTCACAGTGCTCTATTATAACATGGTCTCACAAGGCTTCCTGCAAAATTTCAATGCTAATGACTTTACTACACATTTATTAAATCTGATGAAGGGATTTCTGCAGAAAAACGATACATATTATTTCAACTCAAGAGCATCTTTAACAAGCCTAAACCCACACATAATGCTGGACTTCTGTTCTATTCTTCTTTCAGCACTAGCATACTGGCATTTCTTTGAACACAACAAAACACTAAGCAACTTGAAGAGAGTAAATCTGGAGGGATTTCAACAAACTATTCTTACGACATCTAAATAGCCTCTGTGTCTTTTATCTGGTTGAAGAGGTAAGATGAAAGACAAGAGCCTATTCATAAGATTTAATACTAATGGTTATTTAGTTTTCAGCATCATCAATAACAAGTCCCATTAGTCCACTGTGTGTTTCATGCTTACTGCATATGTGACACAGTTATTTCATAGTTAAAGAGGTAACATTCCTCATTTCCAGTGCAAGCTACAATTCATTACATGCCACTGATACAAGTTATGTATGAGTGAATGTGGAAAAAAAACTTTTCAAGCCATATGCAAACCGTACTTATTGAACTTCTATCATTTAACTGCAGGCAAAGAATATTTAAATACCCACAAGAACTATCCTTTTAAAGTTTAAACACTTCAGATTACTGTGAAGACTGATGCATAAACATTGGTATATGCTTCTTCTGAAAGTCAAAAGCCAAACATTTATGTATGCTTAATTTGAAATTCAAACCCAAACTATGTGTCAGAATGCAAAGTTTTGTAAGAGGAAACAGAAGAATACACATATTTTCACTGCAGTGAGATTCTAATCTGCTCTTTGTGTTTTTTTTGCTTACATGTTTAAAGAAGACTTGCAAAATTCAAGACATGTTTGCTGTAATTTTTAAAACTGAACTCATGATTATGCAATTTAATGCTTTCAATTTACTTAGTCCATAATAAAACCGGTGCTGTAGTGAAAACAAATGGAAAAACGAGGTTTAATATAACTTTTTAAAAACCTAAGTCTGTAACAGAAAAAAGATTTTTCTTCTATTCATGTTTCTCTAGTTATAAGCTAGAAAAAGACATACAAACAATACCTATCTCATCTGAGATGACAAAGCCTATCCCTGGATTTATAACAAATATGCACCTACTTGTTGGCTACCCTCTTTATCAGTCAAAATTCCAAAGTGGAATTGGCAGATGTCCAAACATTCTGTTAGTGAGAGTTAAATGTATTTTAAAACCAGAAAACAGCACATTTCTTTAAAATAGAATATGCAATAGGAGACTACAGAAACTACAGCTTAAGGGTAAAATTTAAAAAAATTGCTTTTCCTAGAGTTAAAGCTATTAAAGTACAAGTTAGTACATAATGCCTTTTTGTCCACAGAATCATTAGCTTTTGCTGCTGAACTGTATAAATTAGTACTGACATGACAAATCTTTGTTAGAAGATAATGAGAGTTCTATTAATATTTCCAACACTTCACCCTCCTGAGCTTAGGTAAAAGAATAACTTACCCTTGGAATGTCTCTCTTGGCAGTAAGAATGAAGTGGTAACCTAATCCTAGAGCTCTGAAAAAGACCAGACTGGTAGCTTTGAGTCACAGAGCTACTATCTAAATTGAGTGAAAGTTCGTACTCCTGTGTATCTGGCAGCTTCAGCCCTGGGAGGGAGCACCACAGCACCCTTCTGGGCTGTATGCTTCACAGAAAGCTGAGGCACAGAGTGGCAAAAGGAGAGTGATGTTCTGGATCTCATCTTGATACAAGCACGGGATGGGGCTGGAACATGTATCTCAACTGGGGAACTCAGATATGTTCCAGGGTCCATTGATTCAGACAAAGAACCCCAAAGACCAAGCTCTGATGCCTCAGAAGTCTGTATGAACTAATGAACACTTGTGTACATATTACACTACAAATATAGGCTTATTTTCCTAGAGTAATATTAACACCCTGTAACCTTTACAAAAACATCAAGAACTGCTGAATTATGCAACTGTTCCTTTTTAAGCAAGATCAGATAACACAACGTTTATTCCTTATTACACTGTTAACATAGAAGCCTGATGCTGCAAACACTGAGTCACGGGCACAGACCTACCTAATTCTGTAGCTACCTACTGAGCTTCTGACATTTAGGACTTGATACTGCAGCATGTAGCAACAAGTGCCACTGAGAAGAAACTTATTGCACAGTGAGACAGGATTTTCAGAATAATGTACCTAACTGATTTTCAAAACTCATCTGAAATGTTAATAGACTTACTGTCTCTACATTCTTACCACCCTTCATTACAGAATTCGCCTGAGGCATGGCTGGAAAGCACTCATCATGATTAAAATCTGTAATATGTTCCTTGTTTTCTTACTTGCTTCCTGGGAGACAGCAAGTATGTAAAAATTATATATATATATATAATATATATGTAAAAATAATATATATTTTGGATCAAAATTGTTTTTGGTTAAGATAGAAGGAGAGTGAATAGATGAAGAACAAGAGCAGAAAAAAGAGGAGGGTCAAGGAGAACAATATCTTAGTTCTGGTTTTCTAGTGATGTCCCAAGGTAAGATTAAATCTTTGCAAATTTTTCTGAGTCCACTGCTCTGAAATGATCTTTGTTTTTCAGCTGCCAGCTCAGTCAATTCATCACTCCAGGCTTCTGTCTATCCCTGGAGGCAATCTAGACTTCACTCTAAGCAGTCCACCTCAAACACTGTTCAAGAACATCCAGCTTTCTGTCATTTTGAGAGTCTCCAAGATGCTGGGATATACCCTACAGTTCAGTTCTGGGAAGAAGCATTCAACAACATTCAGCATTCCCATTACCTGGGGATTTGTTGTTCTTTTAGTGACAACTAATGTCATGTAATTCCTATGCTGTTCTGTCAGTGCCTCTAGGAAGGAAGAAGATGTAACTTCACAGATGTCCCCAGCTTTCAGTCTGTCACCCACAGTTCTTCATCAATTCCCAAGGAGGTACAAAATAAAAACAGTTTCCAGCCAAGTGGGCTAAAGCTAATCTGGGAGCAGGCATCGTAGGAGATACTTTATGTCAAAACCAGAAACAGGTTCAAACTAGCCTTGTTGCCAGCAGCTTGAGAGTGATCAGATCCTGCTGTGTCATGAGTCTGGGAATGGCACTCTCGTGGTGCAAAGCATGAGGCTGCCTGAACACTGCACTGCTGGCAGCTGAGAAAAGCAGCTTCTATACACAGGTGTGGACAGTCTCTCACAAGAACTCAGGCCCTGTCTCCCTGTCATGCCCTACTTTAAAAATATTAATTTCCATCAAAAGCAGAGAATCTGCATTGAGGTCCCTTCTCAGGAGGCTGCTCACACACTTTCATATAACACTCTCCGTCACTTCCAGGCAAGGAATCTGCCTTTCCTTTTTCATGAAGCTGGATGTCTCAGGTGAAGCAGAAAAGCTGTGCTAGGAAGCCAGTTGCAGCATTTCCTTTGGGCTATGGGAAGGTGGGTGAGGTGAGATAGTAACTGCTTCTATCAACTTCTGCACCATTTTCTCCAGTGTAGTTAGAAAGAACCAGGTGGGCAGCCTTTGTAAGTCTGCCTGTAATCTCTCGTTCACTGTGTGTATGTGTGCCTATGCTATGAGTAAATCAGATTGCTCTGCAAAAGTCAGCACAGAGCTTCCCAAAAGACTGGGCCAGTTAAGGCTAGGTAGATTTTGTGTCTTTTCTTTCAGCATCAATTATAATATCGGAAAACGAAAATCTCTCAATTGAAATATATTTATCTGGATAACCAAGTCCACTGCAATCCCATTCAAGGGCCACTAATAAGTGGTGAAAATTTGAAATCTAGATGTGTCAGTTAAAGTCTCAGTAAAAGAGGCAGAGATAGCAGTATCCTGACAGCACAGCTTATGAACTGCTTTTTCTCTTCCTAACACAGTATCTCAATGAGGAATTGAGTGGTATCTCCATACAGTAAATGAATGATTGGGCTTTTTGTTTACAAATGAGAGGGGGAACATACCTGGACATAGCTGGTGGTTAAATAAAGTTGCAGACTACCATTTACAGCTTATTTTCATAAGTCAGTGATATTTTCCATCTGGTATCAGAGACTGGGATTACTCTGAAAAAACAGCAAACTTATACGCAAATTGTATAAGTAAGTGTTGTGGAAATAAAGAACTATCCCAAACACCAGAGTTCTGTTCCAGTGTCTCAGCTTTAAAAGAACATCGTCAGTTAAACCCCCATATTTTTATGCCTTATTGGTGTTGCTTGAAAGACATACTATGACTACCGTAATTATTAAGAATAAGAGGTAAAAACATATGCACTGACTACACTGTATAGGCAGATTCACTGCTTATAAAGATAATCAGCTTCTTTTGTGAGAGACGGAGAAAGGAAAGAAAATAAAAAACAGAAGAAAAGTGATAATTTGGACTTTGCCAAGCAGAAACACAGAGATAAGAAAAATTTCAAGATAGCTTTACTTTCCAAGGCTATTTAATTCTTTTTCGAACAGACTATAATTCCATTTATAATCTGCTAAGAAACCGTATAAAATAATATTTTCTGGTTACAATAACTTCAGATTTTTCTCAATGGAGAATTCTGAAGACAAAATTTCAAGCAAGATAAGATACAGACATTCAAGCTCAGGTATTTAATTAGCTCCCAATAAGCTTATGTGTTTATAACTAAATCTGTCCAACTGTATTAAAGTTTCTCTGGAAATTTTATGCTATAGCTGTGCATTCATGCAGAATAAAGATCCTTTTTTCCCACTGGCATGTTAGTTAAGTCTCAATTGAAATTGGTTTGAGGAAGAGACAACCCTGCTAATCCCAGGTATTTTAATCTGGTGACTGATGAAAAGATTCAGAAAAGGATATGGTTAGGCAGCCAAATAATTTTTAACTGAACTCAGCATGCATATTGAGGGAGCAAAACCTTTATGTGTCAGAAGACAGTTTCTGTTTTGCCTAGTAAATACCAAAGGCATTAGCAATTCTGCTACTTCCATTTGTTATACCAGGCAGGTGAAAAAGTAAAGAACATGAGCCTGACCAGCTCTTTGTAGAAACTGCTGATGCATGATACGTTTACAAAGCAGAGCCCTGTATAAATTTCTTATTGAATGCTTCCAACATGAGCAATTGCTGCCCCATGCCTAATTACCCATTTTCAGTTCACAACTGAAAGCAAGTTTGTGGTCACAAAGATATCCTTCAGCTATACTATCCAATTTGAACACACACCAAACGTAGCGCTGCTGATGCAAGCAGCACCTTACAGTAATAGCTGGAGATAACCCATCTGTACTTGCCTCCTTCTTCGCCCTCATTCATCAGCTTCTGGCTAAGTGTCAGGTCCTGCACCTGGGTCACAACTACCCCATGCAATGCCACACGCTTGGGGAAAACTGGCTTGAAAGCTGCCCCATGGAAAAGGATCTGGGGGTGTTGGTCGATAGCCAGCAGCGTGCTCAGAGGCCAAGAAGGCAAATGGCATCCTGGCTTGTATCAGAAATGGTGTGGCCAGCAGGACCAGTGAAGTGATTGTCCCTCTATATTGGCACTGGTGAGGCCACAGCTCAAATGTTGTGTTCAGTTTTGGGCCCCTCCCTACAAGAAGGACATTGAGGTGTTGGAGCGTGTCCAGAGAAGGGCAATGAAGTTGGTGAAGGGTATGGAGCACAAATCCTATGAGGAGTGGCTGAGGGAACGGGTTCTTTAGCCTGCAGAACAGAAGGCTGAGGGGAGACCTCATTGCCCTCTACAGCTACCTGAAATGAGGTTGTAGTGAGGTGGGTAGTGGTCTCTTTTTCCAAGTAACAAGCAATAGGATGCGAGGAAACAGCTTCAAGTCACGCCACGGGAGATGTAGACTGGGTATTAGGAAAAATTACTTCACCAAGAGGGTTGTCAAGTACTGGCACAGCTTCCCAGGGAAGCAGTTGAGTCACCATCCCTGGAGGCATTTAAAAGACTCATAGACGTGGCGCTTAGGAACATAGTTTAGCAATGAACTTGGCCCTGTCAGGTTTACCGCTGGACTTGATGATCTTAAAGGCCTTTTCCAACCTAAACGATTCTCTCCTGTGATTCTGTTTTCAGTATGCTTATACTTTCCCCTCTCTGTTTTCAGTCTCATTCAATCTCATGGTAGCTCACAAAGACTCCACTTGAGGAAGAAAGCAGGTTACACCAGCAGGACAGAGCGGAAAATAGCCAGAAGAGAGCAAAAATTTTTCTGCTCCTTTCATTGATGAGCTGTATTTGCCATCTGCTAATGGTCTGCAATCCAGTGAAACTTCTAACAGAGTTGGAAGATCATACTCTAAGACTTTTTCTTCTTCTGGTCTGCAGCTAAACCATTTGTTTCTGGAAGTGGATCTACCTAAAGCAATCCCTCCCTTTGTCACGTTTCAAACCAACTCAGAACAAGCTGATATTACTGCAACAGCAGTACTTAGGTCTAAGTTTAAGGTATCAGCTTCTCTTTGGAAAGCCATCTTTTACCCTATGGCGATACGGAGATTTTTATGAAGAAAACAGAAGAGAGTTACTTTGAAACAAAAGCTTACAGAAACTAAATAATGGAGTGACCACACATTAATAAAATACATTAATTGCATACATTTCATCAGGAGATTCGGAAATGACAAACATTTTTCTTTCCCAGTAAGAAAGTAGTTGACAAATCGTGCATTTTCATTTGATTGAAATACTAATATCAATGCTTATATACTTACCTAAAATCCTGAAAAAACAACAAAGTTCATGGGAAATATGACAAGGCTTTGTAAAGTAAAATATATCTCTACTTTATACCTGAAACACTGTGTCATCTCCAGCTGTTTTCAAATAATCTTCTTTCCCAATGATTCTCTGTAGCTGTATTAATTAAAACATGAGAAAAAAACACAAGAAAATTACAAAGTTGGTCTCCTTTTTCAGAAACTTTGCATTAATTTCACCTTTTCTTAATTATAAAGTCATCATATTTCTGCAAAGTTCTCCAATCATGACAAAATATCTGCATACTTAAGGATATTTTTGCTATTCTGACACACTTTTTCTCCCAGGAATGTCTTATCTACTGTGGTTAATATAGCCAAGGAGAGCACATGAATCTTTCTCTCTTAACCCAGAGCTCACTCTATTTTTAGAGGAGATTTTCTTGCACTAGAAGCTTAGCATTCACTCCATACGATTTTGAAACTCAAGGGTACAACATCAAGGGTCATTCAGGAAATAAAAATTATCCTGTTATTTTTGTGCTGTACTCCTAGCCAGCTTTACATAGTTCTGCTACAGACATGATCTGCTAGACATGAAAAACATACCTGTTCACATGAGATCCTGTGCAATTAACAACAAAGAATAATTTAATTAAATAAGCAAACGTATTTTCAAAACTGGCGTTAAGCAGAATGTGGTTTGAGTTTCCCCTCCACCCCACAAATAAATGGATCTTGAATTGTCAGCGAATAAGATTTTTAAGACGTACTAAAACGACTCACATTTAAAAAACATGGATCCACTCTCCCAAGCAGAGCTTTAAGATAATACACGAAGTGTATTAATTTACAGCACCTCAAGTATATTCCAGCTGCAAGGTTTCCTTCATGGTATTTTAGCCTGGGAGGTCAACACTTTCCCAAGAATGAGTGACTGCAACATAGCACAAGGTATACCTACCTTTCACAGTCATTTGCATGAATCCTCAAAAGGATAGCAAAAATGAAAGAACAAGGGACTTATTACATTTCAGGTATCGATAAGGACTTAAAATGAGCACTCTGGATTTTGAGACATTAACAAAGATGCTTCTAAAGCTCAGAGTTTTTGAAGAAGCTGCTTTGCTTCTTAAACATTTCTGAATGATTTCTCACCCTACCCATTAAAACTGGGAAAAAAACCCATGACCAAATTTGCAGAGTCATTATTTTGCAGGGTTTTCAAATCTCTTTTCAGGGCTTTATTTTTTCCCCCTTTTTTGTTATGTTGTTTACTGTGAAGCAATATGGGGTTGTAAGTAGTGAGTAGGAAAAAACTATCTGTTCGTGTTCCCAAAGGTCTTCCTCTGGCCTTCAAATTTTGACTATTTCACCTGTTGTACTTTTTATATCCTCAGTTTTTCAGTTCCTCAGGATAATAACATTCACTGTTATTTTAAATGCCATGCCTTGGCAGCATAGACACGCAGTATAATTTTTTTTACAAGTGTTCTGAAAGATTTAGTTTATTGTCTTCTTGCACTGTATGTAAATCATTACAGCACTTGAAATTCTGTCCAGTAGTCTGCAGATTTTCCAGCACAGTGCAGTAACTACTCTCACGATTCTGCCATTGAGAATGGACTTCAATACTCAACTGCTCCATGTAACATTTATCTGTATTTAATATTTATACCTGTTCATCACTGGAAGACACTAATGGCTAATTCAAAGATAATGAGATCTATTATGCATAACTGATGCCTCTTTACTAAAGACCTGTAAGAAGCAATCTTTTCTGAAGAAGACAAGCAGTGTCAGGAAGTCTATGTCAATCAAAAAAAAAAACAAAACCCCGAAAGGTGATTTTGCATCTTCCAGTTGTTTAAGACAAGTTAGTGCTTGTGGATGCTCTAGGACTGCAGCGGTGTTCTGTACCAAATCACCACAACTGCTGACAGTGTGTGCTGCTGGTTCATCAGTCCTAGATAAACCTCTAAAAATGTTTGTGTGGTATCTGCTGTGCAGGACAAGCATATAAAGACAGTCTGTTTAGGAAGTCTAAATCACATAGCTCTTGCATGTGCCATCAGAGTTACCTTACCTACATTCCCAATGATTTGGAATTGTCAATAATTTTACTTAGAAATCCTTCATCAGGACAGAGTTAGGGAAATGACTCAGTTGCTGGGGATTTTGAGATCTTTGGTAGCCTTATTCTTGATGCGAGGTCTCAGATTAATGCACAGGGATTATTTTGTGCACGTGTCTGGAAATACCTCTCACTGAGTTTCATGTGAATGTCTTGGAAGTGCAGAATGCACAGAAGTATCTTACTGTCCTCACAACGTTGCAAATAATATGGCTCTGAGAAAGAATTCTTTGCACTGTGGCTGATTAAAGGATGGCAACAACATCTGTGAACATGCCAGTTCTACAACATCATCTTCACCCTGGAGCTGCATACTGTTTGCCTCCCAAAGATAGCTGTGCTGTATTTCTGCAAGAAACTTCTTATTTGCTTAACTGACACAGTACTTATTTAAAGGAAGTACTGCTAACATGGCATTGTGGTGCAGAGGCACTGCAAGCTGTTCACTTGTGTTCACGGACTTATTTTCCCCTGTAACATGCTGTTTTGTAGATGAACAATACAGCCACTACAGACATATTTCAGTGATGAGGACACTGCTACTCTGACAAAAACCTCACTAGGATTGTACCAAGTTTAGTAGGCTAAAGCTAAAGGTTTAGTGAGAATTTGATTTATTTTTAATCAGCAGAATAATTAACATTTTATCAAAGCAAATCCTTGAAGCTTAAAAGACTTTGTGTAATACCGAATGAGTGTAGGGAATCTGCATGCATAGTTAGGGGCTTCTGGGAACACTGGAAGTGGGTTTAATTTCAAGTGTTATTTTCACATAGTACTACTGAGTCTAACACAATTTTAAAAATATTTTATAATATATTTAAGTATGATTCATCAATTGTAATCTTGCTAAAAGACAATTCACCAATAAAATGGTTATCAGTGCCAAAAACTGCTAACAGCTATTGTATCATTAATTCGGAGTGTACGACTATGAAAGTAAACTTAAATAGTTTTTTTTAATTTCTTTATCAACAGGTGCATCTTTGTAAGTTTCAGATTCTGTGGTTGTCTAGGGCTGTTGCATTAATGATCATCATTAACTTTATCCTAGTGACAGAAAATAATTTCCTTTGTAGTAGCCATTTCAGCTTGTTAAATTGTTTCCAGTCACCCTCAATGCAAATGAAGGATCTGAAGGAATGAATGAAGTCCATATGTCTGAAGGAGTCTGTTAAAATTGAATGAGCTATATAATTAAGCCTATTCTTCTTTAAAACTTCAGGGCAATATTTTCTTTGTTTTTAAGCATCTGCCTTTCTCCCCGTTTAATACATCTGCCTTTCCCTATATTTAATACAATACATTGGAAAATCTGCTGTTACTCTGGTCCAAAGTGTGAATTGATAAAAAATGTGTGCAACAGCAAACAAAATTAATAAAACCCAAGAAAGGATGGTGAATTTAAATAATTACTCAAAACATTTAAAAAATAAAGACTTTTCCAGATGATCATTTAAACTAGCTGGTGGGATTAAGTGAGATACACCAATTTCTACCTTCCTGGTAACAGATTTTTAGATACAGGTCAAAGGTACCCCTTACAAAAGTGGATTCAAATACATTAAGTATTTCTACAGCATTGTCTCCTTTCACATAAAGTATTTCAGTAAGTTTGTGACCATAGGCTGGACTGAAAGATAGGCTTGAAGATTTTAATGAATCTTCATTTAGCAAATATAACCCATTGAATTATTTAAATACTTAAAAATTAATGTGCATATGAACACATACCTTGAAGAATTCTTTCTTTTCAACTTGTTCGTTGCCATCTGTATCCAACATTTTAAAGGCAATCTGAAATCCAGTCTGGGGCTCTGCAACAAATTGCAAAAGAACTTTATTGTAAGCGCGCACACACACATACTTAAACTAATAATTAATGCAAAAGGATCACTGCCTAGATCAGCTCTCCATCGTTATGCATGTACATGATATTTCCAGTAAACCGTACGTACCTCCTTGAATGTAAGCACACTTTCAAACCAGCTTTTAACTACTATTTTGAGGGTTAACTAATGCAATGGCAAAGCAAGAAATGCCAGCATTACAGCCACGAATGTCCATCTCAACCCAACAACAGCGAAAATGTTGTATGTTCTACTGTCGGGGTCCTAAACATTCTCTATAAATGTTGCCATAAGCCCACGCCACTTCTGAACTCTAGCTCTGCCCTGTTTTATTACAGCTCCTTTTCAGGTGAGAAGGCTGGGAAGAGCCTTGAGAAAGCAACACTTATTTCCAAACTACATGAAAGAGCTACTGTACTCCTCAGGTACTTCTTGCATGCATTACTGTGTCAAAGTATTTGCAGTCTTCTGTAGCGAACAGATCAGTCTTGTACTCAGCTCAGCTCCTGCTCCCACTGTGTTAGCCCCGGGCCTTTTTTTTCTTCCTTTCTTCTCCCTCCCTGAACGAAGTACTCAAATGTTACTGAAAGTAATAAATCGCACTTTCTGGCATTTTAGGACAGAAGCATGTTTTGCATGAGTCCATCAAGCTCATGTTTTCTGGAATTTTACATTGCATTTCCTTCACCGAGTGGATGTTTCTTTTCAACACAAAAATGTAATGAGTTCTGAGTCTTGCAAGCATTATAAAAACATGGTGTGTTTTGAGCTCCTTCCCACAATTTCCTGATCTTACTTTGCTTACAGGAGGTGGCCTCGCTCATTAGCAAGCCCACACAGGAGCAGCATGCTGCTGAAATGCAGTTACAGTTCTCTGCAGTAGCAAGAACTTATCCCAGTAATTTCTGGAGCAGGTGAATTAATGCCACAACTCAGTCAATTTAGGCATTAATACGAAAGCCACAGATTTATCATCTCTAGAATATACTCATGTTTCCAAGAACAACGTTGGACTCATGAGGGCAGTGAAGTAGTATCTCTAAAAAAACATGCTTTCAGCGTTTCTCTTTTGGAAATATATTCTTCCAGCTTCATCCCATAAAGTTTTAAGTCTTGCTTTTTTTAGAGAATCTTTCTGTAAAGGGAACAAGTTAAAGAAATACCCCATTCCTTTTAAGTGATACCAAGATGGTTAAAGAAAGTACTAATTTTACATTTTAGAAATAACTACATCTTCAGCAGCCAAATAACACTCCTTGTAACCATGTGATGCGGTGATATTTTACAAATACCACTGCAATCTGCATAGCAGAGTCCTTCCCCAGTAACTGGATTGTAATAATGAAAACTGCCTTCCTTTCCATGGAAATGTCACATGCTAAATTTGTGTCAATAGTACAAACGCAAGAGAACCTATCCTATGAGATATTTAGAGAACAAAAGTAATGGATGTATTTAATAGTAATTCATATCATCTGTGCTGCAATTTTCAGATAAGAGAGCTGTTGCTGAAAATATAGGACCTAAAGCTGCTTATACTGTTCAAAGATGACATACTTATCTGATATGATGCAACTCCAAAGGTATGTGTTTGTAAAATAAGCACAGTTCAAAGACTACCTCAGATATATTTGTATTTAATTAGAATCAGGCAAAATTCCAAAATCTCAACAGAAGAGCTTCATCTTGGCTGTGAGTGCAGGTTAGACTTAGCTGCTTCCCCTCCAACTATTCCTAGTTGACCAAGCTGTCAACTGTGTGACTGTCTAATTGAAATGAAGCTTTGAGTAAAGGTGACAACTTCAGTTCCTGGGCTCCTTCACCACACAGAGCTTTACCAGAAGCTCCATTAACCAATTGCTGGAAATGAAATTCAATGCAGCACTGGAAGAAAAAAGATAGTGATGATATCATGTACACAGAAAAGGAAAAGGGGATTACAGGGCGCAAAATAGAATCTTTGTCTGCTGGAAAATTACATTTTCAAGTTCAGTGTTGTGATAAACAGTGCAGCACCATCTGGTCAGCAGTGTCCTCAAACTGGGACTCTGGGAACCTGGTTGCTCTTTTCCTATTTCCCTATTGCTCTTTCGGTGACTTAGAAGAAGTCATTTAAATATTAAAGACTACTTTAATAAATCTCACATTAATTCTTACTAGTGATAGAGACAGGCTGTGTAACTGGGGCCTGACCGACATGAAATACTTGCTAGGCAAAGACAGAGGCACCAACACTTGTTGACATTTGCTTTCAAAATGATCGGGGAGATACCCCTCCGTATAACCAAAGCAGCAACGTTAGCATAGTATTTTTATCCTGCATCAAAGGTTCTTTTGTTTTTGCAGTTCAATACATGCTTATATAAATTCCGTAAAAAATAATGTTACTTGATTGTCTGGAGAAGTGGAACAACTTGCTCTGATACCGCTTCACTTTTCTAATTGTTTCAGCCAATAAATCAGTGTGAGTTTACTTTCGGCTGCCATAGATTTTTAAAGAAATAGTATTTTTGGCATCTGTTTATGCAACTTTAATTAAGGTATTCTTCTGAAGTTATAAAGTGGCTGTTGTAGTTGTCCTTTTTTAAAAAATATCCCTCTTTTTTGAGTTGCAACAAATACCTTAAAACCAGCTTTCTAACTGGGTTATACTCCTGTATTATTTCTGATTTTAAAATCCATGGCTGAACATGAACACATATTCAAGTTGTGTGTAGCACTGGAGAGTCACTACTGGTGAAACAACATATTTGTATATTAAAGAGGTTATCATAATGCATATAATATTATTTAATGCTGTATACTAGTTCAAGTTTCCTGAGAGATTACTCTTCATGCTGCGTTGTAGGAACTAATGTAGGTCTGCTGAGAAATGAGTTGCAAAAGGGCTACCTAAACTGTGCAAGAGGTGTGTACTGACGGTCATTATCATAGAATCAGAGAATGGTCTGGGTTGGAAGGGACCTCAAAGATCATACAGTTCCACCCCCTGACATGGTCAGGGACACGTTCCACCAGATCAGGTTGCTCAAAGCCCCATCCAGCCTGGCCTTGAACACCTCCGAGGATGATGCATCCACCATTTCTCTGGGCAATCTGTTCCAGTGCCTCACCACCCTCACAGTAAAATATGTAGTAGATAGGTAATCTAAATCTCCCCTCTTTCAGCTTAAACCCGTTACCCCTTATTCTATCACTGCACTCTCTGATAAAGAGCCCCTCTCCAGCTTTCCTGTAGGCCCCCTTTAAGTACTAGAAGGCTGGACATACTGTCTCCACTCTCTAGAGACCAATGTTACTTGTTCGTACAATACTGTGAAAGGGTGGTTTTCTAGAGCAAGCAAAACTTGTCAATTGTTTAAGGCACTGCAATGGACCTTGCAGCCATGGAAGTGATGAGGCTCAAGCATCTACACTCCATCTGAATAAGAAAGACTGCTTCCTTCTCTCTTTTCCCCTTCCACTGATACCATGAGCTCTAGTGTGCCTGGTTTTGTTCCTTTGCTTAACATGTTAGATCTGTATAAGTCTGTCAAATAAGACTGCATGTGGACTAATCCATGGACATCCACATGGGCAACTTCACTACTAGACCATGGGTCTCACTGCGTAATGCTCATTGCACACATATCACATCTCAGCATTTTCCAGCATCACCTACACTTCATCAGAACAAGTGAGGTGGAAAGCACGGCACAGCGTAAGTATGAGCAAGGAAATTCAAAAAATCCAAGATCACTTCCATGCACAACCCAAAAATGCCTGCTGTTTGGGGATGAAGCAAACAAAAAGATTTTTTTAAAAAATGACTGAAGTCTGCTGTTTATGTACATCATCCACTGAATATCTGAACACATGAATAACAGGCAACAACATTTTAGACACCACAACATCTTTTTACACCACCGCATAAACTATAGTGTTAATGCTTCATTGTTCAAAATGACTTCTTCCCCTTATTATGTGGTCCTGTAACTGATATCTTCTCTCTCTCCAAGTCTCTTGAAAGACTTTACTGATCCCATGGTGCAGGGATTATCATAATTTTTCAAGTACTGCTATGGGCCAATGATAACACTATGGAAGTAAGTTGCAATCAACTAAAGTTACATCTATTTATATTAAGGCCTTATCATTCTGTATATAATAGTTCTTTATGTTTTACTATAATGTAGAAATTTAGAAGTTAAAAAATACCAGAAAAAGTTCCTGGAAAGCTGTTAGTAGCTGAGTATTTACGCATATGTATTTTAAATATATAACACTTACTTGTAAGGATTGCATATGTTATTTGAAATATATAATACTTACTCGTAAGGATTGTCAGTAAAAATAAGTACTCTGCATAGGATATTAATCCTGAAATAAAAGAGTAAAAAAATTACTTGGAAAAAAAATACTTATAACAAGAGTTGAAAGACCATATCTTACAAAGATAAAAACGTAGTTTAACATTGTATTAAATAGGTTATTAAAGTAAGCCACATTATTATTTAATACAGTTTTTACTTCTGTTTTTAGTGCGCTGAAGGTAAAATTCTCTATTCAGAGACTCATCAAAGTTCACGTCTAATCAAGAAAGTAAGGTTTATTTGGTATTAATAAAATGCCTACACTAAATCTTTGGATTCTCACTGAAAACATTCAATGTTTATATAAAAGGCAAATAAATTAAATGTGCTTTGTCACATTTAGTACCTGGGAGGAGAACTACTCTAAAGCTACCCCAAAGGATCAAAGTCCTCCATCCTTTGGCAGGCTTGCAAAGGCGGAGAATAGCTTCCCTGTAATTCTCAAGGGGAACGTGGCAACACGCAAAGCTGCCAAGTTGCTAGATTGTGCTGATAGTTCTGCTGGGCCACGTGCCAAAAGAAGGCTTCTCTTTTTTTTTTCAAAAATAGGAACATGTCCTTTCTACAAGGTGAAAGTATTTTCCCCACTTTTGAAGGAAAATTCCAGTGTTTTCCTTTGAAACACCGCCTAAGTGAAAAGCCTGAACAAACACAAAGATGTGATATTGTCAAAATAGAGTGTACTAGCTAAAGATAGAGAGAACATAATGAGGGTGGTTAAATAACAGAACCTGAACCATCTGCACTGCACTAATGTTTGGAGAAAAAAATGTAAAGGGCTTTTTTATAAATCACTTTTCAAAATAACTGAACTACTTTTAACTTGTGAGCTAAACATTGTATAATGCTGAAGCTGCTTAAAATAATGAAATTGAAACATGCCTATCTATGCAAAAATAAGTAAATATAAATTATAAAAAGTAGTTTAATTGATAGATAAGGAATCCAGTTAAGCTCCAGTGATAAAAAATTAACTTCTGATAAATTACCACGCAGAACCAACAGCTTTGTATTTGACCTCAGATAGGGATTTAACACTGCAAGTTTTAAGTACCAGAGTTCAGAAATATTAAAATGTTGAATGCAAGAGTCCGAAAATCCAAGAACAAATCTTAGCTAAAGTCAGGACTAATGTTAATCCTATTGCCAGCTCCCTCTGGTTCCTTATCTCGGTTTTCCTCTCCATCAAAATAGGACTATTGACCCTATTATCCAGCATGCATCATATGTAAGCCAGCACAGTACTAACAGTCATACAGTATGCTGTGGAAATGAAAAATACTTTCATGGTTCATCTCAAAGATTTATTTCTGCTTACAAGTTTTAGGGTTACTGCCATTGCAAGAATGCAATTTATTATTTGCAGTTCTGCAAAACCTGGAATTTTGTTCCTAGACAAAGTGCTTAGGATCTCTACAAATTTGAAACCAAACAGAGAAATAACTCCTATCCCATTTTCTTAGCTCATTTGTCTAAGTATAAGACAAGATAAAAAACCAGATATAAACAAATAGGGGAGGAGAAGAAATCAAGAAATAATGAAATGGGCAGTGATCAAGACTCCTGCTCCCTAATTTTATGTGTGTCACAGCAAAAGAATGTTTAAACGAAGAATGTAAAGAAAGACAAGGATGTAACTTTTCAGCTCTATATAGAAAACACTTCCCAGTTGTGGGCTGCAATGCTATCGGCACAAAGATCCCTGCCTAAAATCTTATCCAGCAAGTGATGATGCCAGCATCATTAGGCAAGCTGGAGTCTGCCTTTACGTTGTCTGGAGATGTGCTGCACAGGGACAGTCTAGGGAAGGCCTGGAAGGTGAAGACAAGCGGCTTATGCTAGATAAAACAGAACAAGGAGAGCCAGGAGCTGAGATACAAAAGAGATGACGTGCTCAAAGAAGTCATGTAAGAAAAATGTCTTAATCAAAGCATTTGAAAGGACAGTTACATGGCAGATTAAGTTTGTTAAAGTCAGGGGGAAAAAAAAGTTGTAATTACTGAGATACAAAATGTTGAGCACCTGGAGAGTTTTAGCTATATACGTAGACGGGGAATACTGTATTTTATAAAATTTTGCAGAAAGAAACTGCAAAATTTATATGGAGATGACAGGATGTAAAAAAAAGACCAATATAAAGACAGCATGCTGCTTACTGGCTCAAGGGAGAAGCATGGTGGCTCTGTTCCCTTGAGTTGTAGAGGGCTTACAAGGACTGGCAGGGGTGAGACACAGACTCCGTATTCATCATCTTATTGTAAATCAATTGAAAAGTAATTATAGTGAAATAAATGAAAAGGTAAATATAATAAAAATAAATTAAAAAAACCTTCATTGTCCTTTAAAACCTGTCTCAGTGCCTTAAAGTAAATCCACAGCCTGTCTGACATTTTCTTGCAGACAAAATTCTAAAATAATCTGAGATATGATTTTTTTACTCGTGGGCTCATTTCCATAAAAATTCTTCTAATTTTATTGTCCTTTAACCACCTGTACAGAATGGCCAATTTACCTTATCCATAAAGTAAATTAAATATTTTGGTAATTTTATTTTTATTGTATAACAATCATTAGAAAGTTATTCAAAGTAAATGATGCAACGAAGTAAATAATAAGAAAAAGAAAATTCTATTCATGTCCAAGTAAAATTTAAAAGATAAAAGTTTCACATACTGTTGAATACTGTGTACAGTTCTGGGCCCCCCAGTTTGGGAAAGATGTCAGGATGCTGGAGTGTGTCCAGAGGAGGGCAACGAAGACGGTGAAGAGACTGGAGCACGAGCCCTATGAGGAGCGACTTGAGGGAGTTGGGGCTGTTTAGTCTGAAGAAGAGGAGGCTCAGGGGAGACCTCATTGCTCTCTACAACTACCGAAAAGGAGGTTGAAGATGGGCAGGGGTTGGTCTCTTCTCTCAGGTGACCAGTGACAGAACTAGAGGGCATGGACTCAAGCTTCGTCAGGGAAAGTTTAGACTTGATGTTAGGAAAAAGTTCTTCACTGAAAGAGTGATTGGCCATTGGAATGCGCTGCCCAGGGAGGTGGTGGAGTCGCCGACCCTGGAGGTGTTTAAGGGGAGACTGGATGAGGCACTGAGTGCCATGGTTTAGATGATGGTGTTAGTGTTGGGTTATAGGTTGGACTCGATGATCTTGGAGGTCCCTTTCAACCTTATGATACTGTGATACTGTGACACTGTGAATGACTCAGCATGGTTGCAGCCAAGTATTTGCAGGTAGCATTGGCAAAATTCTGTCCTTTTCTAACACTAAATGAACCTTCCGTGTCCCTCCCTGGAAATCTCTACCCTCAAACTTTATCGCAAATGCTGACAGCGCAATATTCTTATTGCTGAATAAATCATAAATAAACTTACAAAATACAACGTGAATTTTAAAACTGTCCACTAGAAGGCAGAATTCCCTAGCGCTCCGTTTTATTGAACTAATGACAGTTTTCCCTCTACTTGATATTTAAATAATAGTTTGAAAGCACCTAAAATAATCTCAGCTAAACACTGGAACAGTTGTAGATTCATTATTCCAGTACTTGTAAAAGCATTATTCAATACATAAATACATCATCTCAAACTCCTACCTGACCTTTGAAGGAGAGAGCATATGGACCCACAGTCCTAAGCAAGGGGAGATCAATGCCTTGTCCAGAATGCAAAAGATGCCAGGCTGAGCCTATCACTGAGCTCACTTTCTGCCAAGCAGTCAACTGGGAGAAGTGCAAGAAAAGGAGGCTGTGCTGATTTGCTACATTTTCACTTTCTGTTGGTGGATTCTCAGTTTTCCCAGGCAGAGTGCTTTCGGGATTTGCAGTGTTGACTACTAGAAAATGAAAGGCTCTAAAAAGGCAGGTACAGAGAAATAATATCCAAGAAACAAACACTGGGAAACCTTGAAACCAAATTCTGGGAAAGCACATGATGATTAGTAATTTGAAAAGTCACGGAATGATGACTCAATACAAAATCCAGCCTTCCCTAGGATAGGAAAAGATTGTTCCACTTGTTCAGAGATGTGTCTGGTGTGCTGGGCTTGTAGGATTCGACTGACAAGCAACGCATCCAGCTGAAGACCCATCACGTCTGCACAGGGAAGCAAGAAATGAACCACAGGCAGAAGAGGCCATGAGACCAATGGGTAGGTGAAATGCTGCAGGCTGAGAGCGAGGGCTGCTCTCTTGGCACAAGCTGCTAGCTGTACCCATGGAGAGAGCCTGGCTCCTGCTTGCCAAGGAACTGCAGCAGTCCGAAGGCAGCTTTATTTTCCAGAAATGTCCATGGGATAAGGGATTTAGGCTCAACTCCACGATACAGAAAGTTTGTGAACAGACACTGCTGGGCTCTCTCATTAGTTTGGGGATTCCAGTCTTTGTTACTGGTGAAATGGTTAATTACTCATCTATTTGGTTTTCTTGATCCTCTTGTTTGTTTTCTTCCATCAATTAATTTATGTTAATGAGGTGTTTATTTGGTGTTCTTTAACTCCCTGTCGTTACACAAACAATAACCCAGCTCTCACAGTTTTCTCTTTATGTTGACCGATATAAGGTGGAAATGTTAGGTGAAAAGAAACCGAAGCACATTGGTGCTGTGAAGGGCCAAAGAGGGAGAAGTAAGTTCAACTGCTCTTGGAATCAGGGATGCCACTTTACATAACTGGATACAAATTTTATTTTTATTCTTAGTTTCCACACATTTAAGTTAAATAGTGAAATAGCAGCTTATTAAGAAGTCTTAAAAGTCCATTTTGTGCTGAAGCCATCCCTCTAGCCTCTTTCTCTTCTCTAAGTAGCCTTTTCGATTTCTTTCATGTCTCCTCCTGTACCTAAGAAGGCTTTCAATTCCCAGTTCTGCCTCTTCACTCTCTCTTGCATATCCAAGAGATTTGCGACGGAGGCAGCTACAGAAGTCAAATCCATGAAACCTTTAAAAATACATTCAAGTCATACCATACAATGAGATAAAAAGCCAAGATGCATTTTTCTGTATCAAATGTGCTCATTACCTTTATCACCAAGCTCTCTAAAAAACGTCGGTCCTGGTTTAGCTTTGCCAACACACCGCAGTGCAGCATCTACCTCCTTTAAAGACACAAACAAGAAAATATGAAACCAGTTTTGAAGGAAAAGTCTATTCAGTTAAGTAACAGAAAAAAATGCAAGTTCTTTTGAAGAAGGAAAGGAACGTTTTGATTACCTTTTTTGTCAGTTTCTTGGCTGAGGCTTTACCTGCAATAAAAAATATCATCATTATTCAATAAAAAACTCACTTTAAACTTTGATCAGGTTCTGTGGCATTTCTTCAGATTTTTATGGAAAAATGCTAACTAATTTGAAACAGAATATTTTGCAACAGGCAGTTTGTTTCTAATTCCCACAACAGTCAAGAAAGGACAACATTTAAAAATAATATGAGCAGTATGTTCAGATGTTCTTGCAACCTAAATGAAACCACAGCTCACTTTGGTATCTATGACTGACTTACTAGTGTGATTTTGCATAGTGTAGTACAGATTCTAGAGCAGGATTATACAGTAAGAAACAACTGCAGTATTTGTAAAGGGGTTTGTGTGCACACATAATAACCCTTCTGGTACAAGCTGAGTATGAAAAAGCTAAGAATTACTAAAAAATTAAAAAGAGAAAGAAAATGTTAATGTTTTTATTAAGCAGAAGTAAATTGAACAACTTTGCTTCCTGAAACAGCACCAGATGAAACCATGCAAACTCCTTAGTGTTTGTTAGTAGGTTCAAGTCTATACTATCTCCAATAGGGGAGGCAGTAGCAGCAGTATAGGATATATTTCCCTGATAATCACCCATCTGAGGAGCTGTGATGTACCATCAGTGGAATGTTTCAGCTGGTTAGGCAGGGACCACAGAAATTCTATGCTCAGGGACTGGCAGGTGCTGTGCTCCAGCCCTTCTCAGTCCACCTGCCCCATCACACCAGCCTGTCTCCTCAGCATTTCTCCTCATACAGTTCTTAAAACCCCATGTCCTTCACTCTGACCACTCTCAGCCCATCACTCCCTTTCTTCATCACAAGTTCCTCTGGATACCAGCCAGTCATTCTCTGCTATTTATTCATGCTGCGTAAGCACAAACCAAGCTGCTTGCATTTGTTCTGAGGAATGTTGCCCCTGCATGCAGCCTGCTTTGCTCTGTGCTCAGACTCCAAAGCTCACTCTGCTGCTTCATGGGCATCTTGCACCAGAAGCATCACCAGCACAGCACTGCTTCTTGAAAATGGGCATGATGGAGGCAGCCTGGTGGGCAGCTGTCAACAGACTTCTACCAAGCACTTCCACAGGCCCTTAATTTAGCCAGACAGAGATGCATTCTCAGTAAAACAGTGAATTTCCATAATGTTGGCAAAAGACATACCCAGCTGCAGAGGGTCTCCACCAGCAGCTTTTGGCTTTGGATGAAGGAAGCTGCTGGAACATCTCAACCAGCAACAGTTCATTTTTCAGCACAGGCGAACCACTTTCCTGGCCTCTGCAGTAACAGTTTTGCTGATAAATTCCTCTCCCTGCGCCCCTCCCCCAAATCAGCCTAAGGCAGGCACCTGGCACATAACATTTAAACCCAAATGTTTAAGTTTGACAAAATTTATAAGCAACTAAAATTAGGGTTTTAACGCTGGAGTGTTGAGTGACCCCAGCAGCAGGTGTTGGCAGCACCACCTGTTACTGGGGATGAATACATTTTTGTGCCCTGCCTGTACATAGATTTACAGCCATACATGCACACATATATAAAGCTACATAGACAGATACCTTCTAGCTCAAAGGACGTATGAAATCCTCTATTTCGCTTTATTTGAGGTAAAAGAAATTAGACTAATAATAGTCTGGGAGAACAAGCAAAAATCACTACATCCAGTAAGGCTGAGCTCTGAGCACTGCAATGCAACACCACAGTTTAACACTGTTCACAGTTATAGAGCATTTTAATGAATTTAATTTAGCAAATCAAGTGGTTCAGATCTCAGTTTTGAAATGTCGCTGCCTCCATACAGCACATTTCAACGTGGAATTAAACTACAGCAGTTCTTTTGGCTCCAGGAGATCCACCTAAAGAGAAGCCTTACATGAGGGAATGAGTCAGGCTGTAGGAATGCAAAAAAACAGTATCTGAAAGAAAAAAAGGAAAACCAGCTCGCGATGTTTTTCTTTACTTGTTGTCTGTATTGAAACCAGCCATGCACCCTTATTTAGTTGACAGTAGCTCCACTATTCCATTCTCCTGGTGGACTCAAGAGCATCATATTAGGGATGGCAACTGCTACCCAGCAGCAGTAGCGTCTTGCCAGCATTCAGGAGGACGAGGAAGGGGGACAAGCTGAACTCTGTGAGCTGGAACAGCAAAGGCATGAATAATTGATGCAAGGTAAAGACAAAGCACTGGGAGCTACAGTTGAGACACTAGTTGGCCAAGTTTATGAGGCTCTACACTTAATTAAGTCCTTGTTTCTCTTTTTCACGTTGTATTCAGTGCAGTAACTCTGAAACACCTCAGAGATGAATACACAGTAACAACAACAATGCAGAGGTGCTCATGCTACCCTTGAGTGGGGAATCTTGGCATGGGTGAAAGGACAAGGAGAGGAAGCCTTTGTGGCATGGCAGAAGAGGAATGGGACAGTCACTTTGCCCGAGGATGTGGCAAGGGGCAGAAGGAGGTGGGTGAGGGTTGGTCTCTGCCAAGACTGACTGCACAAGGGGCTGCTGCTACAATAAAAGAGGAAAAAAGGCAGGAGGAAAAGGGACAGGTTGAGAGATAAACAGACACTTCTACTATTCTAAGCAGTAAATACAATAGAGTAATACACGTGGAGCCTTTTAATGGTGTCTTTCTCAAATAGGCTTCAAAATCAAAAAACCTAGTCAAATGAAAATGGCATAGAGATGTCAGCAAGCATGTGTACCAGTAGGCCAGGAATTTTTTTGAAAAAAATCTGACATTTGGGACACCAGTGTTAGTTTTCATATTGCTGTTTGAGTAAAGTATTAGAATACAGCTTATAATAATGTAATAATTTAAACTGTAGGATGAGTCTCCTCCAGTAATTACTGAACATTTTCTAAGAATTAAACTCACGTATTCTATTGGTACTGTCACCATATAAAATCATCTGTGAAAACTCAAATCTCAGTTTTCTCTTGGAAACATTAGCTACTTTTATTGTAACACTCATAATATTCCTTGAATACTAATTTAGCTCTCAGTGCTTATTCTCTCCCTTTATCACTTCCTAACAATGAGATCCCTTTAAATATCAACACGGAAAGCTCTGTTAATATTGCATACTACCATATCAAATGTGCAGCCCTCTGAGACACCAGGTCTTTTAAGGCCTTGTCTACAATAATTAAGAAAGAAAGTTAACTTCTTTTTGCAGAAAATGCGCTGCAGAGGTATGAACAGTTTATGTAGCCAGTCCTGAGAAAAAGAAGAGTCTCTTCCTTTCTGTGAATTAAATCTTGGTGTTGGTGCAGGTAAATTCATGACAAATTAGAAAACTTGCTTGTAGTAGTAAGAGTCTTACTTTGGTATCAGAAAGAGAAACTTGGAATTTTTATTGTTTGGAAATTGAATGAATGAGAAGAAAACCGTTTTTTTTTTTCCCCTACAGACCTGCCAAGACTGTGATGGAATTCTGGCTTAAAGGACAATGAGTATTTTTAAGGACCTCTACATATTTTACAGATGCTGTCACCTAATTTTCACCATCTATAGCAGATCCATAAAATAACAATGAGGTACAGACACACCTTTCAGGGACAAAAAGCCATTTTAGCTTTTTAAGTTCAATGAATATCGACTTGACTTAGAAGCACACAAATTCTGTGCTGTTATCCAAGAAAGTTGGTTGACAACTGTAATTAAGAAAACACTGCCAGGAGCAGCTATGTCAGCCTTAATTTGCCCTTGGCAAAACTGGGTATTTTGCCACAAATATTTATTACAATAGAAGTGTTCCCATCATCTATCAGTTTTTTACACTAAGATGTAGAATGGGCCTGACATCAATGACAGAATTAACGTTAGAAAAGGCCTGAATTAAACAAGTACCCACTTGCACCTGGTAACACCCATTTACACCTGTAGAGCTAATGAAAGGCTTAGATCTGACAAAAGACTTCTAGAGCCAAAGAATAAACAAAATCACTAAGATTAACCATTATAACAACAGCAATAAAGTGCAAAACCAAAAGTAGAGAAGTTATTGCTATTTGCAAGAAAGTATAGTTTTACATGTCTGCAAGATTGCTCTATTTTTGTAATATGGAAATGAAAATTAATTTTTGAAACAATCTTTCCCCACAGCTTAAATGAGAGCAGTATAAAGTAGCTATCTTTTCCTAGGAGGAGATCAAACTCCTGTCCCTTTTATCAGCAAAGTTACTGAGACATTTTGATCAGGACCTCTAAGGGTCAGGATTAAAGGGAGGGCAGGGACAGGTGACGTTATAGTGGGGGTCTGCTACAGGCCACCGAGCCAGGTAGAGGGAGCAGATGAGGCCCTCTGTAGACAGACAGATGGAGCCTCGTGTTTGCAAGTCCTGGTCCTCTTGGGGGACTTCAGCCACCCCCTTATCTATTGGAGGGACAACACTGCAGGGCACAATCAATCCAGGAGGTTCCTGGAATGCATTATTCAGAACTTCCTTCCCCAAGTGACAGAAGAGCAACGAGAAGAGCTGCTATGCCAGACTCTGTTCTCACCAACAAGGAAGGGCTGGTGGGGAATGTGAAATTCAAGGGAAACCCTGGCTGCAGTGATCATGAAATGGTAGACCTTATTGCAGCCTTCCAGTACATAAAGGGGGCCTACAGGAAGGATGGGGAGGAGCTCTTTATCAGGGAGTGCAGTGATAGGAGGGAGTGGAACAGTTTTAAGCTGAAAGAGGGTAGATTTATATTAGGTATTAAGACAGATAGATAGACAGATTAAATACTAAGAAATTTTTTACTGTGAGCGTGGTGAGGCACTGGAACAGGTTGCCCAGAGAAGTAGTGGATGTCCCATCCTTGGAGGTGTTCAAGGACAGGCTGGATGATGCTTTTAGCAACCTGATCTAGTGGAAGGGCTTGAACTGGATGATCTTTAAGATCCTTCTCAACCCAAACCATTCCATGAATCTAAGATTTTTAGCTCCATTTCAGATAGACACAGTGATAAACAAGTAAAAAATAAATAAATTTGTCCTTGCAGTGGTTTAATTTTAGATGGCAACCATTGCTATCTTTGCTGAATCTTGGCAAGTTCAAAGTCATACTGGGATATTAGGAAACCATATTTTTTTTCCTGAAAAAAATTAGACGAGAATAACATTAAGTGCATAATAGTTCAACCAAACTCTGATTCTGCAAAATGATGAGTGAAAAAAAAACCTTTTAAGCTGGATTGGATTTCAGCACAGTTGTAATCTGCAGAGAGGATCAGGGCATTTTAAAAACCCAAACTCACTGTGCGCAGCTTATGTTGTGGCCTTTACAACTGCCCCGGCAGCCTTGCCTGCCGTCGGAAGAAGAATTTGTATTTCTCCCTTTTAGCTGGCTGCCACCCTTAACACAAGCTGAACTCTGAGAATCCTGCCCCTGTGTCCTGGGTTAGGTAAGAATCGTGTATGTTGATATCCTTGGGGGGACCCATTAAAATTTTTGTTTAAATTAGCCTAAAATAGAAGATCATTGAAATTCAATAGCTTGTATTTCATTCCCAGCTCTCTCTCAGGTATTTTTTATGATATTGGACAAGTCCTTTATCTCAACAAGGTGTTCTTTGTTTACTCACCTTATTTACGTTCTCAGCTCTTTAAACATCTTCTATGCACTTATAAAGCACTTACTGATAATGAAACCAATAAGGTAAAGGGGAAAACGTTCAAGCTAGTAATTAGTTCTTTAAAGCCTCCTTTTGAAATACTGATGATATTGGTGATATCTGAGGTAAATCAAGGATAGCAAAAAAATTAAAGCTTTTTGAACGCATGACAAACCAAGTGGTCAGATTGCTATGATAGCTCCTGGCAAACTAATATCCGAATCATAAATGAGTGTGCCATTTCAATGAATTAAGAACCAACTTCAGCTAGAAAGCTTTTAGTGAACTACTGCATTGCTTCATGGAAAGATAATTGATAAAAGTCATTTCAATCACACGAATTAGTAATTGAACCACCGGAATTAAAATCCAAGTATGCCCAGTGGAAAAGGCAATAACAGAAGCTTCTGATATGCTTTACAAAACAAGCTTTGCATCTGTCCTTTATTTAGAGCAATCGTTCCTCTGAGGAAATGAGAAATATACAGCGCTGGGACGAGGCCAGCACTGGCAAATCTCCATTTCAGAAGAGCAGTTGCATCAGAGCCAGTCAATACTGGAAGGTTTCTCTGTGAGTAAGGCAGCCTAGGGTAAAAAGGGTGGGATGCTGATGCAGGGAGAAAACATCAAAGGATGACACAATCTTTTAGGAAACTGAAATAGACTGAAAAATTAAAATAAGCCAGTTTTCAAAACCTGTTAAAGAGACACTAGCACTGAGTCACCGCTCGTGCCAGGATTCCAAATAACTAGGCATCAGCGTAAAAGGCAGGTTTTGTAGTGCTCACGAACAGCTCAGTGCTCCCTGGGACTGTAGCAGCAACCTGTGGCGATGGCAGGAAGAGCAAGGGAACAACTTTTCCTTAGGTACTATCCAGGGATAGTGATTTACTCAAAGTCCTGCTCTCTTTCCAATAACATCTCCAAACTGCAGATACCAAAATCTGAGAACAGTTTCAAACTTCAAGATTACCACAAGACTTGCACTGCAATGATATACAGCATACAGAAAGTTATTTTTTCTGAAACACCAGGAAAGCCTAAGAGCACTCTGGACTGGAAAGGGCTAACTAGAGCTGAAATATGACAGCTCCCTGCATATAGAATAGAATAACAGAATGCTTTGGGTTGGAAGGGATCTTTACAGGTCATCTAGTCCAACCCCCAACAGAAGCAGGGACATCTTTAACTAGCTCAGGATAGACCATGCGTGTTAACGGCAGGCCTCAGCTGCAAAAGGTGCATGAGATGTGAGTTAAGACTTCACATGTCACATACAAGCAGCAAGAGGCCAAGCAGAGAGCATAATTGCATATGAGCCTCTCCCTGCCAGGAGACGCTGCCAGCCCTCTGTGCTGGTTCTGAGATCAGGACTGAAGGCAGCATTCAGAGGAAAATCATGTCATGTGAAACGCAAGTGCTCAAACTGCCAAATAACCTCATGCTTGGTTCCTCTGGCTTCATTTAGATGCCGAAAAATTAGATGCCTAAATCTGAGTTAGTGATCTCCATGGTGCATTGCTATAACTATAATGGTGTAAGGACATTATGTAGAAAAGGGTTTATAATTAACTTTGAAATTTGCTGCTTCTATTTCAGATCGGCAGAAGAGCTCATATGCCCAAAAGCTTGTCTAATTTTTCCAACTTACAGCAGCTGGTCTAATAAAAGATATTATCCCTGACTACAAGCCTCACCCTGACTAATGACCCCAGGCTCCCTTTATAGTCAAGGGAGAGAAACAGACACAGCAAAAGAGCTATGTATTCCAGGTTCAGATAGGTGTATAATGCAGGCATGTTTCCTTCCATTAACTAATACCTGTTTCCTTCCATTAACTTTAAAGAAATGTTACTCTCACTTGCTCTGACCTGACATTCAGCTTTTGTGTATCTAAATTGAGTAGATGAATCCTTCTGTACGCAACCAGACAACTCAGACCATGACTGCTTTTAGTATGTGTTGCATCTGTAATCTATTTTTTCCAACCTCCTATACGTCAGTCTGGTGTTAGCAGTGCTAAGGGCATGTATTCTCTATTTTATTAAGAAATTAGTCAGACGCAAGAGCAAAATGTATCATAGTTCAAGAGGCAGAGCGGTTGTGTAATTGGAGCAATAAAGGACAGTTAAGATTACCTGGAAGGAGCTGTATCTGTAATACATGTTTCTGAGACCAGAAGGGTGGAGAATGACTCCTGCCAACCTATAGGGAACATCAGGTAGTTCAGGTCTCTGGGATGGATGGCATCTTCTGAACCTGCACAAAACCATGCACCTTCCACAAAGAGCAGACAGGCAGAGCCTCA
Organism: Dromococcyx pavoninus; assembly: GCA_033558185.1. Classification (NCBI taxonomy): domain Eukaryota; kingdom Metazoa; phylum Chordata; class Aves; order Cuculiformes; family Neomorphidae; genus Dromococcyx; species Dromococcyx pavoninus. Next base: position 378,916 of record JAUMJL010000267.1, on the reverse strand, counting down.
ACTCAAGAAAAATTCCTAGTATTAGACTCGAGATGGTAGTCAGTCTCATCTAGCAAAGGGAACAGCATAAACTAGACTAAGCCTTCAAAAAGACTCTGAATTCAGGAACTTGCATTCTACCCTGAAATAAAAAGGAGATTATTTTGGTAGTATGGCTATGTTTCGTGTTGCCATCTCCTATTGCTAACAAAGACTAGTTTTTGAAGTACTGTAGTACTACAGCACATACTAGATTAAGGTACTAAAAACAGATGATAACCTTGGAGCACTAGAGGTTTAATTTTGTTCCTCTACTAGTCAGTGTTAGAAGTCACAATCCCTGTCTTAAGGGCTCTGTAATCTACTTTAAGGCTAAAGAAGATAAGTATAACAAAAAAACAGAAGGACAACTAAAGTAGGATAAGAACAACAACAATGAAATGACACAGTTAAAATCTAACCACCATCTAACCACAATGAGCAAACTGGATCTTAATTGTAAGCAGAGATCAGTTTGGATTCAGAACAAAAATATGTGCAAATCAATCATCCCACAATCAAAATAAAAGAAGAAAAGGTCATCACCTTAACAGCACCAGAAACTGATTCTTAACACACTGTATAAGACTTGATTTAAGCTTATGTGCTCAATATCAAGACACCATCACCACTGTAGCAACTACCCCATCTCACTTAGCCACTTCCTTTACAATTTGTATTCTTTCACCTATCTGAAGATCTTCTCTACCATGATGAACTGCTGCTTTTCACATATATCTTACAGAATGTTAAAAAATGCAATATAGTTAAAGACTAAAGCATAACATGATAACTGAGAGGGGTCCTGACATAACATCTGCTAGCTCTTTCAGTACTCTGGGATGAATCCCATCAGGCCCCATTGACTTGTGATCATTTACCTGATGCAGCTGGTACCTTACAACTTCAGTTTCCACAAATGGAAAGTCACCATTCCCACACTTGTCCTCTGACTCAGGGGACCAGGCATCCCAAAGTCTTTGTGCATTACTAAAGAATGAGGCAGAAAATCCATTGAATGCCTCTGCTTTTTCTTCATCCCTATTAGTCATACAACCATCTTCAACAAGTATTGGTCCAATGCTCTCTTTAGACCTTCCCTTGTTATTAACATACTTAAAAATGATTACGGAGAAGATTATATTGAGTACTATTGAAAGGCATTTAAAGAATAATGCAATCACAAGGCATAGTCAGTATGGGTTCACAAAGGGAAAGTCCTGTGTAACTAATTTGATATCCTTCTATTATAAGGTCACCTGCCTAGTGGATGAAAAAAAGCCTGTGGATGTAGTTTTTCTGGATTTTAGTAAGGCTTTTGATACCACCTCTCACAGTATCCTTCTGGACAAGCTGTCCAGCTGTGGGATGAGCAGGTTCACAGTACACTGGATGAGGAATTCACCGAAGGGCAGAGCTCAAAGGGTTTAACGGAATGGGTCTACATCTGGCTGGCAAGTAGTCACTGGCAGTGTTCCTCAGGGTTCAATTCTAGTTCTGTTCAATATATTCATGAACAATTTAGATGCAGGAGTTGAATGCTCCATTAGCAAGTTTGCTGAAGATACCAAGCTGAGAGGTGCTGTTGACTCTTTTGAGGGACAAGAGGCCTTCAGAAGAATCTAGATAGATTGGAGTAATGGATTATGATAAATGGGATGAAAATTAACAAGTCCAAATGCTGGATTCTGCACCTGGGATGGAGTAATGCCGGGCACAAGTACAGACTGGGAGAGGAGTGGCTGGAGAGCAACCCTGCAGAAAGGGATCTGGAGGTGCTGGTTGGCAGCAGGCTCGAGATGAGTGAGCAGAGTACCCTGGCAGCCAAAAGGGCAAACTACATCCTGGGGTGCATCAAACACAGCATAATCAGCCAGAAAGAGAAATGATTATCCTGCTGTATTCAGCGTTGCTGCAGCCTCACCTTAAGTACTGTGTGCAGTTCTGGACACCACAATTTAAAATGAATGTTAGAGTACTCAAATGTGTCCACAGGAGGACAAGAAAGCTGGTGAAAGGGGTGGAAGAAATGTCCTGTGAAGAACAGCTGAGGACTTTGAGTTTGTCTAGCTTGGAGAAAAGGACGCTGAGGAGCCACCTAATTGCTCTCTACAGCTTTCTGAAGGGGAAGTGGAGAGGGAGGCGCTGAGCTCTTCTCCCTGGTATCCAGTGACAGGATATGTGGGAATGGTTCAAAGCCGTACCACAGGAGGTTTAAACTGGACATTAGGAAGAATTTCTTTACTGAGAGGGTGGCTGAACCCTGGAACAGGCTTCCTGAAGAGGTGGTCGATGCCCTAAGCCTGTCAGTGCTCAAGAGGCATTTAGACAATGCCCTTAAATAACATGCTTTAGCTTTTGATAAGCCCTGCATTGGTCAGGCAGTTGGACTAGGTGATCGTTGTAGGTCTCTTGCAACTGAAATAATCTAGTCTAGTGTATTCTGTCTATTCTAATATTAAACAACATTAATTACTACAAATTGGCTTCATTTGCTAGCAAACATAACTGAAGTGTCAGATGAAGAATTCACCTTTTGTGTGGGAATTCATCATTAGCATAAAGTTACTTTACTAACCCTGGAATAAGGAAAAAGAGCATGTGTCAGGGAGAATTGTGTTTTTCACCTTCATGCTTTGATACATTTTATCCCCTAAACAGGAACTGCAAATCATTGCTAACTGAGCCAAATCATATGAAGTAACTGTAGTTTATTTATTGCACTTTGATACATAATGAACACTCCAACATGCAAGAACTACAGATGAGGCCAGAAACGACCATGTCGGTCACCTACTTTGTCCTATTGCTCCCAACAGACTTTTGCTTATGTATTATCTCATCAGTTTATGTACACACAAATATATGTTCACACATTCTAAAGACAGTATTGATACGAAACTGTAGTTCGGGGTTCAAAAGACAGTAAGTGACAGTAATTCAACTGCTTTGTTTATGAAATAGTTTGCTTTTTATTAAACTTACTCATCCAAGCACAAACTTGAGGGTAATGTTGATATTCCTTATTCCTAGTGGAACAGAAAAAAAATAATATGTAATAACTTGATATAATTTAAAAATTAAAACTGGAAATATTTTGTGAAAAAAATGGAAGTTATTCATGGTATCAGCATGAAAAAAGCAGTGCTGTGACTATAATTCTGTTCAGATGTAGGGCATTTATAGCTCTTGTGTCCAAGCAGTAAATAGCTGACATATTAGTGCATCAAGACAACTTAAATTACTGCAGTGGGTAAGTAACCAGCAACACTGACATTTCACATAAATTGAATGGATTCTCAAGAGTCCTGTAAATATAAAAAGCTATTCAGATCCTTTTATGTAGTAGCTCACTTTTTCCTGTTTCACCCCATCACATACCAAAATTATTTATGCCATCATTAATGCTTTCTTTTTTTGTTAAAACTGTATTTTTCTTTTAAAGAATAATTCACTTGGACTATAGCAACATGCAGTAAAATTTCCAAGAAGTACTGGAAAAAGTGCTCCAAGAGGTGACAGCAACTGGAAAAGTACAACGGAATTTTGCTAGAAGTACTGGTTTGGGAAACTTTAGTTCATCATATCCCAGCAATCCCTAGTCAGACCTTTGGAAAGAAAAAAAAAAAGAGAGAGAAAAAAAGAGAGATTGCTGATGTCCTTCTGTACTTCTATTGTGAAATCTGGAAATCTCATCAGCAGGATGATCGATTTCTTTCACTGCACTATTTTAATAATGGTAATTGTTGAGTCTTCTTCGTTCTCCTTGCACATTGTCCTTCCATCAAACGTATAGAATTTTACTCCTCACAACCTCTGCAGACTAAACACATCCTTTCCAACATCTTATTTTTCTTATTTTCCTCCCAGCAGTAACAATTCTAGGGAACGCAGCACAAACAGCCACTTTGTGGTGATCGTGAAAGGTCATCTTAGGAGTTTCAGAGAAGCTTGTGGGAAAACCCATGAAGTGCATTCTCCCCATGGTTGAGGGAAATTGCCTCAATCACAGAATAGCTGAACTTGGGAGGGAGCTCTGGAGATCACTGTGGTAATTGGAATGTCATCTTCTCACAGAGACAACAGGAGAAAGCTCAAAGCAGAGTCAGACAGGGCAGGTTGCCCAAGACCATGTCCAGTTGGGTTTTGAATATGCTTGCAGACGTTTGTTTATAGAAGGGCTACGAATACAAGATATCACACTAATTTCATACAGTCATCTGACTAACTTTGCAACAAGAAAATATCAGTTTAGGTGCTTTTTTAACCCACACTAGCCCCAAATACAAGCAATAGTTGGAAGGTTTCATACGGAAGTTTTAGGATTTTTTTACCCTTCCTTATATCTAAGGCAACCACACCATTACACAGTTGAAGACAGCATCCTGGCTTCAGTTCTCACCTATGACTGTGAAGGAAGAGACAGCATTTGTGCCTTATTTATCAAGATGAGAACATTAAGTACTGGATTTAACAGCGAATTCGGGCATTTTACAGAAAGCAAATGATTCTATGTTGGTAATTTCATTAATGAGAGCTCTGTGTTTAATCGCAAGGCCTGGAACATTTTGTCTTGCAGCCCAGAGCACGGTAAATGCCAAAAAATTTCAGAACCTTATTATGCTTATCTTCCAGAAGATAAGCCCCATTCACATGAACACACAATTTACAATGACTAGGTGTCTGAAAGCATTGCTATGGAGTTTATAGAACAGTTAGTTTGTAAATTATAGCCAATATAAATTCTGCTTAGGAATGAAAGAAATACCCACTAGGTGGTGTTCAGTTACTGCATGGGGTGACCTGGAGTAGCTCCAGCTCCTATTCACATCTGCTTTGCAGCAGACTTTTCTTGAAGAAACAACAAATACACCTGTGTAAGAGGACAAAAAAATGCGATCACCCTCTTTACTAAAAATTTGGAAGTGCTTTAGTAAATTAATTACCATCTGCACTGAATGTGGGTAAGGAACTTCTAAAACATAAGACAAATCTAAAAAAAAGAAAGTACACAAGATTGGTTTAGATCCACTTGCTAGTATTGCATGATTTTACTCAAGATACCTGTATTTTTGCAACTGGTTGTATTATCCATCTATTACTCATCCTCCCAAACTCTTCTGACATCATCCATTGGAAGAAAAGGGTGAAAAAAACCCACTCACCAAATAAACATATCACTTTTGCAATTAATTTCATTAAAAGGATGAATTGAATTACCAGATCTTTATTCTAGTAGAATCTAATGCATCACTTCATTTTTCAGTGGAATTGCAATAATTACAACTAATTCATAGAATCAAGTGTTACCACTCATCCTCTCATAAAAGCCCCTCCCCAGCTTTCCTGTGGGCGTCCCTTCGGATACTGAAAGGCTGCAATAAGGTCTCCCCAGAGCCTTCTCTTCCCTAGATTGAATAAGCCCAACTCTCTCAGCCTGTCTTTGCACAGGAGGCATATGGTTGGCTTTCTGGGCAGCAAGGGCACATTGCCAGCTCATGTTGAGCTTCTCATCCACCAACACCCCAAATTCCCTCTCCTCAGGGCTGCTCTCATTCCTATTAGTGATTAGTTAACCAGTGTAAGAAAAAATAAGAATGAAAGTGCTAATTCAGGAGAAGAGACTTCTGGCATAGGTGCAGTACTATAGCATTTAACTTCAGATATTTTAGCTTCCTGTAGATTATAAGGATGACCAGTGATAAAGGGAATTACTATTCAGAGCTGAATTAAGCTGATCCTGTAATGACAGAATTTCCAGAAGGAAACTTTTCCTTTTATAAGGCTCTGAAGAGCAACCTTCCATGTAAATTTTAGGAAGGTCATTTTAATGCAGATGACCACAGTGATGACATTACTTTTTCCAATCGCAATCAGAGAAGGTAAGGACATTCTAATGACCATGTTTGGGAATTTTCCTACAGAAGACTTCCTACTGCTTTGGGGATTTACTCATCGTGCACAGCCCTATTTAATTATTTCCACAGCTCTCAAGGTTCAAGCAATATTGTGATCTCTAGCTTTTCTTTCTGTCTGTCTTCCTTCCCATGTTTAATTGGAGTACCTATCAATGGCTGACTTGCTTTCCTTCAGTTGATGGCCCATGTCATTCTCGCTTTTACCTTTAAATTAGCCAGGAGTTTCTTTCTGCTTCTAAGATTAGCTCATTTTGTTATTAGCGCACAGAGAAGCTCTAAGTGAACCAGCTCAGCTCCTGCTGAGTCTGACTTGTTTATACATCATTAACATCTGTCACATAGCAATTAACAGATGTCTGGAAAGTTCCTACAGCAGAGGCTCCAAGAGTATGTAAGTGATAACAGCATGCTCCTGTATTTTAAACTAAAAAAAGGTTTATCCTATTTTTGCCACACAAGGAGATTAATGTAGACATCTAATGTTGGTTGGCTTCACATCAGAACGAAGACAGATACATAAAACTAGTTTAAAACATTGTCTTTATTCAGAAGATAAAGTGGTAATGGGAAGAGGAGTAGCATCATTAAAAGTCTGAGAACTCCCCTAAAATATTGGAAAGAACTGAAGTAATGAGAAATCACAGAAGAGCTTAAAATCAGATGTTAATCATACCCTATTGCAGTGGCCAGACGGGTTTGGATAATTTGCAACTTAGAAGAATATTAATGCTGCTAATAGTCCATTTAATAATAAATTAATGACAAGATGTTCATCAGCCTTCCCTACTACTAGAAGAGAAAGTCTCCTGCACCAACTAGGACACCTCCTCTGCAATAAGGGCTGAATTTCCAAGACTGGATGAGAGAAGCAAGCATAAGCCATTTCTTGATGCTGTGACTTCAAACTCCTCATATGCTAAAGAAAAAAAGCCTAGCAGAAAGAAAAAAATCTAGACAAAGATGATCAATAGCCTCTTTCAAACAATTAAATTATTCTTTTCTAGAATTGCCTTATTTTCTCAGAACAAAACCATACATCAGAAAGACATTCGGCTTTACCCTGGCTTTAATTTTACATTCAGATTTTCTAAAGAATTCTCATCAAGCCCCAGAGGATACATTGTATTAGGTTTGTCAAAACAGAAACAGAATAAAAATATTTATTCAGTAAAGATAAAGTAGGATACATAAATACACTTTACATCAAAATGCCTACTAATATTTCATGTAACTCATTACAATAGCCTTCTCTGCCCACTGCCTCTAATTGCCCTTGCATTATCTCCTTCCTGTCATAATTGGCTTCTCTGACAAAACTCATTTCTCCTCCAAAAGCAATCCTGGACTAAATTGAACAATATTTCCTGTTCCTGGGCAAAGGTGTATCACACCTTCCTGGGGGCATCAGGCCTTTACAGTACATAACCTTCTAAAAGGATGTTCTCTGCCTGATCTCTCTTTTTCTGTCTTAAGCACAATTCTATGACTATATTTAACATTTCTTCATCGAAGAACACAAAAAATAATTTGTCCTCCCGTACTACCCTCAGCCTGGCAGACACATGGAGGTACAAACAAGGATCGAAGCACCTATGGTGCTGGAAGCTGCTCTGCATATTTTGACTATGAGTGAAGGACAGGCTAAACAATTTTAACTGTTTTGCTCCAGTGATCATTGCTTTGTACCATTTTTCTCCTTGACTGAAGCTGCAGTTTGACAATTCAGATGTTTCAGCAACAGTAGTAATTTAAGAGGCTCCTGACTTCAGTCCTTGTTCCATCCCTTAGGCCATGGTGATTGCTAGTAGATTGTGCTGTGAGCCAGGAAATGAAGCTGGCTTAACGAAGAGCAATCAAATCCAGAAAAGCATAGAATAAAGCTACCTTCATGAAGTCGTGGAAAGGATACCCTCACCCAGACAGAAGAGATAAAAATAAACTCAGGTTTGCTTAACCTAACAAAACCAGTGCTGAGTGGTAATATAATTATCTATAACGCATCATGGGGTTAAAATTCAAAAGGAAAAAACCCCTATTTTAGGTAATGGGAAATGCTGGCACAGGAGCAAGTAGTTTTAAACAGACAGTGATTAACTTTAGGTTGGATATCAGAAGAGTTTTGAAGTAACAGAAGAGATGCTCTGTCACCATCTTCCACTATAAGCAGTGGTTACAAATGATTTTAAATTGACTATGAAAAATTTATAATAGGTCTATATTTTAAGTTTTTAAACCGCTAAAATAGGAGCTGACTTTTTGAATATATATCATAGATTTCGACACACTTAGCCACGACATGCTAAAAACAAGTGCTAAGCCATTAAATATAATTTTAATGAAGGATACAAATCCTTAAAAATACATTACAAGATATCGCATGTTAACTTAGGTGAGCTGTGGTAATAAACACAAGTTTTCTGAACATGAAGAAAAAATTCTTTACTGTGAGGGTGACCGAGCACTGGAACAGGCTGCTTAGAGAGGTTATGGAGTCTCCTTCAAAACCCACCTGAATGCGTTCCTGTGCAACCTGATGTAGCTGACCCTGCTTTGCAGGGCTTTGGACTGGATGATCTCCAGAGTTCCCTTCCAACCCTGGCCATTTTGTGATTCTGTTCTTACAACAGTGAGATTAGCAGATACCCTTTTTTACTCCTTACAGCAGAACTCAACATAAAGAATAGGGACTGTCCTCCTGAAATGAGCATTTATTTTAGCTGCAGAGAAAAGAAATTGAACTGAAATGTGAATAAAAATTTAAGTAGGCTTTTTACACTTCTCAAAGTTGGGTGCAAATGAAAAGCAAACAATAGAAAGCTTTCTTCTAGTGAAAGAGTAGTCATTTATGTTGCCCACTGTACTTTTAAACTCACCGTACTGTTTTAAAAGCCCCTCTTACTTCTTCAGCAGCAGAGACTGCCTTTATAACCATGCCCATCACAAAAAACGTTGCTCTTTTCTGTTAAATAATACTCTCTTTTGCTAACTTGAACAAAGCCAGAGAAGTAAATGAAATTTTTGAACATCAGGCTTTACATTTTCTCTCAAGAAAGTGACACTGAAACACTAAGCTCTCACATTCTCTATCACCAAAAACCCAGGCAGAAGAAGAAATTGCTATGTCAGGCTGTGGGTGACTGTTCAGAAGCTGTCAGACACAGTAAATAAATACAGTACAAACAGAAAAGCAGACATTCATCCACGAGACAAAATGACTAATTTTAGTATTCCCTGTAACAAGAATCTGCTCTGTCAGGTTCACAACTGTTTGGATCCAGTCTACAGTTAAGAACAAACACACCTCACTCCTCCCCAGGAAAATCAAAACCAAAGGAGAGGAAAAAAAATGGACAAAATTCATCTGTTTTCTGGAACTGACAGTTTCTCTGGTGAGACACATGACTTACTACACACTTGCCAATACCAACACAGCAGTAAGACTCCACTGTCCCAGTAGCTCCAGTACTAGCAGAGGTATTGGCGCAGAAAACATGAATCCAAGGCTTGAAAAGAAGGCTAGCACATGGGAAAACGAGCTGTATCATTCTGAAGACTTCACACATCAGCTCTTCTGAAATAGTCTGAACAAAATTCATATAGCAGCTGGCTTGACCATGTTTTATATTCAAATTCCATACAAGGATCCCATTTTTTTTGATTTTATTAAGCCCAGCAGAAACAGCTCTTGGATGAACAAAATAACAGGATATCAGCACTTTCTACACGCTGATAAGCTAACTAAAAAAACCCCAAAATGCCTAATTAGGATGCATTTGGACCTAGTATCGATGCTGAACAACCTTCTACTTGGTAAGAACCAAGGCAGGATTTGTTTGAAAACGTGGTATCTTTCGATAGCTATGGCTGAAAAATCCTCATGCTTTCAGGTTCCCAAGCCTTTTCCAGGTCTGAGAGGAAAGACATTTAACTGAAGATGTAGCCAGCAGAATGATCAGGTGCTCGCTAGCGTTATGGATGGTGCTGCGAGGACCAGAGCTGGTTCTTGGCCATATTCTCCTCTGCAGTAACAAAGTAATGAAGCTGGTAAGCCCAATAGAGGGCACTGCCATGTAAGCAGGTGGCTCCAACAAGAGAAATCTGTGTGTTTTACACATGGAAAAACGTCTTTGAGCTCGGTGTTTGCTTTTGTTTCACAGTATATGAGAAAGGCTACTGAGTGCAATCTGTGCTCTTAAAGCCGCTGCAGGTGCCTAAGGGCTGGGGACTGAAAAAGAGAGCATAATGCAGGTAGTTTCTCCCTTAGGAAATCAATGCCAGTGTTTTCCAAATGGAGAGCTGTTGGACTTCTCAAAGGTCTCCCTGGAGACTCCAGTCATTTGGCAAGTAAGCTCGCTCCTCTCATCTACCAAAGCAGGCTGAACACCTTGCCTGCTATTATTGCCTAGAAGGAAAGCCGTTGATACTCCATGGTTCTACTTTAGATATTTTAAAAAACTCCATGGGGGGGGGGGGGGGGGGGGGAAGATCAGTCTATATCAAAATTAGTCAAAAAAGGATGAATCATATGATTGATTTAATAAAAATTCAGCATCGGCCTAAGGAAAAACACAGAACAATCAGCACCAAAAGAGTTACAAACAACTGAAAACGTGAGGCTAGAATGCACACTAGATTTTGGAAGGAGTCTGACCTGCACTCCTGGCACCTGCTATCATCCACCAAGGGTGTACCAGATCCCCGTAAGTTCTAAATACCTGAATGCAACCCAAGGAATTTTAAAAACAGATTGTACTTCTTAGGTACAAACCAATTCCTGTCTGTGCTAAGGACATATGTTGCAAGAAATTAAAATACATTTAAGAGTGATAAAAATTCATTGAGCCTGATTTTCACGCTACATCTGTTAAGACTTAATTGTCAGTTAAGCAGGATGTTTCAGAACTGATTAAGTTCCACTGAATATATTAAAAAAATAATATGTAAGTAATCTGTCAAAAAGTATTCAGAACCCATGGCAGGAAAAAAATCTCAGAGATATTTTCTGTGGTATGCTGACACTATATTATAAATGTAGTTGAGCAGGATGTGGTGTTCTACAAAAATAAAGAAATCTTTACAAATAGGAAAAATAGTCAGAGACCAAGAACGATTGTACAAGCTCTTGAAATTTGCTCATTTGTATAAAAAAAAGTGACTTCTCAAGTATTTTAAATATCATGGTAGCATATCACATAACTGCAATACTTAACTAAAGCAGAAACTGTTGCAATATTTCTGAAATTCTAAGGCAGCCGATGTTTATACAACAAGCAGACTCTTGTTATTAATAACCAGATCCCTCCATTACTTGTACTACAAGTATTCTGTATGCGCAAAATATATTTTCATTCCTTTCAAGGAATCTCTTTTCCATTCAGATGCCATTAAATAACCAATAACTTTCACACTTTAAATAGCTAAATCCTTCAAGATGTGTGCTGAGAACACTTGCCTCTTACTCGCAACTCTGCTGAAGCCTGACCAGTTTTAATATTGGTACTATTTTCGTGCTGAGTTTTAAAAAATTGCTTTCATTCATTGAGAAGTTGAAATATATCTTCTCATTAACAACTGTTTTCCAGAAAGCTAAACAGGAGTAATGTATTTTCAAAACATAACATCTTGCCAAAGTCAGCAATGCCACAAAGCGAAAAATAGAATTAATCACAACAAAGCCATGAGCTGCTTAGTTCTTACTGTTGTCTTATGCAGATATAACCAGAAAAATACAAATGTAATTAGCACAATCTCAGGATAATTTTAAGGATCAAAAATATATTCTTCTGCATGGCCTTACAAGGAATGAATCCCATGTACCTTCAGCACTGTCACAGAATCACAGAATTGTTAAGGCTGGAAAAGGCGTCTAAAATAATCAAGTCCAACCATCAACATGATAACAACATGCCTACTAAACCATGTCCTGAAGTGCCACATCTACATGGCTTTTGAATACCTCTAGGGATGGTGACTCCACCACTTCCCCGGGCAGCATGTTCCAATGCCTCACTACTCTTTCAGTAAAGGAATTTTTCCTAATATCCAATCTAACCCTCTTTGGTGCAACTTGAAGCCATTTCCTCTTGTCCTATTCGTTGTTCCTTGACTGAAGAGACCAGCAAACATTACGACCTCGTTTCATGGAATTACAGAGAGTGATAAGGTCTCCTCTCAGCCTCCTCAAGACTAAACAACCCAGTTTCCTCAGCCACTCCTTGTACTCCAGACCCTTCACCAGCTTTGCTGACATTCTCTGGACATGCTCCAGCAGCTCAATATCTTTGTTTTAGTGAAGGGCCCAAAACTGAACACAGTATTCAAGGTGTGGCTTCACCAGTGCCAAATACAGGAGCCTGATCACTTCCTTGGTCACATCATTTGTGATACAAGCCAGGATGCTGTTGGGCTTCCTGGCCACCTGCGCACACAGCTGGCTCATGTTCAGCCAGCTTCATGTTCTTGTCTTGCAACATGGAAACGGAACAGGGGAAAAAAAGGACATTCTCCCTCGGTGCAACGACATGGTAAATCCTGCTTTTTCTTAAGTCATTTTGCTCCATGGCTCCCTTTCCTCCAGACACCGCAGCTCAGTCCTTCCTCCCGCTCCCTTGCCTGACTGTCTATGCTTTATTGCTGCAGCCGCAGGGGTGATGGCACTGGAAGCCAGCTCTCCCTGAACACCTCCGCTCTAATACCAGCCTTTCCTGCGTCTGTTTCTTGGACTCTGAACCTAACAAATTTTTCTGAAAAACAATAGCAAAGAAATAAGTCAATGCAGTGACCAGTGGTTAATAAGCCAACGAAGTAGCCTGGCCAACAGACTAGACTGGATTGCTGCAGAGAAAGACCCCATTTCCCCCATGAACCCCATCTCTGATTTTGTTATATAGTACCTCGTAATGCAACTGCTACGAAATGTATTAGTCTTTGTTTTCAGACATATTTTTCCAGACATAAATATGCATTATCAAGAATATAGGAATTTCTGCATTATTTCTACTATTTCTAGATACAGAACTATTTCTCTTCAAAATGATTTTTAGATAAACTGATTCTGTGAAGATCACTGGTGTTCTGTCAGATAGCCTATGTTATCAGTGTTAACATAGAATTGCTGAGGAGAAAAGAAGAAAAAAAATCTTATTTAGCATGTATATTTATTAACAATTGGCTGAGGTACAATATTTTATGCAAAATGATCTAATACTTTATGCAGAACACCAACTTTAGTGTTGTATTTGGACATTTACAGGAAAGTCAAAGGCCAAATATATATAATACATTATTTTAAAGATTTTCTTAGGGTTGTGATAGGACTTCCTAACTCTCTTTGGATGATGAAGGATAGCTGAAGATGAAAAATTCACATATGGGCTAGTTACAGAAGCAGAAATTTTCAGCAATTTGCTTATCTTTGCTTATGTGTGTAGATCCCTCAAGTGGAACATTACTTTCTCTCACCCATAACCCCACTTTAAGAAATGAGTAAGCAACGATGGCTATGAAACTTTGGCTAGAAATGGCTGGTTTTGTTTCGTTTTTTTTTTAACTCAGAACAGATTCTGAGAAATGCTTCTTTGCTTTTGCTTCACTTTACCTTCCATCTCGCACAGGGGAAGGGGGCACCTCTGTCCTGCACATCCCAGCTTTCTACTCTTTGGGGAATTTGAGCAACAACAATGCATCAGCCCTAAAAAATACTAAATGCGGAGACAGAGAGAAAACAATCTCTTTGTTTACATAGCCGAAATTCAGGAGGATTGAATTTACTTTCCAGCTGTGCCAATAGCTCCCCATGTAACATTTCAACCCTCACTTCCCATATGGAGCTTCACCACTTACACAAGCTTAAATCTTAGTCTTTGACTCTGCATCCTAGGTTTTAGATTGAACATTCATGCACGAATCATTATCAGTCTCACTAGTTACCATATATGAAATTCAGGTCAAATTGAAGACACTGAAGCACAGGCATGTGAACTCCCACTAGAGGCAGAAATTCAAGATCCAGAAACAGAAAGAATGACAGAGCTCTTTCTGAAGAGCCCACCTACAGGCTGGTTCCTCTGGGCCACACATTTCCACAGATTCATTCACATAAATGACCATGCTGATGCTGGGGCAACACAAAGCCATAAATCTTATCAAACCTGCAAACATACCACAACCTTGTGCAAACTCAACCAAGTCAAACAACTCCTCCCAGCAAACTTAAAATGCATTAATACTCAGTGGAATCTACTGTGGAAATACTGCCTTTGGCACACTAGGGCTATAGAACACATGAAAATCTGTTTATTGCAGGTAAAAGAGTGGTTCAGGACCTGAAGATGCTATGATACATTAAAGCTGGACTGAGTATTTACAGAATGATCAAGTTCTTTATTTACTAGGCATCAGTTGTTATCAGACAAGCTAACCTGAATGTTTGACTTCTATTTGAAAGAGGAAGGTCTATCTGGAATAGAATAATCTCCAGAAAAATGAACACAAACACAATCCAGATTTAAGGAACTACAAAAGCTTAATTTTCTGAAAGATTCTTGTATCTGTAGTCCTCAAAATTTAATACAGATTTTCTTATGTGTTCTATAACAACAGCACACCAAAGATATTTCCATGGAGAAGCTTTAACACAATATTTGCAGTATAATCTACACTATGCACAACTGTTCAAAATACAAGATTTATATGAAGCTGGAAAGGTCTTTTAAAAATATTCATGCATTGCAATGAAAATTCAGTGCAAGTCAGTTGAGCTTTATCCTTCTTACACCTGTTATATTCAAAATGCCAGAATTCCTGATGCAACACAGCAACTTCATTTAATACTTACTAGGTATTACTAGACATTTGAGAATTTTATAGATCATGATACAAAGAGTAACAGAAAATACATTTTCACTGAACTATTATTGCATTAGATATGATGGTTTACATTAACATCCCACAGAATAATTAGCCAGAAGAACTTGCTGGTTTTGCAATGGTTTACCACACATCCCTGTGGTACCATTGTTCTAACACAAGATTACATGGCATATAGCCATGATTGTGAAAATCCCAACGGTGCATTTAGTATGCACTGTGTTAACTGGTACAAAACACTGTTGTAGGTGTTTTGTACCAGCACAAATGCTGTGCCACACTACCACACCTCATTTACTGTTTGTCACTGTTTATAAAGTGGTGGCTGCTTCCTTCAGTAAAACAACTAATGGTAATAGAATTAGGCAAATATTTGCAAAGGTAATACAGTCTGAAACACTGCATGTAAAACCCAGCAAGTTCTTCTTGGACGGTGCCTTTCTTCCTTTAGAGGGTTCTTTGCTTTGTCAATACATGGAACTAAATAAGTCTGTCAGGAAACTCTGCATTTGTTATCAGCTCCTTCTCCTTAAATGGCAGGATTGTAAATATTTTTCTTCATTATCACCCTGACAGTAAATAACTTTGCAGGTGTGATTTAATCAATAGGAATGCCAAGATTTCACAATTTTTGGCTTACCTTAAACAGAATGAGTAACAGAGAAATCCATGCACCAGGAAACAAATGAGCAGAACTAGTGAACTAAGGTTTATCAAGCAGGGTTCAAGATCACTTGGGCCGGATGACAGCTGATATATTCGCACTACAGTTCATCTGTTTTCTTATCAAGGAAAGTGTTCTATAATAAATCATCATTTATTGCATGTTTTGCAACCTTTTCAAAGGGCACACCTAAGATTTTTGTTTCAGTAATAAATTCCACCCAACTGTGTACAGGAATTCATTTGACAATCTGAGCATAGCTAAAGTATTTCGGTATTTTCTAATGTCAACACTTTTAAACTAGCACCAACTACCCAACTACTCATCCGGTATATGCAACACCAAGTTTACTTTCTTCCAAATTTAATTATGTTTAAAAACATAATTATGTTTAAAAACATTCTCCAATGGCAATAACTAGTGAGCAAAAAACCCCAAGGCTGTTGAACAAGGACCCCTATTCCCAACCTATAACTGTTTCTCATTTTCTCTTTTTGCTCCTTTGGGAGTGTTTATCACTGAATAGGAATAAAGTAACAGAATGTTGTCATCAGCCTCAGCAGTACTTCTTGGTGTATACAACTAAATTGCTTGTGAGGCTGGTCATATGCTTCTGCCTACTATCTGTAAACAAAAGAGCAGAAAAAATACTTCAGAACAGGCTACAGAGAGAACTAAGCCTTCCATATTATTATAAACAGCAAACCTCCATTAATTCGTAAGCAAATATTTATGAAGATGAATGGTTATTGCCAGGATGCTTAAATTTTTCCTAAGAGTTCTGTTTCTTTTTATTAGTGATTAATCAAAAAAGGCAGAGAATAACCAAATCATTACAG
Source organism: Dromococcyx pavoninus (assembly GCA_033558185.1). Classification (NCBI taxonomy): domain Eukaryota; kingdom Metazoa; phylum Chordata; class Aves; order Cuculiformes; family Neomorphidae; genus Dromococcyx; species Dromococcyx pavoninus. The sequence goes on along the minus strand of JAUMJL010000267.1, from coordinate 362,609 downwards.
CTTTAAGTTCAGCATTACAAGACTCACCACTTGTATATAGTACCCCATCTTAAAATTGCATCACAGTATGCCAGTAAGTGAAGGACTTTCTATGATTAGTTGTGGCATGCCTGTTTTCCTCTCTAAAACCACTGTTTAGGGTGAAAGAAAATTAATTTTTATGATATAGGCAGAAAGTTTCCAAAAGCAATTGCTGCTTTGCTACGAAGTTCACTATCTTTGAATATAACTGGATAGGTCTGTTTATTATCCTCACAGGAAACTCCTCTAAACACAATGAACGTATCACCACCCTTAAAACGCTTAAACCACCATATTTCTCTACCAAATGCTATGTCTTTTTGCAGTTATAAGAAAACCTCAAATCACAAGCAATACAACCTGAAGAGAAGTGCTTACCTTTGTGTTTATGCTACTGGCCAGAGAACCCACACCAATGATGGTTAAAAATATGTTTAGGAGCATTAGATTCAAGTACTAGCACTTTTTCTATGAATTCTCCATGATGCTATTGTTGTAAACCTGAGCTCAATTTGAAATGCTAAATATATGTTAGTGCAACCATTTTTTTTGTTCACGTTTTTTCTTGCCATTATTTTTTCTTTCGTGTTGAATGCTCTTTCCTACTCATATTAGCAAAGTAACTGAAATTAACTTTGCTGCATTACAAATAAATCTTAACTGCATACCGCTTCATTAAAAATCTGCATGTGTACTATTACAGTTGGAGTAACCAATTAATATGTATGAACTGCTAAGACTGAAAAACACTTATTTCTCTAATCTTGCTTTCACAGAAAACTGTCTAAAACCCACACCTTCAAAACTGAAAATTTCAGTATTCACTGTCTTCCAAGTGAAAACTCAAGAAAATCCCTTCTAGGGTTTTAATTTAATGACCTAAGTTTTGAAGAGGAAAGAAGTCTTCTTAAAGAAAAGTTATTTTAAGAGTCTCTCCGACTTTCCAGGTCATAAAGTCCTTCTAAGGATTTATATTCAGCTTTATATAATAGTAGAAGTTGTGCGTCAGCAGCAAAGCTGTGTATCTTTATCACCTATAAATTTTTGGCAGACATAAGAACACTTCTGTTATTACAGATTCTCGTGTCCTATTCCTTGACCACCTGCAGCTCAGTAAACTCAGTTCTGGCCCAGGTTTCCCACAGGCCTAAATCACAGTGCATTCAGTTTGTCTTCTTCTCCTCTGTCTCTCAAACCCTTCCAATTAACTTCAATTCCCTTCCTTATTTCCTGCTTAATACCCCCAAGTCACTTGGACGTTTGCTGTAGAGCATCCCAGATTACGAATTTCTTCTTCTAGACAACCTGCTCCCCTGGTCAGTATGTGCAGACTGCAGCACATCATGATTAAACTTGAAGAACTTAACCTTTCTAATGCAAAAAATCTTTGGGAAAGCTGTAAAAGCTACATCTTTTGAGAAAAATCACACAGTGCTTTAAAAAATTAACATGGAAATTACAGACGAGGACACAAACACAGATAAAAAGAAACTTGAGGAATGGGGCAGAGCTAATGAGGCCAGAGATGCAGAAGGAATGGAGGACAACAACCCATGTACTTATGTACCTATCTTCTCAGAAGACATGCTTTTACCAGTACTTTTTTAAAAAAACATGTATACAATTTTGATTTGTTCTTAATTCGTATAAACCAGAGGAGATTTGAAAACAGAAACCCACAGCTGAGCTCAGTGTTTTATTACACTCATTCAAGTCTCTCCCACCACTGCCTCTTCTAAGAAAAAAGGTCATGGAGTACTTACTGGTGAAGTGCATAGACAGATAACGAGGCCAGGAATGGTATGAGCACTATTATATTACAGTCTACTATTTTCTGTGGCATGTAAGTAACTGAGGGACTACACCCTGATCAGACATGGAAATTATGCAAAGCCGTAATGCCATCGAGTCACCAGATTTCTAAATGATTAGCCTCTCCTCACTGGTGTAAATGGTGGTGGTGGTGCCTGTGAGACTCCATATGCACAATGTTTATAAATTGCCTTCTGATGATTTATGTCAGATAAAGGATCATCCCAGTGATTTGCACATTAAATCTTTAAGGGGACCTACAAGTTTCTTTTCCTTCACAAATACAAAGACGAGAAAACAACTTACGTTCAACTTGATCAAACACCACTGAGAACAAGAAATCTCTTGGCGTCATGTAATGTTCTCCTTCATATTCCACCGAAGCAAAATGCATGAAGCGATGCTTCCGAAGAGACAGTCTTTCATCCCTTTCTGCATTAATGACATCTTCCTTCTGAAACAGAAAAGACATCCATGCAGAAAGATGACTGCATTTGTAGAACAACTCTGTAATTAGAAAGAATCTTATACCAAACTCTGATTAATCTCAATATTTTGTGGGTAGCCACAACAAGAGACTACCAGGAACTCAAGTTTTATGGCATGGTCTTAATGAATGACATGCTTATATGACACTCACAGTATTTTTTAGCTTTGCTGAGAGTGTGCCTTAACAACACAGGTGAGCCAAGTTAATGGCTTGCTGTCATCGAAGGCCACCCTTGCTTCCCACTCTCTGCTCTTGGCTATATGGTCCTACACCTTCTTGTTTGCCAGCTCTGCTACTTGTTGGAAGTCTTGCTTGAGCCAAATTCAGCTCACTAACTCAACAAAAAAGGAGACTGACCAAACAGTAAAGACTAAGAGTATTTTGTCAGCTTTGTGACTGGTCCAAATGTTGAAATGTGCTCTGCATCTGTGCAAATGATCCGCTCCTGAAGTGAATAAATTATGGAACAACTCCTAAGACATGAGAATAATGATGTTATTGTTTAACTATGGGTCTATCTTTCAGAGAAGTTAGAAAAATGAGAAAAACAATGAAAACATCAACAAAAGTGTTACAAATCATATCACCAAATATGAAGATTCAACTAATCAAGCCGTCAAAAAACTTCCAACTCCCCACCCCTTAAATACCAAGATCAAAATCATATAAGTTGATAACACTGCACCTACTGGCAGCAAGATACGACACAGTGAAACAGAGATGTTTACATTTTAGGATTTCAGAGATAGTAAGTGACAACAGGAAACAAGACACTCTAAAATTCATGACACGCTGTGTGTATTTGAACATAAGTCACGGAACAATTTTACCACCAGCAGCATCGCTCAGCGTTAGGACTGTTCAAAGATGTGAGAAAGTGAAGGAAGAGTAAGAAAATCCAAGGACAAGCACCAAGATCCCAACTCAAACATACTTGAAACAAGTCTGTAAATAGCAAAATGGATCTGCAGCAAGGTCAGTGCCCATGGCATTACTCAGTGCGTGATACAGATGAGCAGGTACAGCCTAGGACATTGCCTACCAAGGTGCTGAACCACATCTTCCAGCAAAATAACACTATTTGTTTATGCAGTTTTCAGTTTCTGGATCATTTCTTGGCACCTGAGTAGTCCAATATAGTGGTGGTGCATGTTGCATTTTGCAAACTGGGCTACTCCTGAGACTGGGCAGCGTAAGTGGCTCCTGGTTACACTCAAGCCAGCTGCAGATGCCTTAAGGGTCTCGCCAGCTGATGTTAAAACACAGGGTCTGCTGGGGTGAACTGTGGGACACAGACAGGCAGACAGGATGCAAACAGAGGAAGGAGACCGGTGGGAACATCTCACTTGGTTTTGCTGGAGTCAGCACTGGTTATAGCGACATGCAAGGTAACAGGCACCTAGTTGCATGGCAGGGTGTTATGAAAATCATGAATGTGCTCAGATATCTGCAAATAGTGTTGCAGGTAATGGGGCACCTGTGTACTTATGTACACACATTCAGGGAGTGGCAAGTGAGAATGGAATGGAACTCGTTGAACCACTTAGAAGCTGCGATCAGATTTCTGCAACTTTAGTTTTAATTTGTTCTTCCTTCAGGATGGGGACTGCTAATCCTATTTCCTCTGCAGAGTTGAATGACTGCAGTCAAGCGCTAGCAGTCATGTTTCCTCCACTCAACTGACAACATGCCAGGACTCCGGTATGAAGTGGCAAAGACAGCAGGGGAGCTAGCTGATACGATGAACACAAAAGCAGTGTTGGGATGATAGCTTCTAGCTCTCAGACTGGGCTCTGAAGTTAAAATAAAACCCACCAAGTTTAATGTCAGGGTTATGACATAGGAGAAAGAGATCAAGGACTGTCATTGCTACAGGCAGCCTCGAATAAAGGGATCTAGTGTGGTTTAGGAGTAATGACCAACAACTTCAACATGAAACACAACAGGAATGTGGACCTTAGGCTGTGGTCAATACCTAGTTCATCGAAGGAAAAACGCAAAACAGTTCAGTGGACAGTGAGACAACAGAGAAGAGGATGAAACATTACAACTTTGCGTCATTAGGTTTCATTTTTCTCAACCCACTACAGTCCCTAACTGGATAAAGGGACTGCGTGTTCATAGGTTTTGGAGAGCTAAAGACAATGGGTTCAACTGGCAAACCTATGGTCACAGCCTTGATAAAATCATTACCATCAAGTGTGGCTCGCAAGTCAAGGGAGGTGATTTCTCCACTCTGGTGAGACCCCACATGGACCATTGTGTCCAGCTCTGGAGCTCTCAGCACAGGAGAGACATGGATCTGTTGGGAGCGGGTCCAGAGGAGGGCCACAAAAATCATCAGAGGAATGGAACACCTGTCCTATGGAGAAAGGCCGAGAGAATTTGAGTTGTTCAGCCTGGAGAAGAGAAGGCTCTGGAGAGACTGTATTGAGGCATTTCAGGGCTTATAAGAAAGACAGGAACAGACTTTTAGCAAGTGCCTGTTGCGATAAGACAAGAAGTAATGATTTTAAACTAAAAGATGATATATTTACACTGGATGTATAGAAGAAATTTTTTATGAGGGTGGGGAAACACTGGCACAGGTTGTCCAGAGAGATGGTAGATGCCCTCCATCCCTGGAAAAATTCAAGGTCAGGTTGCATGGGCTTGAATTGAAGAGTAGGGAGGCTGGACTAGATGACCTTTAAGGTTCCTTCCAATCCAAAGTATTCTATGATATGATTCTATGATCATATTATATTATCCTTAATTATAGTTCTAAATAAAAAGCTGCAACTTGTCATTTAATCCCATACCCTGCACTTTGTATTACTTGTTAAAATACTTCACTAAACAATACAAGCACATTTTTACAGTCAATTTTAGTTTCCCCTTGCCTCATGCTTGCTTCCATCAATCCTGGGGTTTCTATGAAGGTGGTGGTGTGGGGAGGTGGGGGGGTGGGGGCAACAACAAGAAAAAATCCAAAATAATAAATTTAGAATAAAAATAATCATATTCTGATACCTAAAGAGAATGAGGGCTACTTCTAAATATCTGAAACCAAGGTTTACTTTGTTTTAGATACAGCCATTTTTTATCAATATCACTGCTTTAAGCTTCTTACATACTACGGAGCTTCATCACAGCCTACAACACAAGTGGCACTACTGCTGTTACATCATTCCAATCTGTATGTTCTGGAAAACACTATTTAAAAATAAATCTAATGCAATGAGAACTTTAGTTTTAGGTTTTTTTTTAAACTTTGGGGGACAGGTAACTCCATAATTGCTTATTTGACAAGATTCAACAAACATTGCAGATATCAAACGAATAGTTCATAGTTGCTGGGTATTAACATGTAACACTCTTATTAAAATCATCTCCTTCTCATCATAACATGAGCAATTTTTGCCCAATAGCAAACTTTAAAAAAAAGAACAATAGCTTCACAGTTGTCTTTTAACTAAAAACATGGAATGAAAAGCAATCTTTCTGTACAAATACAAAATAAAAAAGTTTAGACAAGAAGTAAAGAGGTAATCCTACAATATCTTCAAACCAACTAGATTTTCAGGTTTCTTCAGTCTTGCAGCACTTGTCTGAATTCTGTCTAAAGCTAAAGCTGAAATCAAAGCACTGAATTTCAGCAAACCACAGTTTTAACTGAAGTAAGTAAGTAAAAGCTCACATATTAACCCTGAAGAGTGCCTTGTATTTGGAAGAGGACATACTCCCATCAGAATTACAATAACGCATGACTAAAGATTCATCAAGCTCCTTTCTTTTCATCAAACCAGCAATCCTGAATTGTAAAATGGCCTTGGGAACATGGGTCATTTCTTATGAAAGCCAGCTTCAAATACTAGTGCAAATGACACAAGCAAACCTTACGAGATAAAATGCATCTGCTGTGCCATCACCCATTTTGTTTTGCAAAATTCTTGACATCGGGTCACTGTGTGAGAAGCTCAGTGTCTGCTAAAAGCACTCTGACTCTACTGGACACCACTTTGAGCTACACTAGAGTTCGGCAGCTCCCGTGTAACTGCTTCTTACTTTCAAACAGTGTATGGCCCTCAGACTGAAAATTCATGGCACTCCAACGGAAGTAAACCAATTCACACCAACTACAAAGCTAATCTGCCATCTTGATGATGACAGGTATTTTTATGTATGCCTTTCCCCCATATTTTAATACGGTTACTGTGACTGTCTACAGAACACTCCAAGTGTGCAAATGTTAAAGGAAAATAAAAAAAGTGCAACAAGCAGGAATGCAGAAGTATTACATGAAACTAAAATGCTTGCAATTATCTCATATCCCAATGTTTTGCACTTTAATTTATGGAGGAGCAAAGGGCAGACCTCAATAAAGGTCTGGAAGAGAAACATGTACAGACAAAATAAAAAGCCGATCAAAATATTTCAAAAATGCTGAATGAGTTTTACGCCCCTCAACAGTTAAGAGAATAAAGACTGCAATTTCCCCAGTAGCTCTGCAATCTGAAAAAAAAAATGAAGAAAAAAATCTGAAAGCTATTATTAATATCATTTTTAGTATGGAATATCTAGAAGCTGTGGGAACTGATTTTTTTCAACACAGAAAAGAGAAAGCTTCAGCAGGACCTGATAGCAACCCACATCCTATGGGGAAGTTATCAAGATGACATAGCTGGGCTCTGCAGAGTTTCATACACCTACACCACCAGCACTGCAATTAAAGGTGGTTAATCCAGGCTCCCTGTAAAACGAGTGGTGAGAATGGCAGTTATGAAGTGCAATAAGAGGGACTTCATTGGCTGTCTGGACAAACAGTTCAGAAGATGCAGAGAGGGACTGAGCACCACAAAGAAAGCTGACTGGTCTCCACTCCAAACATATTTGCATAACTTTACTGCATGAGAGAATGAAAATCTGGACAAATGTACCTGGTGAACAGAAGCACAGAAGCGAAGAGGAGGCGGCAGAGGTTTTACACACTTCAGCCAGACTAGAAGATGTGTAAGGAATATGGAGATGTTTACTGTCCAGAGTGAAGGCAGGTAGCATCAGCAGCCACACACTCAAATAGGACAACAAATTGGTTTAATATCAATTAAAGACTTGAACCAGCTACATTTGGCATTAGAGGCTCGAAATTCACAATCAAACTATAACAATAAAGTGATGACTCTTCAGGTGTAAGCCATATAATTTATAATCTGATAAAATATTCAATACAATTATTATCTACAATTTTAATTACACTGAATGTAGCTGGATATTTCCCCTTTAAAGACCAGTACTTATGATCTTACTCTTATTAACTTCTTCCTTAAACATACTGCCAGCATTTAATTAAATTTTGAGTGACACCTTTTTTCGTATTTTGGTCATCACACTTCTGTTAGCTACACTGCCAACTACAACCCTCACGACGCCTCAGTTCTTCTCCACCACACAAAACCACTCTCATAACCTCAACAATACGAGCATAACACTTTATGTGTTATTCTCCAAGTCAAAATAATAATTTCAGAAGACATTCTGGAGCATAATTACCAAACTCTTTGCCTGAACTGTATGATCTATTTCTACCAAATTGTTTGCTGCTTCTGGACTTCTATAGTCAGTGATCAGGTTATTCCTGAAACTGTGGTTTAGGACAATCCCTAACTTTGAGTAAAAGCAGATCTACTGTCTCAGAATAGGGGCACATGGGCATCCTGAAGCAGGTACAAGCCATGTCATTTGGCTAAGTGTAACAGACAAGTCTGCAATAGCAGGTTACATGCTCTTTTAAAAGTCTTATCCCCTTCCTTCACTGCTGTTTTCTTCACCAATATTTATCTCCCCATGTGGATGCCTCCTCCTCCCTTGAAGTGTTCACGGTGAGGTTGGATGGGGCCTGGTGTGGTGGGAGGTGCCCCACAGGGGTGTTGGAACTGGATGATCTTTAAGGTCCCTTCCAACACAAACCATTCTATGATTCTATGTCTTCAGCAAGTAAGGATGTTGGTCCCACTGAATACAGTTGGTAAAAGATGGAAATACATGGGAAGAAGTATAGAGTTCTGGATTTTTGAAAAAAAAATATTAGAAGCATAACCGTCATTTATTCTGTGAGGAAATAAATGACTGAATAACTATTCTAATCACTATTCCAAAGGCCTAACCAAAGACTGAATAAAAATTATGTTTTGAGGAAAAGGCTGATTCAATCAGTTAATTTTAAGATTGATCTTCTTTCAAAGCACCAATCTTAGGCATGCACAGGGGAGCAAGCTCCCTCTCAAAAATTCAGCATCCTTCCCATTTCAATTAAGCCTTGACTAATTTCCAAGCATTTTTCCTGAGTCATCCGAGAAGTCCTTGAGATGAAAATGATTTGACAATCCTGACATTTCTAAAAACACCGTCAAAGCTCATTTTGCTCATAAAAATGCATGTATAGGGCAAAAAGCAGAGTTTTCCTTTTTAATTCTATTCCACAAAATTAGTTTCAAGTAAAGACAGGTATACTGTAGGAAGCAATTATGTATTTAAGGCTGGACTTCAGATATTAAGGTATCTGTAATCTAACACCTCAGCAGTTTCCAACAGTGCAAACTCAAAAGTATGCAGGATACAAAAACTCAAATTTACTGAGAGGCAATGGGTGAGAAGAATCTATTACTTTTTCTTGCACAAGATTCTTGTAAGCATAATTTAAATTGACTCTGTGATTGACTTGGGCTTATTTTTGTTTTTAACAGTGCCATATAAGAAGAAATCAAACCACAAAGAGCTATGCTGCATTAACGTTAAGGCTACGGCTGAAATTTCATCCTTAACTTGTTCTATTGTGTGCGGATACAGGAAGGGCTTCAAACGCTGGGTGTTCTCACACGCCCCACAGCAGCCCCACACAACTGAGTGAATTAAGAATGAAGTTTGAGCTTTAACTTGGAATTTAGTTGCCTTTGTGGTTTTATGTCAAGCCTCCAACGTCAATTTGAGAATGTCCATGGAAAAGCTACCATAGTTGATGGTAAATTAGAATTGAATGACATAAAAAGGGCTCTAGAAGGATGCAAGTGTTTTCCCCTGCAGTAGACACGGCAAGGGATCAGTGGCTAACCAGCCACTGGCGTCTGTAAGCATTACTGAAGACGATGTTTTCCTTCTTGGCTTCCTGCACTGAGAAATCCCTAAGTGCAACAACATTTCTCCTTGCAATTAATTTTCAAACTGATGCACTGAATCTGTTTATCAGTCTCTTAATGTACCACGCTAACAGGCAATTCACAGTGTTCAATTTTTAGCTTTGATTTTTTTGGTATAAAACCCGGCAAGCTTAAGTCAACTAAAACTGTATATGTATTTACTGTATCTTTGAACTTTTTAAAAAAAATACACTGACTAAAAATGAAGGCTTACATAAATAAAACCTTGATAACCCTTACCTGTGATCTTAACTGCTGATCACTGTGATGTTTTTTGGTAACGCTGCTAAGCAATTCTGCATTCAATCAAAATGTAAGTACTTATGTACAAGCTCAAATATTTGGAGCTGATTATGAGTCTGAAATGACTTAAAATAAGCATATGCACTTACCTCTCCCTTAAATTTAAAATTATGTCTTCCACTTTCTTTCATTTTATTTTATCTCCCTTTGCACAGAAGTTGGTGTTTTGATGTGACTGCGTCTTTTATGCTTCCCATTTTATTTTTTTCTGCTTATAAAATAGTTTACATTTTCCACTTATTTTTTCCCAATATAGTTTTTATTTTTTTCACTCTACTCTTTTCCATACAATTTACTTGTTTTGCCTCTTTGTATCCTTTTATTGCCTTTCTTTTCTCAATCACCTAAACACTTTCTTTCATTTTCCCTTGGAAAAAAAATAAGCTATAAAACTTTTTTCTTTTTTTCTTCACTGATCTGGAAGTGTTAACTTGCACCACTCATTTCACCTGCTATAAGGATAACTAAACCAATGTGTCGGGTGTAATTAAAATCCAGTTGGTGCCAGCAGGCTCTCTGGGAGCATTAGGTTTGGATCCATCAATTCACACTAGATCTACAGATGGATTTAGGAACTCTATATCAAATTTCTGTAAGACTGATGAAAACTTTGCAGTTAACCTGTGTTGCTATTGTATCTCAATTTCAACTCAATCCAATTTGAAATGATCAAAATAACAGAAAATTCAATTTAACCTCAAAGCCTGTCGCACATGTTAACATACCCAGCATGCATGCTGAATGCACAGAGGATAATGCTTGGAGCTCAACATTTGAAAACTTCATATGATGCAATAATTTATAGATAGAAAAGGGTTCTGAAAAGAAATCCATTTGATAGAAATATGTGACTTACAGAAAGCTCAAGATTGCAATATTTAAGAAAGCTTGTATAAGTATGTACAAGCAGAGTTTCTGCTTTCACAGTAAAGAATATGAGCCACGTATTACGCAGTCACGATCAAATGTATGAGCTACCAATACCAGCATCAAGTTAAAGACATAAGAACAGACCCAAAATGTTCTTCTGAAGTGAACTGAGCTGTATTACTCTTTTCAACATCACACTCCTTGCAGATCAAACTGGAAGCCTGGACATAAAAAAAGCCAGAAAAGAAGAGAAAAAGTGCACTGATTTATGTTTGGAAATAAGTTGTATTTGCATGACTGTTCAGCAATGTGAAACTAAATAAACAATTACTCTCCTGAAAGCTCTAACATCCTTGAAATCCCTAAATATGAAAGAGACAAAAGATTAAACTACCTTCTTAGGAGCTATTTCTGAGACAGAGAACAGGCTGTTAAAAGAAGGACAACCAGAGAAGGAGACTGCGATAGCCCTGTGTCTGGCTACTCTTAAGTCTGCTGAATATAAACACTCCAAAATTAGATGAAACCCTTTCTACGGACTAACAGGTGCCACTCCCTTCCTTTCTTTCAAATAGCTGCTCAGACAATTCTGCTGTGCTAGGACTAATTAGTGTTGGTTATGTTTGAAGCAGCAGCTGAACAGTTTATTTGCATCTAAATCCCTGACATTTTTGGTTTTAATTTTCCTCTCTCAATCTTTGTATTTTGCTGAGATGAGACTAAACTGGTGCACGCAGAGCAGGTCTTCTTCCACTGTTACTAGAACCAAATGCAGAATTAAACCAAATACAAGGATAATGCAAACATAGTCTCAGTTTATAAGTTATTTTTTTTTAAATTTCATTATTCAATTCTAGCGATTTCAGCCTTCACAGAACTCATTTTTAAACATAAACTTGAAAAGAAGTCAGAAATGAACACATTACCACCAACAGAGAATAATAAAGGCAGATAAGGTGCCCAAGCTCTAACAAGCCAGAGAAGTTCATTTAACAAACCATACATTTGCACCTCAACTTGCAAGTTCTCACACCACCCCGCTTACACATTCCCCTGCTGGGGCTGACACACAGCTCAAACACACTGCTGCAGAAGTACTAAATACATACAGAACGGCGGGGGGACCACATAGACACTCCTCAGAGGAAACACACCTAGGAAACATGTTCATACAGCTTTCTCTGAAAGCTCATCACACTGCTATTGTATTTGGCAGTCAGTTGATTTAAGTGAAAAATGTGCTGTTTCTCACTGATCTTTTTCAGTCAACCACTGCCCATTAAAGTGCAGTTAAAATGTGAGGAGAAAAATACATTTATCTTTAAAGGTAAGAATAGCTAGCTATTTTCAAAAGATGCTATGTGCAAATGCATAATCGATACACACAGCTTAAATATTAGCCTACAAAATGCCATAATCTCTCAATTCAAATGATGTACTGACTGTCTCAGCACACCTTCTGAGGAGGAGATGGGAGAGGCTATAAGCCATCTGATTTTTTGCTTGCAGATCTTTAGGACTTTTCAAGTTAATGGGAGTTTACTTCATGTGTGTGTTTGTGCTGAAGAAGGAAACCATATGCCCTTTTCCTCTTTGGGTAACTCAGATAGTAGCTGTATTTGGTCTGCTCTGAACTATGTCATAAACCATTTATTACATGATGATTCAGTTTAACAGCGCCTCCTATGTATGTTTTAAGTTTCAGAAGTGCAATTCAAACTGCAAATTTTTGCAGTCCAACTCATGCCAACTGCACGGTGCTATACACTCACATGATGGTTTACAGCTTTAAAAGCTTTTTACTGTCATAATGCTTGGTCCTGAAACAACTGTATGGACAAGGAAATGGATTAGCAGCTTTAACAGTAGGCAGTTAGATGCTAGAGCAATTTTTGATCTGAACCAGAAGACAAATGAATTCTGGACAGAAAAGGAGAAAATAAACTGTTAAATGGTAGATGTAGTAGCCTGACCTAAGCACAAGGACCTAAGAGAATGCAAAACCAAGACTGGGAGAAGATAGCAAAAAAGATTACTTCCCGACGGGTAAAGTAACCAGTACAAGTTCAAAAGAAAATTAAAGAGATGGAAAGCTGAGTATCAGGGAGGTAGATATGATGCAGCAGTGTGTAAGAAGGTAGTCAAGAGTTACATAATAAAACCACGAAATGGTTAAATTTTCAAGTTTTTTTCATAACTAATCACATATATTGTATTAGCATTTAATGGTTGCACAGATTTAAATCTGTCCATGTCCATGTGTGAGTATAAGAGGCAAGAAAACAGATGGCTATCATAATCTATGTAAGGGCTGAGCAAGAAGTGGTAAATACAATGGAATGGGAATTAAAATAGTAGGAGAAGGAGAAAAGTTAAAAGACCAAGAAATACCCAAAATGTACCAGAATGGGTCTTATAAGCTTTTTAAAACAACTTCAAAGTGCCTCCATTAATGGTCACTTACAATTCCAACAGTTCTATACGCCCCATGTTTACAACAAAATGCCAAAAGCATTCTGGAAAAGGCATTACACTGGCACGATACATACGTACATCAAGGGAAACACCATGAAACTGCCTCCCTGTCATGAGAGACGACTGTTGTGTGCACGTTTTCAAAACACATCTCAGAATACGGATCTTGTTTAAGCACTACTGTTAATGCGTTTGCACATCCAAAATGTTTTAAACAGTGGCTGAATGCACAGTGTCTTCCATAAAAGCAGATGTAGAACAACCTAGATTTCTGTATCACTCACTGAAACACATTGTGTGCCAACTATAATGACAAATTAAAATGTGAATCCTGTTAATTTTTAACTTGGGTACTTTGGAATTGCCCTGTCAGGGAATTTTCATCACAACACTGGGATTGCATTACAAGAAATACACCCCACATTGCAGTTGCCGACCAGGGAAACTGATCAAAACCAACTATGCAGTGGCAGAACCAGAGGACCTACAACTACTTCTCTACCAAGGACAAGCACCCCGAAAGCAGAACTATCCTGTGATTTCATCTTCCTGGACTAAGAACTATGTAAAAACAACAGAAACAAAATCAAACAGGATGCCTACGTAAGGCTTAAAAGCACTTACATTATACTATCAGACTGAAAAAAAAGAAGCAATCTTAAATATGCAAGTATCAAATACGCTAGCTGTCATCAACCTCTCTAAATGAGTGCTTCTATTTAGTCAGCCTGCAAATGCTTTAAAAGAAACTGAGACAGGAGCCGTGAATTTATTCTTCATGCAAAGAGAGATCTCCTTGGTCATAAAATCTCCAAGGTGGTGCTTCATGGCTCTTGTTTTAATCCTCACATGTATTTAACAGTATCATACATCACTGTACATCATACCAGTGCACATACCTGTTGTACACTGCTATGATGGCTTTACACAGCAAAGCTACTTCAGAACATTTACTGGTAAAGGAACTAGGTATTTTACATTTCATGGTTTGTTTTTTTAATTACGTTCCCCCCCTTCAAATTCCCTACTCCTCCTTAAAATACCACAACAAAATAGAAGAGCGCATGCAACTACACAAGTTTTTGCTATAAGTACTCTGAAATAAAAAAAAAGCAATATTTAAAATAAAGAGCAGCCCAAATAGTAAGCAATACTAAAAAAAATATTCCTTTAAGAACAAATATATAATAATCCCAGATGTGCCAGATTGTTGGAAAGACAGGAAAAGTGTGTTCAGAAAGAGTCTGAATTCCCTCCTGTCACAATCTGAACATTACAGAGCTGAGCACATTCCTGCTTCCCAAGAAACTTGAAACTTTCCTGGGGAAAAAAAAAATTTAAGCTTTTCTCTAGTCCTTTTATAACAAAATTTTCTGGGTCAAAGACACATGCAGATGGCAAAAAGAAATGAGAGACTACTATACTACTACTGCCACCACCACCAATAATAAAGGCCAGGTACATTCCAGGCCCTCTTGCATAAGCAACCAAATTGAAAACAAAATAAATACTTAACAGAAACTGTCACAATACACTCTGAGCCTGGTACTTAAAAAGGTGCCATAAATGATAGGGAGTTAACTAATTAGGTTGCCACAGAAAAAGACTACCACCACCCCACCTCCCAAAGCATTCAACAGCATCTGGGAAGAGTGCAATTCTTCACTTTTAAATACAGTGAACTAACACTATTAGATAAAACTTCCCCAGTGGTAAATTAATCAGAGAATAACAACCTGCAGAAGAAAGAAAACAGAATCTCTTTAACGCTTTCCTTACTTCTTCTTATTTACTTAGTTAGTTATTAAAGGTTTAGTCACATAGAAGAAAAACGGCTAACAAGTTCCGCTCTTCAGAAAAGGGGCCAGAGTTAGGCTCAGAGGATTTAGCAGGTCCCAAGAGGGACCCGAAACAAACACACATATGTCCTGTAAGATTAATACAACAATAACAACAAAATCATTGTAACCACAAGAAATGTTTATACTATAATTAAGTTGTAAAATTATATTTATTTCTCCATAAAGCTGCTGACTTCACTTCTAAACAAATCATTTGTTTTCTATAGGAGTCACTGATCTTGTGACAATATTATGTGTAAAACCCAAATGTCTTAAAACACACTTAATCATCCACTGACAAGACATATTAATCCTAGTCTTGCTTATTTTTATAAACTTTCTACCTATGCAGAATTTTTCTTCTAAAGTATTTTAATTTGACACAGAGATTACACATGGAAAACTGGATTAAGAGATAAACCAATTCTGGTGTGCCACTTGTCCAGAAAAACAGAAACCACAGTGAAATTTTTGACTAAACTCCGCTGTTCCCATTTACTACTTAAACATTTTCATCAACATTCTTTTCTATAACTAAAACATTCACAGTAAATTCAAAAGATTTGAGACAAGAATTCAGAAATCTAAACCTGACATATTTACTTTAAACTAAGCACACATTATTTAATCAAAGATTTGTGTGATATTTTAAATTTTCAACAGATTGCAAAAAGCATCACACTAAAATTTGGTAAGAATGATTCTAAAAGTTCCACCAGATTGCTGTGTAGATCATAACTTTTAAAATCTGTTGCTGGCAGCCCCTAACAAAAACCCTACAGAAAAGAGACAGATGAGACAAGTGTACCAGCAGAAGGTAACAGAAGCTTCCATTCATTAAATGTATACACACACTTTATTTGCAAAGAGAAAATGTCTTACTACCTCTAAACCAGGCATCAAGGACATTTTTACCCAGGATATTAGATTTAGAAATTATGAAGATCCCTTTTACATTCAGTCATTTCAAAAACAGTTATCCTGATAGTCAAAATGAATTTAATATGAAACACTGTGAATAAGGTAATACTGACAAATATTTATTTTAATTGGAGCCATTACAGAGTGTAAAAGCAGTGTATTCCTGATTACCACAGTTATAATGACCCTTCATTTTTTACTAGTGTTTATAAATTCCATCCTCTAATTTTGAACTTTGTTTCTACAACGAAAGTTCAAGTATGTTTTCTCAATCCCCCTTCAAAGCCCATCACTGCTGCACCTTTAGCAAGACTGCAAGGTCAGAACACAGCACCACAATTTTCTTCTCTGCAGCATCAGAATCTTGAGAAAAACGGTACCTGGTAGGTCATCCATTTCTCTGTGCTACATTCCTCCGTACCAGAGATAAAGTTGTTTTCAGTCATCCTGACTGCACCTTAAACAGCTTTTGAAGAGGCTGTAGTATCATTTAAGCAGGTCATCAAGCATCTGCTGATTTTCTTTTTCAAGACCTCAGTGGTTATCAGTGTTGCTTCATTTATCAAAGCTGCCATATTCTTGGAAGCAGACTGTGCTATTAGCATAAACATTACATTTCTTAGGGAAGTCCAGAGCCCCATCTGATACAACTCTCTCTTCTACTCCTCTTCCAAGTGTTTAAGATTACCTTTATCTCAGATTTCTTTAGTGAAATAGTTTGACTATAGCATTCAACCCAAGAAGGATAAAACAGTGTAAAAGCCAGACTGAGTCAAATTAGTGCTACATTCGTCCAAACCCTTTTCTCATCATAAAAAATAGTTTCTCAGATATTCTAAGACCTCAGGCATGCCTATGTTTTTCAAAGACAGACTGCCTTGTTGTATATGTTTACAGAAGTAACTAAAAATAATGCAAGATAGTTTTCCCCTGCTCTGCTAGAGAAGCTTCACTAGCCACCACTCTAATTTAACACTCTAATTGGAAGTCCTAATTGATGATTTGATTTCTAGCTAATAATAACCATCATCCACAAAACTCAGATTCATTCTGTATCTGTTGCTGGACATCTGCTCCAATATGCATTAAGTAAAAACTGAATCTTTCACTGCCTTGATAGTCTTGTAAAACTTAGGTTGGAAATAACTCACAAACCAGTAAAGACAAAGTTTATCATGCTAACCCTATTTTCTAAATCAAGGCACTGCTGAAATTCTCCAGAATATCTTTTCAGAGAAAATGACTTTCATATGCTGTTTCATCCTTTCCCACAAAATTTCATGATGACAGACTAAGAGACCAGAATAGGTTAGGAACAAAGGCCAGGCTAGTTGGACTAACCATAACAATGCAGACTTTGCTTAATTTTACAGATAGTGATATTATGCATTTATCTATAGCACCTGGGATAGTAATGTCATTTCTATTTTACAACACTAAAATTGACAAAGCAATTAGTATGTCATTAGTAACACCACTAAACATCTTCAGATCCAGTTTTGGCCTTTGTTAAGTGGTTTATTACTAAGAGAGGAATTAGTTTTAGACAGAACAGCCAGTCAAGGGTTTCACAGCGTTAACTCACTTCAAGTAACTTTATTTCTCTGCTCCACTCTTTTCCATGTTTTCCCACCATTCCTCAATCTCACAGTGCACAACAGATGTGGCTTTTTAAGATTTAAAATAGGAAGCTAAATGTTCCTCCATTAAGGTCTTCAACAAACATAATCTCAGTTTGCAGAGAAACTTGAGGCAAATATCACCAAAACCTGGGCTTAAGCCCAGCTGTCAGAGATGCAGATTATTTTATGTCTGCTGGTCTGTCACCTCTGCCCAGCAACTGAATGGAAGAAGAAAAGACAAAAAGGAAGATTCAACTTGTGTAATGCCTGCCCCCCACATCGCCCCATTCTCTGCCCATCTGAGACTCCTGCTTCTTGATGGCAGAAGATCACAAGTGCTCCATTTTTATCAAGAATAGGGAGATACTATTTACTCCACAATCACTGAACTTGAAAACAGTTTGGGGCGGCAGGGTGGTGGTGGTGGTTTGCATGGTAGGAATTAGCACCAAAGCCAGCAGTGAGATGGGTAAAACCTAGTTACAGGGTTGTTCTCACCGTGAATAGGAAAACACCTTCCTCATTCTGAATGACAATGAAAAAGAAATGGACATTTCTAAGGTCTCCATCACATCTAGGGCATAGCTCAGTCAAGCTCAAGATCTCCTTGCCATCACCTGCACTTAGGTGGGTGACTTATGGGGAGCATCTGCAGTGAAAACACCCCTTTCAGCAAACAGACATAGAGAGTTGCACAAACTCCATATCTAGCTTTAATGTCATCATATCTTAGTACTTTTATTGCTTATGAAAATAGAGTGAAATAAGAAGTAAAATAAGTGTCGGTTGGAAAACTCAGTAATATTTAGAATTTTATAATAGGGAAATCTCTGGAGGATGTATATGACATTAAAGCTTACTCCATTACAAAATGTTCATTTAAAGTAGTTACACAGGTATCCTGCTTCTGACTGCACAAAAAGTGCCTTAGTCCTTTGTGCAAGGCTCTGCAGTGCTCCATACCCTTGACTTCCCAGCTGGACTATATTACTTTTGTGATCAGCTAGCAAACATACAAATTTCAGAAGCACTTTCATTCAGAAAAACAAATAAATGCATGCATACAGAGTAAGACTTCTGCTCAGAGAAGCAGCATACATCTAGCCATTTCTTGTAAGTATTTAAAAAACACTTAAATGCCTTCCTGAATTTGGTCAGAGATGGTCTCAGGAGAATGAAGAAATGACTGAGCTGGGTCAGAACAAAGGTCTGCCTCAGCCTGTATGCTTTCTCCTTCCTTATGGTCTGTGGCTGCAAGGTTAGAGCATCTGAATGAGTCAGACAATGTACTTAAAATCCAATAGCAGTGAGTCTGCATCAACCCTAGCATCAATTCAATAAGTAAATGCTTAGACAGGAATAAAAATATTCTTACAGTATCTATTTTGAGCTAAGGGACATCCTGAGCTGTTGTTTCTATGTATTTAACAACCCTTGGTTATATCACTTTCTGGCACTTACCCAACACCTCCCTGAGCCCATGCAAACTTTAGTGACTTTTGGCACACAGTTTCACTCATCTACTGCCTATTGTAAAGAACTGCAAAACAGATAATAGACCCTGGGAACGTCAAGTTCATGTCAAATTATATGCTAGTTCTGTGACTGAGACAAACTGAAACACAGTTGACTATTTCTCTCCAGGATGTATGTTTAACACACAAGTTTTTCAGCCTCACAGCAGAGGTGAAAAAACTCTCTGTAAGTATAGCTCCCATTTCATTTCACAAACTGTACTAAATAATAAGATGGTATCACCACAATCTTTTTCATTGATGACCTATCCAGGGACATAAAACTTTACTTCTAGTAGAAAACACTATTTCTTTATTCCACTAACTAGTCCTTTAAAAATTCTCTTTTACGGGCCACCTCTTAGGTCCTTTCTTATCCATGTTAATGAACATTACTTACTAGCTCTGTACACTGCAAAAATCCATTATCTTAAGCTGTAAATTGATAGCTGGGAAAAATGCTTTAACTTTAAGCTGAATAAGAGCATTGCGCTTGCCATATATTTTGTTTTCTGAAAACTGCAGCTGCACATTTCAAATTAAACTATACATGGTTTTACTCAAAACTGATCCATTTTCTTACACTTCATTGATCTCATTGATCCAGCTAGAGTAGTTTTAGGATTGTCAAACTATTTTTAAAGTAATGTCTGAAGCTCTTCAGACCTGAGCCTAATGGTTATATATGCCACTCTTCTCAAGCTCTTGGAAACAATCTGAAGTGATGTGATTTTCAAAAGAAGGTCAAAAGGACGTGGTTGAAAATCAGGTTTTCCTTAATTTAATTATTAAAGATTAACATTTGAACATTAATGTTTGGTTTAGATTTGTTCCAGACTTCAAACACTAACTGGGAGGGATGGTAACAAGAGAATGTATTTTTGCTATCTGAATTGCAGAGCTCCCCAGGAGGAGACGGCTTCTTGTCATTGATTCCAGAACGACTTAAAGACCAGGTTCCTCAGCTAAGTATCTAAAGGTATGAAAACACAGATGAGTAAAGTCGTGTAAGTCTCCCACAGTACCACTTTATTGCAAACTTCTGCAAGGCTTTGACTACACTTTGAAGTACCAGGACACTTACCAGGGGATCTTATATCTGAAGGATTAGTTCTAATTCAGCATTGTGCCTGCAACAGCATGAACAAAATAATATGTTCCCAGAAGGGCTTAAGTCTTCATGTAGGAAATTCTTGTTGGCCAGAGCTTTACTTAGGTGCAGTTAGAGAAGTGCCAAACATCTCAGGTTGTTTGGACAGACCTTCCTCAGGACTAAGCATGGAAGAGGCAAAACTTGCTGCCTCTCGACCATCAAGCTTGCTGAAAGCAAGGACCTGTTTGCAAGGACACAGAAGGCAGAGGGGATCTGTGTATAAATATCTTTGTTTTGTCTCCCCTAGTTGTTTGAATTTTCTCTGCTTAAGTCCCTAGCTTTTATTCAAATGAAGAGAGTTTGCTCTGCATGTCAGCAGTACCTGTATGGCAGGATCTCTGGTGGTCTGGAAGTCAGTGAGAGCTGAGAAGAAAGTTGCTTTTCACAGAAGCACGATACTATCACCTCTCAGCAACCTGCTTTAATGAGAGGTTAACCTTACAACTTGCACTAAATTATTCAGAGTTAACAGCAGAAGCACTACTGTCATTGACACTGGTTTAATTTTGCTGTCTACAAGGCTCTCAGGCTTCTTAACTCCCCTTCTGAGCACTTCCACTCCCTTGGTAATGTATATATAATGGAATGCAGGCATCTGCCTTGGTGATAGTCTATTCCAGTCTCATGGGTATCTACATAAAAGCAGAACTACAACATCAAATATTGACTGCTTGGCTCTATTGTGTACCTCTACAGAAGTCTTGAGACATGGCCCCAGCACACTCTACACAAAGACTAGAGCAGAATTGTCCTCATCACCATAGCCATGTGATAACAGAGAAGCAGCTGGGACAAAATAAATCCTGAATTTTCAAAGCAGGATGGCAAAATGGAAAAGGTTCCTACGAGGAGTTAACAATTTACACCAAGTTTGACAGGCTGCTTTCTGAAATCCAGTGACCTGCTACATTTGGTTGAGACCCAATGACACACATAGCCAAGTTCAAATCTGCACAGCAATTTTCTCCACAGATCTGAAGTCTATGGAGTTATCTTGTATTACTCACATACTGTCTTACTGCTCCTGCAACAGCTAACTAGGCATTAAGGTTAAAAAAAAAGCTAAGCATTCCACCCAATCAAGTGCTGAATCCTGAAAAAAAAGGAGGTTTTATTGCTTAAAATAGTTTAATTACTTTAGCATATTTTCTCATCTTTAATTTCACCACTCACACAAGCTCTGAATGCCATACTCTTTAATATGCTTGGCTTTCTCGCTCCAAATTTTTTTTAATGGAAGAACCAAGCTTGACAAAATAGCAAATGCTCTAAAACACATTTCCAAACCTATGGCATAATGTATAAATGCACCATAATCCTGAAATTGCATTACAGAGGCACTAAACAGTCAGCCTGAACTTCCAGTTGCAGGACTTTGAAATACAGAATAGCACAGGCAGAATGAAAATGTTATTCCTAATACACAGTACGAAGAGTCTGGGTGCTCCCCTATGTACTTAAAAACAGTCTTAGCGGACACAGAAGCATAACTCATAGACATAAACTGTGTGCCACCTCCTAGTTACAAGCTGCAATAAGTCTGAAAACTGTGGTCATCCAAGTCATGAACCTTTAAGAGGAGAGGAAAGAGAAAACAACTTAAAACTCAACCACAGATTTATCACTGTTTGTAATTCCCTTTAATTGTCTTTATGAAGTCTACAGAATTTATGTATATTCTGTACACCAACACTTTCTGAAATAATTTATTCCAGCTCCTTATCACTATTTTTATGTAGTTTTAAGTTGTCCATTTCTATTTCCCCATATTTAAGATTACTCCCAATGTTTAATCTCGTACAGAGAAAAGGATATATGTACCTGTTTTACTAGATCCTCTTCTCTAATCTATACACATAAAATATGTTTGTTACTGCTTTTGCACTCTTTCCCAGACAATATATTCCCTGTGTGGCATAGTGACCAATACTATATGCAGTATTCCAGATGGAGCCTAACACTCCCAAAAACGTATCGCCTCTTTATTTTGTATTTTATCCCTCTGATACAACCTAGTAACTAACTTGCTTGCAGCTGTGCACAAGCCTCATGGTTTCAATGATTTTTCCACAATAACCTTCAAATCCTTTCCCTAGTCAGTGTGCTGAATGATTGTTCCACTGCAGCACACATTGTGTTTCCTTTGGTTTCTTGCTCCCAGACTAATTATTTTACATTTTTCCACAGTGAACTGCATTTGCCAGCTGCTGGCCTAGTCACCTAAACAGTTCTAAATCCTTTTATATCTGATTGTATCGCTCCTAATTCACTGCTCTGAATTTTACTACAAAAAATGTGATGGGGAGGCTAAATCTCTGCGCACAAATATACATTACTTATAAGGGGGCCATATGCATGTGTTCAGTATAATTTATCATATGGTTTTGCAATCTATCAGGCAGCTTTGCCCACTTCACTTGCATTTTTCCAATAATCCATCTCTGCTGAGACTACTTTGAATGCTCCACACTTCTTAACAGCTTCATACAGCTGCCATGAAAAAACCTGCCACAAAAAAACCCTTTTATATTCCTAAATGTAACCCTGCCACTTCAAATCACACTTACCTCAAGTTCAATATTCAGTCTTGAATAGTCAGCGATATTCTGTCCATGATCTGTGACAGATTCATGGCTTGTTCTTGTGAACCACTGAGAAGGGAGGTAGGAATTAGGTTCACCAAACAGCCACAAAGCCGTACTTATTTAAGATTCACCCAACAGCTGTTTCCAGAGTCTAGTTGCAAGAAAACTATCAGAATTTAAAATAACAACACTATGGGTTATAAGACAATTTTTAGCAATATTTAAATGATTTTAGTTTTCCTTCCTAGTTATACGACTGGTTAAATGTTGAAGGAGTCTCTGCTCATCTCACACCAACAGCAACTCAGAACACTGACTAACTCACTCTGTGTATGTGGGGAGGGCAGATAAATCACATAAATTGCCAACACTCATTATAGACTGGTCTCGCTATACATTTGCTCTTCTCCTCTAAAGAAAATCCTGAACTGCCACCTCCTCAAGAATTTTTAAACTCTGGAAGCTTGATGTAGAAGTTCGCATTGCATAAGTGCTACAAATATTTCCATTTGAAAGCTTAGGGAGTTACAACCCATGTTTTAAATGATGCTCTACCACCCACCTCAATGGCAAGTCTACTGAACTCACCTTACAACTGAAAGCCTCCAGCATCACTATATAATCACCCATTTCTCCCATTGTGAAAGAAAAAAGTTGAAGCACCCGCTACTCTTCAAGCTATTGAGTTAATGAATGTTTTACCGATACTGCAGAGCCTGTAACTCACTAAGCTATCAGCTCACAGAAAGCTTTCACAGAACCTGCAGGCTTGTGACTTCTTCCATCCCTGATCTTTTCCATTAATTTCTCTTTCATAAAACAATATGACTGTTGTAGTTCTACACTTGAGACTATCAAAGATGTGTTTTAAAGAATGACAAATGGTAGGCCTGCAATACCGTTGCTGTGGCATTACAAGCAAACTAGTTTAAAATAACAAGTACTAGTTAAATCTAAAACTTGATACAAACTTTTACTGATTTGCTGACAAAACCAGTATGGGATATGAATTAGCTTTGAAGACTGCATGCAGTGGAGCAGCAGTAGTATTTGGCAACACGCTAGTTCTACCTACACTACAAAAACGTTGCAGAATAGTAATCTTCAACTTCCAAATTAAATGTGCTCTGCTTTTTATTTATAGCAATTTGAAATAGCAGACTGTGCTTAGACTGAAAAAAATTACTTTAGAGGTTTTTTTCTTTAATTATTACTCACAGTTTCTGCCAGAAATCCATTAAGACTACAGAATCTGAGTTACCTAACTATAATTCTTGCCAATTGTCTGATATTTGATGAAGCAGTTTCTCCTACATTTTTTAAAATTTCAATTAGGATTTTTTTTAACGTTAGCCAACACTTCAATGTTTTATTAGAAACCATTAAATATAAGTTATCTCCAAACAGAAGTAGTTCAACCATCCTTTATAATACAGTAAACCAATGAACAGAGAAGTCAACTGGCTAACATCTTTCCTTTCCCTCTCAGTTTACTGACTGCAAAGACCATTTCTTCTGGCAGGGCCTTTGAGTGAGAGCACTCCCATGGTATCTGTGAATGCAGCGACAATATTCCGCTGTTACACCTATGTCACTATCAAAATAGATGCACTTACAGCTTATATTGTAAGGAATCAACTGCTTTAAATAGGATGCTGTTGAAAGCAAAAAAACTGGCTTGAAACTCTTCACTTAGCAAGATATTGCCTTCTACCAAGCCTCTAAAAGTATACCCAGCTTCAAAGCATACTTATGCATATGTTTTTCATTGGAGAACATGTAGTTGGATGCACAACAGTGATGACAGAGAATAGCATATTTTGTTTCCTTTTTAGCTCATCTTTGATAATGACAATGAAATTTCCCATTTTAAAATCTGACATTATGCACAGCACAGAAAGCATGCCGTCCTCCCAAGTCCCAAGGGACAGAGCTCAGACTGACAGGCTCCCTGTGTTTCAATTATTTTCTGTAGCAAACTAACATTTTATACTGAGTGAAAAACTGGAGGAACTCCTTCTTTGTTTAGCATAATGACTCGAAAGCACATCTCTGTCTTAAAAAAACACACACACACTACCCATAAAGAACACAAGAAGCATAGCTAAGTAAGATCAGTGGGGGCAGGGAGGGGAATCTCCGTTCCATCTGAAGCGTTGCTACCAAAAAGGGAAAAAGAAGAAAAATCTAACAGTGTAGAGAAATAGAAAAATTAGGAACATGTAAGACTGGAAAGGACCTCTCAGATCATCAAGTCTAGGCCTTTGCTTATCTTTTCGTGAACTAGGTGCATTTGAAAAAGAAGTCAATGTAGAAAACACTGGGTGAGTTTACATGTGTTCAAAGCACAATTATCTTGCATGATTAAGCCTGGGACTCCTAGGGATTTTATAACAAAAAAAAAAATCACCTGAGTCATTACAGGACTTGCACTCTCTTTAGTCGCTTTGATCAGCAACCGCAGTTATCACCCACACTTGTATTTTCAGCATTCAGCACTTAATTTAAACAACTAAAAGAACAATCATTCCTGCAGATTTATGGTTGCAGAAAATTTATGAAAATGAAAGATAAGCAGAGCATTGCCTATATTTACATTTGGAGACTTTCTTCATAGACATAGGAGATAGAAATGAATACAATAGAGTTCCTGCATGATCTATGGAAAAAGTGCTTTAACTCTTCAGCTGAAAAGACGGAGATGGTGCTGCATCCCATCTCTTACAGCAAACTGCTACTTAAAATGCAGTAAACATTTTACTGCTTAAACACACCAACAAGCAGTAAAACTTTCAAACTTCATTACAAAGAACTTTCATCTGGAGGTGCAAACAATACTTCACAAACTCTAAAAGCATAAGTACTTAAAACTCTTATAACCCCTGCAATATAAGATGCGAGAAGCTACTAGGATAAAGGAAACACGCCAAAAAGGAAATAAATATCAGCTACCAGAAGTAGTATCTGGGGACATTTTCAGAAAGAGATGCACTAGGGTAAGCCTGTCTATCTGCATCCACTTATAATTTCAGGCAGTGCTAGCGAGTAACGCTTTAAACAGAAACAGTGAACTACAGTTTTGAAATATACTGGCATCAAGGTAGAATTTTTAAATGCTGAATTAACTCTTATCTCAACATAGGCCACACCTGACAGACGTGCAGCATAAGTGGTAGCTGGACCATTTGAAGTGCATAGGTGAAGCCTTTCCACACTGGCAACTACCACCCATCAACAAATCAAGGTAAATGTAGGTGCACCAGTCCTGAATTTGAAGGGTAGGATGCTCACACCACTGAGCAAGGAGTCCCTCCTGCGGATGCCCACAAAGCACCGCAGAGTCAGAAACTCCTGCTAAGGTCCCTGGTATCTGAGTTTCCATTTGTATGAATTTTGGGAACCCTTCACGTAGTGGACTATATATTATGAAACACTGGCAAGTCATTACTTGAGTATTTTATTGTAGCAAAAATGAAAACAAACATTAATCACACATTTCAAGAGGAAAAATTTCACTTTGTGATAAGGAAGATAACAACAGACTGTTTATCACCGATAACACCCCAGCATGAGTGCTGTGAATGTGAAAAGTAATTTTGTGGAGTTTTGCATATAGTACTTGGACATACAATGTGTCAGGCATCTGGAGAGTTGCCTTCTATACTGGAGAGATTCTGCTACATCATTAGTCATTTATTATGTTTTTCTAAGAACACGGTATTTGGTTATGCAACCAAACCAGAAAAGTATAAATTTTCCTGTAGCAAAGAATTGTCTTCAATTACAAAACTGACAATACAGCTACAATGCACAAAGTCTGAAAAAAGAAAGTACAATCTAAGAAAAAATTTGAGCCTACTCCCTTCTCTGAGCATTTGTTAAGCTAGAAGAGCTGACATCCTGCCTCAAAAGGTGGTCCGCTTGCAAAGTCAAGATCAAAGTCTCTTATGTCCCAGTTACACCTGATGGCTATCAGGATGCGAGCAAAACTTCAAAGCAGTCTTAAGGGCTCTTACTCTTTTTCTAACAAATTTAACAAAACTCATTCTGTTGGCAGTTTTGATTAGCTCTGGATTTCTCTGGGAATACAAATGAAACAGTTTCACATTACACATTATCTGCACAATCCTTTCAAATGCCCAGACCCTGCACTATGCTGAGTTTTCTATCCATCTGCCTGCTTTGGAAATGAAGGGACCTATCCTGTCATCTGACTTCTCCACACAGAGTTTCTCTGTGGTGGTTTCTAAAGCTTTATCTCAACTTCCCTATTACAAAACACATTAACTGGGTTATTTGTGTTAACTATGGAAAAGTTGCTCCACCTTTTTTTGACCTACGAGAAAACCAGGAACATATTGTGTTGGGATACTAAAGACAGACCTCTTTACAAAAGGGAAAAGAACATAAATTTATGTATATCTGTTATACTGAACACAGAATCTATTTCTATATGTATGTTAAAAATTACACTGAAAAATGAAGATTAGAATCGATTTTTCTAGTTTTAGTTTCTATTAACAACAGTTACATCACAAAAGAGCCAGCAGGTTTTACCACATTCACACCAACTGTGAATTATTCTCCAAATGACTGTATAGTTTGACTAATCAAAATTTGAAAGATTTTAAAAAACCTATCAAACTAGCGTAATATCCTTCCCAAAATATTACTTTTCTAAAAATTCAAGTGAACTTAGCACACAGTGGCACAGTAAAGAAGGCACTCCTTGCAAACAAGAGTTTGATTTTGAGCAGCAGACCTCTATGTGACAGGTGGAAATGTTGAAACCTCTATGTGCAGCTGACCTGTGAGAGCTGACCCCAATGTCCTTGAGCCAGAGGTTTCAGCTATGGGGGGACAGCTGATCTCACAAGTGCTGCAAGCCCTGCTTTGATGGTTATGTCCTGTGAGAGGAAACGTATCCCAGCCTACCAGTGGTTTACGGAACACGCAGGTGAAAACTGTGCATCAAAAACACTGTAATGTATTCTTTTTATTTCATTAATTCCATTCCTCCCAAGCAATTACTTGGGCAATAGGTTTTCACATCTAAAACTGAAGGTCTCACAACATTTGCGTTTTCTCCTCAATTTGTGAACAGGAATATAAAAAATGATTCTTGTAACATCCCAAGATGGTATGTTTTCTTTATAAAACAAAGAGGGAAAAAACCTCTCAAGGACAGACTTAGACAGGCTTTAACTCCCTTATGAAGAGATACTGAAGAACTGAAAAGGTCCCCCCTCTTGCGTACTTTCCAAATCCTGTATCAGAGTTAGAAAGGAGATGGTCATAGGTGGAAGCAGGCAATGAGGAGGGGCAGAGCAGCATGTTAACTGCCTAAAGTGGGGGAGAGGGGATCTACACCAAAACGGGCTCACGAGAAGCAGGACACCTTACAGGCACCTCCCCCCAATGAGCTTGACACATTTTTCGTCTCCTGCAAGAGGTAAAAAAAAAATCACTAAAAATACTAGTTCTGATGGACACACACGAGCGTCCATGCCTCTCAAGAATATACACAGCTAAGTTAAATATGAGGGAAGAATAACAGCTGTTTTTCAAACACTCTATGAGAGGAAAATTGAGAAGCAGACAAAGCTCCAGCCTGGAAAATTAAAAAATAAAAATAAAAATCAGGCTCATGTACCTCACAGACACCACTGTGTTTTCTTTCAGGTATTAAAAAAAAACACAGTATCATTTAAATAAAGAACTCCAAGCAATTCACATCCTTTCCTCCCTTCCTTGCAAATAATTTTGTACTATGAGGACTCTTTTCACACACTACCAGTACTTATAATAATAATACACAGTGCTCTAGCAGAATGAAAACTTAGAAAACTACAAAACCTGGCAAGTAATCGCACTGCATTTGTGGTATATTCTTTTGTAAAACAAAGGTAAAAAATATTCTGCTCGTCCTTTACAGTAGAGCGAATCTCTGCACTCATTAATCAGTTCTCACTTTCAATATTGCAAGTTGGCTTTCTCAATGTTTGATAGGAAGTACTTGATTTAAATATAAACTTGACACTGCATTAATTTAAAAAATTAAGAATGTCTACTTTAATGATGTGGAACACTTCTAGAAATTTAAAATCTCTAAAAAAGAGAAAAAAAATACAGCTTACCACAGCAGAAGCTATTTCATTGACATTTCAGAACGTCAGCTTGAGAAGTATATGCAAACTTCCTACAAACGTAGCATCTCACTTTTAATGAGCCAAAAAAGGACACTGGTTAAAGTCAGTTTCTTTAAGTAATTGTGATTTAGTTCCTCTTAACAGGTGGTGTCTAAAGACCAGAAGCCAACTATGTAAGCCCAAACAACTGGCTCTCGAAAGGCAAATTTTAGTACAGGAAAAGGCTACTGAGGTGTCCCTACATAATTCACTCAAATTACTAATGTGACACTGTGGCTTCCATTATTTTCAGTACCCTATTAATTTCAAAGGAAGTTTACTTAATTCTTCAGTTACATGGCAAGCTGAAAACATAAACGATCTCCCTGTTAAGAGCAATTTTTTAACACATCAAAGCACATTTTCAAACATACATACTTGATTTGTGCACGGAGGGAAAGAAGCTGAACGTCACAGATTGCCTCCCTTGTCTCAGAAGTATTGTTCTCCAGCACAGACCCATCAATCAGTGAACAAACTGAAACAGCAACCTCTGTTTTAAGACGCTGAAGGTGTGTGAGATTTTTCTGTGGCTGAGGCAAGGAGAACTGGTTTTAAACTACAATATAAAATATCCAAAATGCATGCTATAAAAGCCTTTTTTACTCAGACTAACATTTATGTCTGTATCGTGTTTTATTTTAAAATAAAATTGTGTCAGTGAAGTTCATTGATCCTTCTGGGCTGATGCCTTGCATACATTTCAAGAATGTTATGACTACTGTGCTATTTAACTACAAAGGGATTATACAGGAATTATTACAAGAAGCTTGATCTTTGAAGGAAAAGCACAAACTCAATTAACTTTGTAGAATTGATTTTTAAGGTTTGGGTGGATTTCTTTTCTTTAGACAATTTTCAACCTACTGATCTTAACTTAGAGTCACAGAAATGATCTGGCAAAACAAACGTTAATAAAAGTTAGTCAAGATTGAGGTGTGGCGAAAAGTATAATGAAGACTTCTGTACCAAACGAAACATTTATGAAACAACTAAAGGGAAAACTAAACAAATCTGTAAAATTACTTTACATTTCATCTTACTGTAACAAGTACATTAGAAAATAAGTATCTTGCTTTGTTTATGATGAAATAGGAGATGCAACACACTATTTAAAGAAATATGTATTCTGATTTTACAGTCTGTTGATGATTCAGTTTATATTGCCATGACGGAAAAATTAGTTGGAAGGAACATAAATTTATATATATATATTTCACCTTTAAGACAATGTTAGCCTAATTGTCATCTGTATCAAAAAAAAGGCATAAAATTAGTAAAAAAAGAACAAGTGCATTTGAATTCACCAATAACAAGGCTCCTCAAAAACAATGTCTTGTATATTACAGTCCCAAATTATGGGGGATTATTTTATTGCAATTTTTCATTTTTTTGTAACGATTGGTCATTACTCCATCCATTGCACTAACATACTGTAAGAATGGTGGGAGTATGTAAAAAGAACCATTGGCCCCAGCTAGAGATTAAATAGTCAAGTCACACTCCTATTCTGCCACCTTGAAAACTATTTCAAAGCCATTCTAAAGCCATGGTAGGGTTTAAAATACAGAGTGCTTTCAAAAGTCATCTGCAAAGGAAAGCATGCTAGAAATAAGCCAGTTAGATATTTTAAAAAATTCTGTGAATAGTAATCTTTAGACACTCACAAAAGGCTTCAGAAAAGCTCAACTCTAACAGCTATTTACAAAGTAAATAAAGAAAAACAGTACTCAATCTAAAGCTGTAAGCACAAATCCGATTTGATATCTGAAAAAAATATCAGTAAAGTTCACCTGTTGTGAGTTTCATACTTATTAACACTCAAAACATTATTAGAGGTTACTTCATGCCTGAAACTATACAAGAGCAGAATCAGTGCCTGTAATCTTGTTCAACACTGATTAATTGGAAGCAATGCTAGATGGTAAGAAAAGCCTTGCAATTTAACGTAACCTTCCCTGAATAGACAGAAGACAAAAGGTAGATCTTAAGAGTCAGCAAGAAAGCAATTATGTTAAAGATATTTCAAACAAGAACAGAGTTTGCAACTGATGAGAAATACACAGCGGATTATTCATAATTTTTTCTCTGTAATTTCATATTTTAATAAAATGAACTGCTACACAGCTTATCTCCAGAAGGGCTCAGAAAATCAGAGTTATATTATGGTTTCCACTGCACTAGTACATGACTGCAACTCGTAAGTGGGAATTACCTTCTTGGCATCCAAGACTTACTGTCAAGCAGTCATCCTTTCCTGTTATCATATCTGCAAAAGTCATTTTTCACACACCCTAAGGCACAGAAATCAGTAGTCCAAACAAAGACTAACAATGGTCTTCAAACCACAGACCCCAAAGCAAACCTGCAATTTGCCATTTCTTGATGGACCACTGGAAGAACGACTTTCTAGGTAACTGCAGTAGTAAAATCACATTACATCTGGAACACACAGAATTACTTTCTTCATCACCTGAACCCAAACCACTACCTTCCTCACTGACTTCTACTGCAAAGACATCAACCTCCGACATTCACCAATCACTCTCTGATACAGTCCTGCCCTAAGGCCAGCTTTCCAAGCACAACAGACATGCAAAATGCAACACCTTGCTACGATAAGCAAAGGACCCACAGCCCAACACACTTGCCTACATAAAACTCGCAACTTTATCACTTTTGCTCTGAGCAGAGCCACTCACTACACTCTAACCAGCCAAAAGATAAACTTTGCCCAACAAAAATAATCCCAGCAGGAAAAGGTCTTTGAACAGGACAGAGATATTGCATAGTAATCTCCTGCAGTACAAGAAGATTTTTGTCTCATGCCCTTTTTGCAAATGTATCTGTACGTGTCAAACTGCACCATTATAGAAACCACAGAGGGGAAAAAACCATTAGAGAACAATACATACCTGGAAAGGCGTGCATGAGTATAATGGAAGGTATGTTTTCCAAACCCCTTTCTTAGGACTTCTTCAGCCTTACCTAACTCATCATGATTTGTGAAACATCCAACAAGAACTAACCACCATTGTCACTGTCTCCACAATAATTACAATAAATGTCTCCCAATACAGATTCATAGTTCACTTTTCGTATATGAGGACATACCAGATTCAACAAATAATTTCATGGAGACCATAAAATAAGACCACTAACCAATGTACAACAGAACAAACTCACACAAACAAAAACAGAAATAGCCAGTTGCCAGCAGACAGTTTCTCAAAACAAAACAAACCCCAAAAGAGAATCCCTCTGTCTCTGAACTTTCATTCTTGACCTTCAACTGAGAAACTATTTCCAGAAAATGAGCTTGCAAAATAAAATTTATAATTTTAGTGTATGCAGAACAGAACAATGTTCATATCAACACTGCTCTTATGACTCTTAGAGTCCTCTACACACCTATGTTTCTGTTAACCATAGGTGTAATTCACTGTTTGCTTTTCTGTTCAAAGCTAGGCAGTAACACTCTCCCTGCCAACATGTCCATCTGCCCTGCAGTACCAACCACCCTTATACCTTAATTTAGCTGACCAACATTTTAACATTTGATTCAAAGCAACTGTTCTTCAGTGATCCTTCGTTTTCATCACATCTGAGGAAATCCTTGTGTGACCAAGATGTCATATGAAAAAGTGGACAAAACATACTATCAGCTAATACATCTCTAAGTACCTACTATCATAGGCAAAATTATATTTAGGAAGAAAATGGTGAAATTGACTCATCTTTCTGTACTTGTCAACAGAAAAACGGATTGTCGGTTGTGTTAACCATGTAAGACGAAAACATCATTGTAATGAAGAATCTGCACATCCCTAGCAAAGAATACACTCTTCTGTTCATGAGACAAAAGTAATCCTGAAGACAATTAAATCAGTCTACTGTCAGGATGGAAAAGCAAAAATTGATTCTCCCAAAAGTTTTCTTTTAGTGTAGCAGGCCTAACCTCCAACTTTTTTGCTTTACTAACAAGAAGAATCAACAACCTAATGGAGGTAGTCACTGGTCTGTAACTAGAAGGACCAAATGAAAGAGTAAGGACCAAGCACCGCTAACAACAGAACAAAGGATTTGTAAGTATAGCATTTAACAACTGGAGTTTGTCTTCTCATTTGATTTGAACATTCAGATTCTCTTATGCAAGAATCTGATCGTAGCCTGAAATTGTCTTTTGTCTAAACCAGTGCACTAACACACAGAAAATACAGGTTTGTAGTGTGATGCTTCAATAAAAAGCATTAAGCTGCCAAAACCAGAAACAGAATGTAATTATCATAAGAAAGTATTATTGAAAAAGAAGTGTGGGTTTTAATAGATTGATCACTCTTTGGAGATATAAATCATATCTCAAAGGCTGCAAGATACACAACCAAATAAAAGGTATCTTTAATTATATCTTAATGTGAAGTCGCCTTTGTTCCTAAACACTGTTTTTACCACACAATTATTTTCTTATCAATGATGTATTAACATTTTTGACAAAGCAGGATAGGTGGACAAGGTACAAAGCTATAAAAAGCTACATACATGATGGCTGTTCTGCAAGCAAAGGTCAATTTCAGGAGGTTGGAAAAGTCTGATTTCCATCTGCCTTGCTAAGTCGTAGTCAGTGAGTAGGTTACTGCCTGCCACATCCCTCCACTCTTTTATAGTTAAATACTCTTTGTCTGTTTTGTATTCAAATACCATGGTGTACTGATGATGCCTAAATTTCCTCACTGTCACTAAGCTTGACTAATTCAATCCACAGCTCACTCCCAATCTCTGATAGCCATTCTTAGATGCCTACCCAACTCCTTATACGTAAAATGACTCAGACGCAGCTCCTTCTCTTTTTGTATGAATCCTACTCTCTACTTTATCCTTTACACTCTCAATCTCATTGTTCAACTTTTCAAACGAAGAGTCATCCTCCAAATTCATCTTTCCTGTAATGCATCTACTTTTGCTACTTCTTTTTCTTCTTCCTACATATATACACATTAGAGAGGACTTTGACATACAGAGCTACCCAGCTTCCAGGAAAATGACAGCTAAGATCATGAATTGTGCTGGAAGTTTTGTTTAGTGTCATCTTCTCCTCAACTCTTTTTTTTTTTTTTTAAATAAAATAACCACCACAACTCAAGCTTTTACCCTCAGTTTCTGGTATCTAGACTATTTCACATTTCCCCTCGCTATATTTTATACTATTACTGTTTGGTTTTTTTTACCCTCTAGTGGCACTATTTTCAAACAATGCATTTTGTCAAACATTAATGCCACAAAATAAAGACTCAAAAATTTTCCCAAATTATAAATACTAATTCAGTCACAACTTAGCCTTCCTTCTTCCACACATAAAGCAATGATATGACTCTAGAAGTGTTTCAGCACTCTAAAATACACAAAAAGACCAAGTTCTTCTATAAAGCACCATCCCTACTCCGTAACCACTCTTCTCATGACAGCATCTGCCTCTACTATTTGAGCTGAGGGAGCTGGAGCTTACCTTGATAGACTGAAGGGAATAAATCCCCATGCTTCCTATTTTACAGACTGCAAAGGAGTGTATCAAGACTGGACTTTTCAGAACCCAGACTCTGCAGAGACAATCCTACCTCAGTCACTGCCCCTTTCCCACTGCCCATACTCTCAGCTATTGAGTTTCCCCTTTGCTAACCCATTTAGCAACCCTGAAGCTACCACCTCGGTAGCTGTTTTTACTCTTCCATCTCTGGATCTGAGTTTGTCCCATTCCTGTCTCCTGCACCCAGCACATTTTCCTGGAAGCATCTGTACCTTCCACTTCATCTTCACCAAAAAGTTTCAGAAAAATTCAGCCTAAGGCTGACTCCTGGCAAAGAGAATTTCAGAACAAGTTACGTTTTGACACTTGCAAACTGGAACTGGGCTTGTAAAGAAAAATGATTGAGTAACCTTGTCTGTAATCAAAGCCACCGGAGCCACCTGGAAACTGTAAGCATTTGTGACTTCAGAAGCCCATTAGCTTTTATGCTGCCCCATGCAAGTGTTGGGGCACAACTGTTGCATGCATATGTGTGCATATGCATATCTGGGTGAATGTAGATACATAAATAGTATTTCACAATTTAGCTATCCTCTGTCCAAGCTAAACATTTATTTGAAAAAATGTCAAATATTTTACCATATTGTATCAAAACATCAGGGTTTAACCATGGAGGCACAAAAAGCACATCCCATTCCCATTTCTGTTGGGTGTGATACAAAGCAAAATCACTAAATCACCTGTAGTTATCAGCACATGAGGATACAATGCTTTGACAAAATAACTTCCTGCTTCATAGATTGTGGGGCAACACTTCTTTATAGTGGAGAGGTACAAACATCATGGTGAATATTCAGGATGTGGTATGAGTTGTCCCCATGGATCCATCCTCCACTATCTGCCAACACACAACATAAGTGGTTATTACAAGCTCTTTCAGGAATCCCTAAAAGGACAATAAGTATAACTATTTAAAAGTCCATACAACACTGTCTTAGCTACCTTACTTGATTAGTTGATAATACAATAACTATTGCTAACAGCTGGCTATACAAAGCAGTTATAAGAGTTTATGATAAAACCAAGTCAGAAAGTTCAGTGAAGACTGTGCCTTACAGAAATGTTTGCTTGCCCTTGCTGTTTCTTGAACTGCTGCTGTGCACACAGACAGAAGGCTGCTTCAGAAACATCAGTGTTAAAGAGGCAGTTTCAAAATAAGACAGGGAAAACACAATGTGTTTTCTTGGTCCAGTAAATTAGTTTATTTGTAAAACACAGGATGCCGAAAATAAACATGACTTCTACTCTTGCCTCTGAGGGGACTGTCTGGTTTGGGAGATCAAAATCAGTTTGCAGTCACTCTGGTCTAGAAAAGTGAAGGCTCTTCCCCAAAAGGGTGTTCAATATACATCTTTGGCAGCAACACATAATATGCAATGCCGCACCACTGCCACGGGGTGTCACAAGTTTAATAATGTTTAACAGGATTCAAAATGTTGCAAGCAAAGAGGACAGGGAGAGTCCAATTACAGCTTAACACAGGCTGTTAACTTAGTTAACTCATCAAAAACAGCTGTGAAATTTGCTATAAATTTTAATGATCAACAGCAGCTACGAGCAGGACTGGAAGGTAGTGAAATTACCACAATTCACAACATGTATCCATCAAATCAGTTATAATAAAATACTCCAAATGTCTTGCTCCTCACTGCGCTTTTCTTCCACGTGAGTCTGGAAAACACTACCACTAAAAACAAAAAGATGTGCTTCTTCAGAATAACCACCACTTCTTATTTCCAAAGATCAAAAGTAAATAAATAATTGATATACTTTACAAATTATTAATACTTCCGACAGCTATGTTACACCATCGCTTTCAATAGTTGTCCTTTCCTAGACAGATATATTTCATTTGGTGATGCTGAAGCATGAAAATACTGGGGGAGAGGAGATGAAATGAACTCTGAAGGGTGAATTCTAACTATTGGGAGAAAACCTTCACATATTCATTTTTGAATTTTTATAAATGCGTGTGTATATACACATGCACACACTACTACATGTGTACTACATTTTACACACACAGATAGAGAGGGTGAACATTCAATACAGGGGATCATTTTATCAGCTTAATATTTGATAGGAATAGCATGATTCACCTGAGCTTCAAATTATTATAGTTTTTCAAGTTTCTTGCAAATGTCTCTCAACTCCATGCCAACCCTTCACCCAATTCATTCAGCAGGACCGTTTGCTCATGTCAAGCTTTACCAACAACTCTAATGCTCGTGCTCAATCACGGCTCCCTAGATTTTATTATAGAGCAGACTTTAAACATCAAAGAGGCTGAAAATGGATATTAAATTTTTCTATATTCACTCAGTAACTTATTTTGTACTTGGCTCTGTAAATAGTGATGATTGATGATAACAATTTAGTTGAAAAGTGTTGAGGGTACCAGCACGCACATCATCAGGTTTCCATTTCTGCTTTTTAAAACTACAAAGACAGCCTATCGCTAGAGATGATTGTCAAGAGAGCATAACACATTAAAGCCAAGCATCTCTGACTCTACATCTCTAACCTAACAGATTGTGTTTTTATTAGACTCAGGAACAGAGGTAAGAGTACTCGGTATATTACAGCAGATCAGAACGTTTAAATACATGCAAAACTTGTTTAAGTCTCCTTCCATTTGACAAAACACTTAAATCTATGCTCAGCTTTACAGATACATTCACGTTCAGTTAGTTCAAACAGAACTTAAGCAAAGAGGGATTAAGTATAATTTTAAGATCTATTTTTCAAACATCTTTTAGCATGCTTTCTTAGCTGAGTGGTTTTACCACATTTGAAGATTTAGTATAAAAACGACGCATTGTGTATACACACAGATTGGTCGCTCTAAATTACATTGCCCAGAGAAATTCCTAGGACATTTTTACATTTCTCCCATATTCTGCATTCCAAGGTTAGGTCAGGGAGCATGACTTCCCAACTTGACTTTCTGCTTTTTCATACTTCATCTTCAAAGTGGCTGTAAGACATTTTCATTTTGTCCTACTTGCCTTCTCCCACTTTTTGCTATTTAGTCTCTGCTCAGTTTTTCTCTATAGTAAACCAGATGAAGATAGCACAAATCAGAAAGCTCAGATGAGGTCAGTGGATTTATCCTGATTACAAATCAGGGAACCTATTTAATTTTTATTAACATATAAAAAGCCTGATTGACATTGAAATAGTACTCTGAGATTGCCAAGCACCAGCCTAAGCTACAACATCCACATTTGGACAAGCAGTGATGCTTTTATTTTAGTATATATACACACACACACATAGATACATACTATTGAGGGAGGAGAGAAAAATAATCCTAATAGCCTTAAAAAAACCCGAACACATGGTAAATTCATTGTGGGTTTTTAAATAAATACTGTAAGTCACTGTATGAATTAAGAAGGTTTGGTTTTGTTTTGCTTCAGGACTAAACTATTCCATTACTTCTAAATTATAAACCTGTTCCTTCATTAATGTCAAAAGCATGGAAGTAAGAAATTGTGAGATTTTTCATAGCTGTCCGATACAGATTTTTGTTGCTCTACAAAGAGCTTTTTGCTGATGAGGTGAGCTATTTTACTCTGTGAAGTTACAACTATTTTCTCTTCCCTTGGTGTAGTTTTGAACAAGACAGTGATGTGATCAGACTTGTGTCACTAAGTTTTTCTTATAAAACACAAGTGCTTTCCTTTGTTGTGAACATATTTAGGACAAGTACTGCATGTTCACGGAACAAGAAAAACACTTCTTATCATGCAGTAAAAAACTCTTCTACTCTTCACTACTGGGACTAAGAAAAGGAATACAAAGAAAAGATCCCTGAAAGCTGAGAA
This sequence comes from Dromococcyx pavoninus, assembly GCA_033558185.1. NCBI lineage: Eukaryota > Metazoa > Chordata > Aves > Cuculiformes > Neomorphidae > Dromococcyx > Dromococcyx pavoninus. The sequence goes on along the minus strand of JAUMJL010000267.1, from coordinate 324,228 downwards.
TATGTACCAATGCTATGTAAACCACAGACAAACTTCACGTCTCTGATGTCAGAGATGCTGGATCTCTGTCTTTTTTTGCTTTAGTTCTTGGGGTGGAGGGGGGGTGGGGGAAGATAGAAAATCATGACAGGAAAATGCTGTAACAAAACCTGCTTCCAGCATGGTCAGTAAAGAATAGATTCTCTCTTCCCTAACAATATACCCTTTCTTCCCCCAAATCATAACCCTAATCAAAATATTGGACTGACAGCTTTCACAAAGAAGGAAGAACAGATGCGCAATAATGAATTTCTAATCTCTTAGGAAACACAATACAACTGAAGAAAGCCCAAACCAGAAAGCCAGGCCATCAAGGTACCACCAGAGATGGGTTTTGTTCACATTTACAGCAATCTTACACAGATTTTGTAAAGGACTGAAGCTAATGGACCATGAGTGATGGCCTATTAAATGAAAAATTAAGTAAGAATCGGTTTAGTGACTTGCATGGCCAATGCAAAGAATAATTTGTGGAAACTTTTCTTTCCTCAAATTTAGCCTTCCTTGAGTGAGTTCATTGTCTATAATGTTTCTGAATTTGTTTCAACTTTGATGCTTTAATTTTTCATGCTTATTGTAAAGCTTCTATAACATAGACCACCTCCAGCAGACACAGGAAGGCATTTATTAGCCTTTTATTCCTTCCTTCTCTGGGAACTGCCACTTTTCCATTAAGATAAGCATGCAATTATGCCACTCTCATTTTCTAATTAAAATTACGGCATCTAAAGCTTTTAATAATCAAGGTGATACAGGAATGCTCAGAGAAAAGAAGTAATTGCAACCTCTACAGTGCATGATACACGGTAACATGGTCATAAGCTCTTACTTCAAATCAGCAGAAAAGCTTTGGCATTCACTTATAAAGAAAGTATAACAAATTGAAAAGCCCTCTCACTCCATTAGCTCCACTAAACAAAATATGCTAAATTGAGTACTAGCTGTTCTTCTGAATTCAACATTTATTTCAAATTGGAACAACATCCATGAACCAGCACAAATAATGCAATAATTGTTTACGTGATACTTTAATAGAGAAAGCCAAGGTATCAACAGTGTTTTGTGACAGTAAGGATTCAATGCAGTAATGCAGTTCCTTTTAAGAACTATTTTTTTTTTATAAAATAAAAGCATAAATAACAAGTCTCTCACAAATAAACCACTGAAAGGATTTCAGCTCTCCACCCCAAAGCATTCTTGCTCTCAAATCAGACAGGATTTTACAGGGAAGACACAGAGCTTCCCTTTTGAGTAAAAAGGAAAGAATGCCAACAATTAGCCACCCAGGAGGCATTTGTTTCACAATATTTTTGTTACTCCCTGGCTTCCATTGTGATAGGATTTGTGAAGACTTACAAGCAGGCTTGGAATATAACTTCTAATTCAACAATGCTGGCTTGCCGTAAGTAATCCTCATTTGTTTGTCAGAAATCATCAAGGCCATTATGTTTTCCTCGACACTTTCAAAGCTAGGATTTTATTTCTGGTATACTCCAGAAATCTGAGCTAAACCCAACAGCAATTACATAATGCTGTTTTCACTTCAATTTAAAGTGACAAAATTTGTTATTGTTCTAAAATGCAGAACAGAATACTTATGGCCTACTTACTACTGGCCACAAGTAAATAAGTAAAATGCTAATTCTGAAAGCTGAGTTTAAAAAGACCTAACCATCATAACCCTAGACACAAAAATCTAATGAGAACTCAACAGGATTCTATCCAAAGACACTGGAAAATATAAATTACAGAACTACAGGAACAGGTGAAATGACAGAGATGAATAGAGGTGCTTTCCTTCTGGAACGCTGAAAAAAAATTCTCATAACCAAAACAAATAAAAGGTTCTCTGAAAGAACTATTACCAGTACATTTTTACTGCATTCAGGGTCATAGTCTGAAAGCAGAAAACACTGACATCAAAGCACAAGAAAGCTAGGTATTCCCTATGAAAAAAAACATGGTAAGATTTTCAAACAAAAACTTATGTTTCTAAAACAGGACAGGATTTTTATTGAAGCAAAGAAAACCTAGTCCTTTTGTTAACGTTCTCAACAGGAAAGGCAGAGACAGAGCAGGTAAGGCAACCACACTGATCTCCCCTCAATTCAGCAGGTGCTTCCTCCATAGTAGGCATATTTACTGGGACAATGCGAAAATGCCATGAGAAGTTTCTTGCCTTTTCTCTCAGCAGATTTTTATGTGGAAGCATCAACAGACATATACATACACATATGTGTGTGTATAAATGCACTGATTTTGCTGAGTTGTCTATATAGTACTCAAACACTTCAGTATATGAATGTTCTGAAGTAAATCACATCTTGGTTTTGCACAATTTAATTTCAAATCTCTACTTTTATGAAAAAAAATTAAAAAAACACAACACATTTTGTAAGAATCCTTCACATAACCCACAATTCTCAATTATATTTGCTAGCTAGTTTCAAGAATCCTTATCTGCCCTAGAACAAGTATTTTAATTATTCTGAAATCAGTACACTTAAGAAAAACTAAACTATCTCAATTGTAAAACTCCATACCTAGAACCTCAAGAGGATCAAATGGATCCTTCCTCAAACAAACTTTTACTATACATTCTCTACTACTTAACCTGCAATACAAACGTACACCTAGTTATTACAGAAAAGAAAATAAAATGTCATGAAAAACCACACAAAATTATCCTAACAAAAATTGGAAGTTAACCAGGAGATATTAAATTTTACTTATTAAATCCACAGCTACCTGAAGCAGTACAATAAGTTACTACTGAGTCACAATTCGTAAATCAATCACACTTCTGTAATTTTTGCTCCGCAAGTACACACCTTCTGTTCTGAGGCCTAAAACAATTAAGGCTTCCCTTGATCCCTTACATTGGGCCAGGAGTCCCCATCTATTTGATATGATGACCTAAGCAGGTCTGATTTACAGCAATCATTATCTTTTGGAGGGAACTGATTTGCAATGTCGATTGTCGCCACTGACCCAACCGCACTCTAAAAGTACCATTTAGAACAAAAGTCATTATCGCTTGGAACAAAAGTGCTTCAAAGAACACAAATCTGTCTTCCATCATTTCCAGATGATAACATCCTCATACATTCTCCAATAAAGATGTTGTTACACTTTAAACAAAGGCAAGGCTTTGACATCCATCAAATTAATGACTCAAAATAACCCAGAGCACCAAAAAGTAACAAAGAACTCCAGAAGTGATAGACTCCAGAGAGAGAACAAGCAGAAATATTCTCCCATCTACAAATCTAATGTAATAACAGTCAAATATTTGAAAAAAGGATAATTTATCCATTATTTTAGTTTTAATCTACATACATTTACCTCAATCATTATCAAAAAAACTTTGTAACCATAAATCTAGATTAATCTTACATTAAAAAAAAACAACGAACATAAGTTTCTAAGCAAAGATACGATTCTGCACACAGGAGTCCAGTTCTCCCTTCACCTTAAGGTATCTTCCCAGTTCTCAACAAGTAGCAGCACCTCAGCAGAGTACAGGGACAATGGAAAGAATCAATTTTAACAGCTTATTACTATCATATTATGTATATACCAATTTAGGAAGAAATCACACAAAAATTTCACAGTTGTCCAATACCAACTTCAGATGTGTACGCTACCATTCTTCCAAACAGCAGAAGTCAGACTAACATATGCTTCTAAGTTCCCACTCCACACTCTCATTTTTTAAAGAAAACAACTCTTAATTCAATATTCATTATGCTTTAATTTGAAATGGCTCCACTCAAAAACAAGCAAAAAATTTTGAGTTTATATATTGGAGTTAGAAAGAAATCTCACAAACGCTGAAAAACCAGACAGAAAATGTAGAAAAAAGACTTTCCAGATTTTTTTCCACAACAAAATGATTTGGGCAATTGAGAGGAAAATCAAATTCTCTACAGTAAGATTACGTGGGAGTCCCAAATAAATATTTAGCCATTCCTTCCAAAGCCGGAGTTGCTGGGTTTGACCCGAAGAGCTGCGGAGCAATGCTGTCTCCCTAGGAAGGCATGCTCTGTGCACTTGTGTCCTTCTGCAAACTGGCTGGTCTCAAGAAAGCTGACAGCTCGCACCACCACAGGGTCACAGTTTTGCACAGGCTCCAAGGAGGGCCTTGTACTACTGCCTGCCTCATCTCCCCACCCTTGTTGGGTGGTGTGGGAATGGTTCAGATGAAAATTGAACTTTGTTTGAGATGGTCCAGATAGAGAAACAACTTGTTCTGACAGGTCTGGAAAGCTGAGAGTCATGAAAGAAGTTTATAATTACGTGGGGAGAAAAGAGAAGCAAAAGAAGAAAGCAAATAATGATCGGAAACACAGACAGAAACTGACGCTAAGCTGGGGTACACTTTTACAAATAGACTGTGGGCTTAAAACTTCAAATTGATTTTGTTTACTAGACATGAGCTGTCATTTGGTTAAAAGCAAACAGTGCCACTGGTTCTGAATTTATTATAGTTTTTGATAAGTACCAGTACTTCAAGAATAGCAACAACTGTGAGCAGATATTTGGGCCCAAGAAACATCTAAACATGTCTGTTTGGGAAAGCTTAACTCACAATGTCAGCAGGAGAAAAGACAATGAACCGAGCTATTCAGAGCATGGCTCTACCAGCAGACTTACGAGAGAAGTACAGGTCACTTCTTTTCATTCCACTGCAGTTAAAAAATGCAGCTTCAAAGCTACAGATAGGTTTTGTTTAAGTATCTCAGTGGGAAGAAAAGAGGAAAACAAAAAGTAACTGATCAGCATGAACCACACTTACAGAACTCTCTGGGAGATCAGCATTTTCTGAGATTACATAAGAAATATTCATCCATGTGTCACTAACAATATCAGATTTATCAGAAAAGATAAACCAAATAATAATCAGAACACATTTAAAAGGCAAAGCGGTTTTACAGGTAAGGTAATCTTTGCACCTTTGACAGCTGATGAACATACACAGCATACAGGGTTTCCTCAGTTTTCTTAAAATTTTACAAACTAGGTTTTTTCCTAGTTTTATTAAAAGTTCTAAGGCTGCAGAAATCCTGTGGTGATGTGGCAAACTAGTCTAAAACCTGTCTACAGGCATCTACTTTTGTAACTACTAAATCACTGGACCGTTACTGAATTCCTGTTGAAAGTTCTGCTCTTGTCACATGCTATTGGGGTTTGGAATTCTGCTGAATCCCACCCAATCTCAACAGAAGAGTGGAAGTAACTTCAGTAGCATTCTATTCATATGCTATGACTTTTCACTTCAGTCTTCTGAAGCTGCTTTGAAGTACTGACAGCATGGGCAGAAGCTGAAATAATACCATTTGAGGATTTGCTTTTTTCATTTTATTTGAATAATATCCCACAGAGGCTTCCAGAAATTTTAGCCAGTCTTTTATCTTACCAAAATATGACCTCTGAAACGAAATACTTACATAACTGGTTTTATAACAAGAAGATTATTTCTTTAACAGCAGAAGAAGCTACAGACTCACTAAGTCCTTTTCCTCAAAATAGCCTATCGCAGTTCTGGAGTGGGGTATGACACTGGGAAGAGGAGAGGCTTGTAACAGTGCCAGGAGTGACACTGGGGTAGGAGGAAGGAATCCCTCCCCCTTGAATGAGCACAGACCTTCAGAAGGAAAATTGCAGTCTCCCCTGACCCAAACAGAAAGGAAAGTGCGAAACATCAGAGAGCCCTTTTCTCTACCACTGATTTTGTCCTTCAAGGTGGAATTAATGAAAAAGGCTTCATGAACTTGAAAGACAGCTGGAAAGAAAGGGGTCAACTTATGCCCTATAGTACAGGCACATATCCTGCCAAGGACGAAGGAGCAGACAGAAGGGTACCCACAGGAGACAAAGGGCCACCTCATGTTACCAGTAAACACTGATGTGCAACTACACCGCAGTATTCATGGGAATCATTTGAGAACTTCTGAACACATCAGACTAGGATTTCAAATATAAAAGCAGACAATGAAAATAAAGTAAAAATATATTTGGGTGAAGAAAAAAAGGATTCACAGTCATTTTTCATTTTGTTTCACGTGTTTTCATGTATAAGAGAAACAGAAGCTTCAGTAAGTGGTTTTGCACTGCTGGCTGGAACAGTCAATTCTTGCACTGCCTATCATGGATTTACAACCCTAAATATGTAATGCAGCTAACCAAAAGTCCTTCTGCGAGGGGATTTCACACCCCACCAAGTGACAGCTGTGAACTTCACCTCAGAGACCAAACATCATAGAATCATAGAATCTTCCGGTTGAAAAACACCTTTGAGGTCATCGAGTCCAACCGCACCCATTATCCGCTAAACCATGTCCCTTAAAAAGTCATCTATCTTTTTTTAAATACCTCCAGGGATGGTGACTCAACCACTTCCCTGGACAGCCTCTGCCAGTGCCTGACCACCCTTTCGGTAAAGAAATTCTTTCTAATATCCAGTCTGAACCTCCCCCGGTGCAACTTATGGCCATTTCCTCTTGTCCTATCACCTGTCACTTGAGAGAAGAGATCAACACTCGCTCTGCCACAGCCCCCTTTCAGGCAGCCATAGACAGTGATGAGGTTGTGTTAATTTTGTAGACACAGAGAATTTAGTATGTCTAAAAATACAGTAATTATTCCTAAACAGGAAAGTCTAAAACCTGATATCTGTACAGATACATAGTCATTAGTGAAATCTGAAGTTTTCCCTGAATCAATAGACTCTTCTGGTTTCTTCGCAACATAGAAAGTAGAATAAAAGATTTCTTTTAAATTTTCATGGTGCATGGCAGAAAGAGATGGTTGTAAAACAGGTTTTAGTGCTGGAAATTTGAGGTCTCATGCAGAGACACAGTAAAACAAAGACAGAAGTCAATTAAATTAAATTATTTAATTAATAGCAATTTGTTCTACAGTAGTTTAAAATATGAATGAGATGGCCAATTACACAGCTGCTAAAAAGAACTCATTAAATAATTTAATTGGATTATTTATTTTCTAGTTTTGATGTAATTTACTCACATGACAAGTTTGTTTTATACTTGAGGCAGAAATTCTGTTGTTTGCATTTTTCTAGAATTACTACTTTGTTTCTATCTGTAAGTATGTTAGAAACACTCAGCTTACAATTATTTTCAAGTACTAGGAAGGGCAAACCAACTACAGTGCTTACATAGGAGGGGATCAATATGCACGCTGCTTTCAAATACTTACTGGGAAAAAAACCCAAACAACCTAGGGAGGTTTGAAGTGGGAGGTGCCCATACTGCAATTTAATTATACAAGGACAAGAAAACATAAGACAGTCTCTCATTCACGCAGGACAAATAGCTGTGCCGAAAGCACAAATTACACCTAATTACAGGGTATAACTCTGTCATCTTTCTTTTTATAACCTTTGATTTTTGACTTCCATTTGGGTTTATTAACATCAAAGCTTTGTCGTCACTTATCTGTTTTCTACAGACTTTTTTACCTGAGGCAATAAATAAAAACTTCTTTGCATTTTAGCTTTTCGGATGCAAGGAAGATTTAGTCTACATTGTTCTTATGATGTTTCATGCTTATTAAACTTTCGGATGTTGTTGTAAAATTTATTGCCCTTGGCATACCAAGCTTAAATATACTATAATTAAATCTACTCTCATTGCATATAAATGCATTAGGACTAGCCTATGATAAATTTTATTCTTACTGGTAAGGCTATTTTTCACTGGATTACACTGTCTTGCATAAAAGTGTAATGGACAATTTAGTCTAATGCATTGTTTAGCTTTTAGTCAAACATGAAACGGCAATGAATTTTTAATTAAGCTATATAGGTCTTCTTCTGCATATACAGATTACAGCAAAAAACCCACAGATGACCACCCCTGAATAAATGGAGAAAGTAAAGTCAGTGTTAGAAGGCTAAAATAATCTTGACAGTCATGTTGAAGAGATCCCTCCCAAATCCAAATCAGAGAAAGGTAGGTGATAGACTTCTGCCTGAAAGCTATTATACAAACACAAATACATTGTTTAAAACTAATCTGAAGATATCGATTGCTAGAATTCAAATTCCTACTAGAGCATTAAAAGGATATTTCAAAATAAAATGTCTCTTAAATCAAATATATTATGTTTGAATCAAGAGGAAAGTTTATCAGCTTGACTGGCCAGTTTGAATAAGAATCTTCTAAACAAAAGATTTCTACAGTTGGGAGCTATTATTATTATTGTTACTGTTATTCACCCTTCCCCCTCTTCTCCACTCCTCCCCTCTCCTTACAACGAAGGAAAGATGAAGAAAAAAGTTTTCTCACTTTCCTTCTCAAAGAAGGTGAATTCAACCAGCAGCCATACAAATATAACTAATGTGATCTTGCCTCAACTTGAATACTTTTGTTTCAGGCAGTCATTCACTTTAGAAACTTTTAGAAAAATACAGGTTAATGAAACAAGTTTTCTTTAAAAAAATGCACTCTCGAAAGTAGGGAAAACTAAGCTGCACATATCCATAACGTGTTTGAAAGCATAGCAATGATAAAGTTCAAAGCCTTCTCATGCAATCTGTCCTATTACTTCAGTAATCTGACGTTTAGAAAGGTTTAATATCTCCTTTGAGTCTTGGTTGAGTTTGAACCTATTTTACTGATCACAGTCACCACTGACATAAGAGATTATTCGTTTATTTGTTCTGCAACAGCCTTTTAGATATTAGAAAACTACACTCTCTCCTATGTCTTTTCTTCTGCCCGCTAAACAAAAGAAAACGGTTTACTTCTCCTCCAAGGGATGCTTCCTACACTTCTGATCACCTGTGATGCCTTTGTTCAGCCTTGAAGGGATCCAGGTCTTCCTTGAAATGTGACTACCCAAGCGGAATACAGTGTTCCAGCAGAGACTCTGATACTGCTGAATTAAGAGTAAGGCTGACTTTGCTCATTATACTGGCTACCTTTCTACCTGTACATGCCAGTGGAAGGGTTACCTTTTGATACAAATAGTACTACCAAATAAAAAAATGCAAATCCTTTCCTAAAGAACTGCTACGATTTATTCATGAATAAGTGACACATCTTCTAATCTCCATTGAATTTCACCCACTGGTTTGCAGATGATTTTTCCAGCATCATTCTGAAATATGAACTCATTGCCCAGCACAGTCCTTTTCCAGTTTTGTGTCATCTGCAGAATGACTCCAGTTACTCTCTATTTAGGTACAAAAAAAACCAGAAAGAAGAACCAGACTCCAGGCAGGTCTTTAAAGAAACCCTGCCCAATATACCTTTTAATTTTGAGAGCGATTCACTGACAGTTACTCAATAGTAACACTAATCCAATCAATTTTGCACTCACTGTTTCTTCTAGATCACATTTCTCTGCATTGCTTATGAAAATGTCACAAAAGACAACCTTACGAAAGCCTATAAAGTCAAAAAAGCTACTGCTTTGTTCCTATTCACAGGTTCAACTGTTCGATCACAGAGTGAAATTAAACTAGTTTGACATTATAAGCCCATGCTGGCAATTAATCATTTCTTCATTACCTTGCACATAAATAAAAGCAGTTTGATAAACTCTTTTTTTGGGGGGAGGTCAATATTAAGATGACTGCACTCTCCCTCCCTGACTCCTCTCCCTGCTTTCACAACTGGTACATTTACCCTTTCCAGTCCTCCAGTGCTTAATCCATCCCGCATCATTTCTCAAAGATAAGGCTGCTTTTACATGACGTAGGAGGTGATCTGGTTAACTCAAATAGCAAATGTTGGCAGCACTACCCCTACATGAGTTAGTATGGCTTTATCTTTCCCTCTCGTATTTTTTTACTGATCCTTCCAAGCTGTTTCACTTTTTCTACCATTCTCTTGCCCTCTCCCCAGCTGGTGCTTCATCCATACAAAAATTCACCACGTGCCAATAGCATCTCTTCCTTTACCTGATCTTGCAGCTCTAGTTCTAATTTCTTGACTCCATGCTTTGGCCTATGGATTTTTCAGGTCTCTCTTTTGAAGCTGGTACAAGTGCCCTTTCGTTAAGATCACAGTCATGCACTCTACAAACAGATATTTCACCTAAAGGAGGCTATTTTTCTTCCCTCTCTTCCACTGTTCATTACTGGTTTATCACCAGCGATACAGACTCATGTAGTAAATTTTGCCTGAAGCAGGATGGGGAATGATCACACAATTTGGCTGTAGGGAGAACAAACACCAGCTGATGAAAGGTGAAAAAAAGATTACAGGTGGTCATGTTTCTAACAAACTTAGTACAGAAGAGAAAGTCTGCCCATGAAATAAATCTTACCTACCTACTGCTTCTATATTTTCCTTGCTTTCTGCCACTTGTGTCCTACTCTCATCTATTTCTCTACAGCTATATCCTCATTTGTTTTACTTCATTCAGGGTGCAAAGACCAGGCAAAGAAATTTCTATGTCACTCCCTTAAATTTCCAACTTCTTCCTTGCTCTTGGTTTATATTGGTCTTTCTGTCCCAGAATTCAGAAATGATTTGCCTCAATCATTTAGCTGGAACACATCCATGTTCCTCCAACCGCTTCCCAACACATGAAGAGCCTCAAACCTTCATCATTATCACCAATGACTTCCAGATTTTGTTGTGTCCTTACCTTCCTTCTCTAAGATGCAGGACGGAAAGTCATCAGATCATCTGCCTCTGACCATCATCCACAACCTGCACTGCTTGCTTCGTCACTTCAGCAAAACTTGGCAGTGTTGTCTGTCACTGAAAAAGGTAACTAAGAGACTTCCACCCCACATACATAGTACAATGCTTTTTTTTCATCTTGTGTCCACAGATACTATTCCCATTCTACACCAATACTATGCCTTTCTGATTTAGATCCAGTCACTTCTTCATATCTCACATTGAAAGGTTTCCTGGCTAGGATCTGACATTTTGATTCAGAGTTTATCATAGATGTTTTGTTGAATATTATAAATTTTAGATTTGCTGCCAATGGGAATTAAACGAGAAAAATTCTGACCAGGAGAATAGCTATTGTGTTGCCTTCACACATGAGCTCATAAAACCACAAACGCTTGAGTTTAATTTTGGAACTCGTTAAAAAAAAAAAGCAGCAGATAAGGTTCAAAGACGAGCTACACGAATAATTCAATGTTGCAGAACACATCTAGAGATCAATCTATTTCTCCCATCTAAAAAGATCAGAGAGTAAGTTATTTTAGTGGTGTTGTTACCCAAAAAAATACTGAAACATCTTTGTTTTGACATGTATAATCTACAGGCATAACAAGACTAAAGAACAAGAAGATGCAGGTTTCAGATTAGGGAGAAAGCATAAACAACAACAGTAAACAGGTGAACTGAGGATACCCGTAAGAGCAATGAAGATGGCTTTCTCAGGCTCTACAACAAGCAAGGAAAAAACGACAAGGTAGTTTAAGATGGCAATATGTACCTTGCTCTACTCTATCATGCCTTGCAGGAATAACTTAAGATGGATAACACTGGGAAAGACCACCACTGGAACTGGATGAATTGCTAAAATCCCTATAAAACTAGAAGGCTAATGCACACGACCTGCCCAGGACCAGAAGCCTAAAACATCACACTTCATGTGTATGAGCTGATCACTGTATCTAACATCGATGTTAGATGCACTACGTCACAGACAGCCCAAAGGCTGAAAACACATCTGAAATCACAACAGGCAGGTGCCTTAAGCCATTAACCACCTCATCTGGAATTACAACTCTCCCCCTCTCAAAAACACTGTACAAGAGATTTTTGAAGCTTAGGTTTTCTCAAAGCTGACAAAGCACAGAGCTTTGTCGCTTTATGTGAAAATTTGAGCTGATTTATGGGACCTCAGGAACTAAGGGCTAGGGCCCAACTGAGGGTCAGAACTGCTTGTGAGACTAAAACGCAACACAATCTCTATTCAAAATTACATGCATGATAGTTGCAAAGAAACATGTAATGATTTCCCTTTCTTGTGATAAAAACGGCAGTTATTCTGTGTGTGTGTATGGACATGAACACAAGCACGCTTACACAAAGACTTACAGATAAACAGCTGTACATAGCATTCTATTAACTGGAAAATAACCGTACCCCTAAACAAGTAGCTTATGAAGTACATAGTGTTAAGTATTTTTGTGTGTAAGCTTTTTTTTAATAGAATAGCCATTTTTTCCATATGGTGGAAAATCTGAAGAAATGATATTTGAAAATATCTACTTGCCTTCTATCTATGCCTCGAAACAGAGCACTAAAATTTCAATAGAAATTGAAATTGTACAATAAAGTGCAGAAAGAGAGAGGATATACTGATACTACTTCTTCATAAGCGACATTTGGCAAAACACCACTTGAATTTTAAATGGCACCTATGTATATTGCTTTAGCATACACAGACAGGCAAATTGCACAAGGTTTTTTACCCTTTTGTTTGTGGGAACCAGCTTAGAACAACAACATACCTCCAATCACAATCCCCCATAAACCCCTAACCTGGAACCCACTAGCCCTGTACAGTTTATCGGTATTTTCTTCTCTACTCCACTGCAAAGCCAGGCAACTTTCATATTTTAACTGCTACAAAATGGCTATAACCTTACATCTCAAACTACAGACTTACATATAATTTTCTATAAAGATACATACATTAAAAATTGCAAATGTGTGAGAAAATATATTTGAAATACTACTTTGTTGAGTCATGTTCACAACAGATGAAGGTCTGAAATCCAACCACAGTAATAATGACAGACTAAACATACTTAAAGAACATAAAATATTAAAAGAAGACACTAAACTGAATTTTCTTTCTTCGAATTCTAAGAATGGAAGTGCACCTATTAATGGCATCCAGTCTAATTTGATGAAACCATTGTTGAGAGAGAACTGCTGGAGCACAGAATTAACAATGGCAATTACAATTCCAAAAGCTATAAAGGCAGCAAATCAGACAAAACAATACCAGAAAGAGAAGACAAGTGGTAAAAATAGAAGTAATTGAGGAATAAAATATGAGAAGAGATATTCAGAAATGTTAGGATAGATGCCAGGGGAAATACAAGACAGAGACATTAATTAGACACCCAAAGTAATGCGAGTAATAGGTATATTGCAGAGGGATCTGAACAGGCTGGATCAAGGGGCTGAGGCCAACTGTACGAGGTTCAACAGAAGGATTCACCAAAATCCCTCACCAAAAGAGTTATCAGGCACTGACAGAGGCTGCCCAGGGAGGTTATTCGGTCACCATCCCTGGAGGTGTTCAAAAGATAGGTAGATGAGGTGCTCAGGGATACAGTTTAGTAGTGGACAGATACGGTTGGACTCAATGATCTCAAACGTCTTTTCCAACCAAATGATTCTGTATAGAGAATAACCAATCCTACATCTTATAATTGGTTTTGAAGAGCTTCAGGTTTTATTCATCAACTGTAGCACAGCAGCAGCAGTCTCATAGCTTTGACATTCAACAAAATGGTGCAAGCAACAGTCTGCCTTTAAATACCACTGACAAAATAAAATAAAATAAATCCAGGCAAATTATATGGGAGAAAAAATTGTGCAGAATCATGCACAGTCCTAGAGAGGTGAGCTTCAGTGTATTTCCTTCCCTTCACAGAAAGCTATCTATGCCTTGCGAAGTAACTGATGATGAGTAAATGTCAGATGAAGAAGTACCACTGAAAAGGGAAACAAGAACAATCCAAAAAGCATGCTTCAGGACCACAAAAGACACTTCAAACAATAAAAAAGGAAATGCAGTGGCTGCAACACTCCCCCCCCCCAATTGAATGCATTCTGCAAAAGAACTAAGACTGCTGGGTATTGAAATAACAACAGATAAGTTTATAGATGGGTTGATAGGTAAGTTCTTTTAGTAGAAAAGCAGTTTAAAGGCAGGGATTTTTTGCGTTAATATTATAAATTTCTAGCCTACTAGTGGCCCTCATCCCGATAGGTTTAAGTTTTGTTTTGTTTTTTTTTTCCTAATAGAGATGGTGACAAACTGGGTAAAAGAGGAAATCTTAGCAACAGAATATTACTTTTAACATTAGAGAACATTAATTTCCTAATAAAATCACAAAATCACTCACAGAAATTTACGGAGAAAGACTATTCATTCAACTTCATGAAACTGTTACTTATACTTACTTACTTACTGTTACTTATCCAAGAAAAATGCTGAAGATAGGACAAAATGACTAAGTAAATAATGATTTTTAATCAAACTGTATGGAACAAATATATTCACAAACAAAAAGAATGCTGCATAAATATTTCTGCAATCAGTTGTGCTAGATTTCTGAAAGATTTCATTATTCACAATTACATTGGCTATTAGAAATAAGATTCACTATGAAAGATAACATTCCTGTTACAAAGAAGCTTTTAATTTAACTTTATACTTGTTCATTATACATTTGAGATACTTTGCCCTGTATTCAAATGCAAATACAGAATTTGGATAAAATATTGAAGTCCATTCCTAGCTTCTATTTAGACTTATACCTGAAACATTAAAAAGATGTGGCTGTCTTGGGTACCAAATGCTCAAAACTAATAGGAGATAGTTCATGACATAGCAACTCTTAAATGCTGCCATTTTATGCTGTAGGCACTAAAAGTTTTTGAATTCAAGTGAAATTTTGAGATGTTCATTGAAAGGAATAAAAAACCCTAAAAACCAGTAAATCCTGAGCCAAAGATTAATTCTCCTTAGGCTGCCAACCCTCAAGTGGCCAGCATACTAGAAGAAGTGCCATATACACTTGTCCAATTCCTCTGTTTTTTCTTGGCTGAACCTGCATGGTTGTTCTCTTGTTTTCATGAGAAAAAGATCACTTCTCAACTGTGAAATCAGAAATGTGAGGGAGTTCAGTTCACAGAGCACAAATTAAAAAAAGCTTTAATACACTTCAGCTGTATGAGCTACTTTCTTAAAATTATCAATAATCAAAATACATCTTGCAGACAATTTCAGGTGACAGACTTCTGGTTAAGGCAACCACATGACTTATTTATTTCAAGTTCAAGAAAGGAGGGCTACAATCTAGTGCAACTAAAATCTGAGGTTAAGAGAGCTTCTTCAAGAGGCTCTATCATATAGTACCAAATTCCAGTTGAAAAATATGTTTGAGAAGATAAAAGAGAAAATAATACTGCTTCTACAAGTTAAGAACAGCTCAGACAACAGCTAGTTTTCCCTAATATTCTGGATAAAGTTTCTATTTCAAATGAAAGATTAAATATGTGATTTTTCCACAATGAATGAAGGTGGGCCCCTGTCTATTTGATGTCTTGAAGTTACTTACAGAGATCTAATGATATTTTTCATCTCTTCATTTATGCTTACACTTCTGCAAGTCTGGAGGTGCCTGAAGGGATTTTTTAACCTATAGATATTTTCTGTTTTGTTTTCAAGTTTGTACTCATAATATCTAACTCTGTTTTGTGAATGGCTGCAACACTAATACTAAAATAATGACTACCTGTGGATTCCGTAATTCTACATATTACTTTGCATAAAGATAGATAAATTGCAGAAACCAAACCCAAAACCCACTGGACTAGATATAGTCCAACAACACTATTAGATTGTACATCTTGAACAGCAAACCCAAGTATTGTGGAATAGGAACACCATCTAACTGTAACAGCATCAGCCCCAAACTTCCCTATATTTTTCCAGTACCTGGAAAGTCATTACAACTAACAGTAGAAGGATGGACAATTATCTGATTTTAGAGACAGAAGAGATTTTGAGTTTTCAAAAAGTTTGGACAAGCTATCTAACAAAATGTAAGGAGTCACCTAAACAAACTGTGCTAACACAGGACAAAAGAGAAGGTCCTCAGAGAATTAAGTAACATGTTAAAAGAAAGCAAAGCAAGAGTATAAAGAAACAAGTCTTCCTATGAGAGAAGTTACCAGCAGAGTTCCTGAAGGGTCAATATGGTTTAGCACATCTAAGATTTAGAAAGCTAGCTTTAAAAAAAAAATAAAAATGAAAAGGCTTACTAATATACAAATTTATTTGGTGTAACAAAAAAGAATCTGATCAAAAGGTATAAATGACTGAAGAATAAAAATCCACATAAATGCAAAAGAAACCACATAAAAAAGAAATTACATATGATGAATGATACCAGTTCTGTTACTAGTCAGGGGGAAAATCGAAGCATCATACATGCTTCTCTGAAAATACATCAAAAGTACAAATCTAAGGCTAGAATTATCAGGAAATGATGAAAGAATTAAAAAAAAAAGAAAATCACTGTCCCACTAGTGTACCCACACTTTTAAATACTGTATACAATTCTCATCATTCTTCTTCAATATCTTAAAAACGTGAAGGCAGAGCCAGAAAAGATACAGAGAAGACAAAGTCTATTATGGGCATGGGTTACCTTCTAGATACAGAACAAAAGACAAAGTATGCAACACGACAGAGACAGATCAACTAGGTTTACTGCTCCTACGATCAAAAGAACCAGTAAACTTTTAAAAGCTGCAGCCTCAAAATGAGAACATTAACTTCTACTAATTACCAAACCAAATTCAACTGGAAACGCCCCAAAAAAGAAACCATTAGACTGGACATGTCTCCCAGTTTAGTGATATAGCAAAACAGACTGGACTGATGTGCTCCGTGGAAAGGTTAAATTTTAAGCCATGCAGTAGAAAGGCAGAGAAAGTGAACCAGTTATCAGAGCACCCTCAAAGTTTGTGTGTGGCAGGTGACAAGAAAGGCACAGCTTTCTCCTAATGGTGACAATAACAGCTTTAAACAAATATTTTCATTTATTGGATACCAACTCAAGAGTTCTGTGAAAGGCTTTTGCAAAATGGTATTGTCTGGTATATACTCTAAGTTACTCTGTGCCATATACACTAATATCTCCACGGGTGACAAAATTGCAGAAAGTGTCTTTTCAAATTACTAACAAGAGAGTATAATACACAACAGGCTTGAGACTTGCTAGGCAGGAACATTTTTTTAACACAGATAACTTGAAAAAGTAATTTGAATATCGATGTTTAATAAAGATACACATGGTAAAGTACAATTTTAATGAAAACAGCATAATCAGGCAGCAAAGCAATTAACATGAGAAATGAAGTGTATTCGTACGGTTCTACTCAAAGTGCAAGTCTTTCCCATTTTCAAATGCTTACATATTAACACAGGTGAAAAACAGTTTCTGCAGCTGGTATGTTGATATCTTTATTGCCACACAGCAGGGTACCAGTTTCTTGCAAAGGTAGACTTCTAGTAAATAGCTGTCAACAAGTCTGTGCATGACTGAAGTCAAATTGCAAATTGTAAAGGAACAGGTTTTGAACTTCGTGCCAGCAAAATATCACGTATCTAATCCATGAAAGAATTACAGACGTCAAGACTGCTATTATTTTATTATCCATGCAGTTTACTTTTGGTCTACTTCACAGCTTTGCTTCAACTTACTAATCAATGGTAATTTACTAATAACAAGTCTCTATGTACATACAATAGGATACATTTTTATTTTTAAGTTATCTCTGTATTTTGTTGCAGCTGCAAAAATTATAAATACCTAGAAATGTTACCAGCAAAATTAAATATGCCTTTTGCAGTAAGCAACTTGGTTAAGTCCTCTGAAATCTCAGTCACTCATCAAATGCAGGTCTTTTTTGCCAGTAAGAAAAGGTGAACTGAAACTGCTTCCTGAGTAAAATCAGCAGTAAAAGCCCTTGCATTAAAAAAATCTCAACCAAACAAACCCAACTCACACACCACACAAACACTAACCTGCGTCCCCACTCCCTCCTGCAATTCCTCAACACAACTACAACTCTTATTTCCAATTCTGTGCTCTACATAATAAAGGTCTTGCTCACTCCTGAGCACACACAACACAAGAGCATCAGTGCTTCTGCTTGTCCTTTGGAATGGCATGCAGCACCAATTCTGGACATCTTCCTGCCACACCAGTTTAAAGCACTGTCATTTTACTCATAAATAAAATGAAATCACCTATATATTAATCTTTATTTAAATTACTTAAAATAGTAACAACTTAAGTAAATAACCTACACAGTTATTTACAGGTACTGAAAAAGGCATGTGCTAGAATAAAAACTAATCTTTTCATGAAACCTCTACTATATCAAAACCAATTCTAACATAGTAAGAGGTACTTGATCAAGGAACACCAGAGAATCACAAAGCAATGATAAAATACAGACACTGACATAATACATATTAACTCCTCCATATTAATCACAATCACAAACTATTTTTATTCTTTTCCATCTCCCAGTGGTTTTGCATGGATGAGAAACAGGCTTACAAAAACTATGAATCACTTAATAGATTCCAATTAAATCCATTAACAGTTGCTAGGAAAGTGAAGTAGAACAAGTGAACATAAAAACAACATAGAATTGTTTGTTTTTTTTTAAACACACACAAAGCTGATAAGAATTGTGGTACTTTCATAAATAATTTTATGAATGTCTGGAAAGCTTCCAATTCTTTGAGACTTTATGTGAAAAACTAGGTAACAGAATCAAGTGTCTGATTTGAAAAATACGAATTATTAAGATGAAAACCCAGATCAAGAGGAAGCAAGAGTGGTGTGTTAATCCTCCCTGGATTAACCACATTACTCACAAATTCCATGTTCTGTATACTTAAATATGGACTCCAAGTAAGGAACAATCACAGGCAAAAGATTTGAAGAAAGTATGACATGGAAGATTAATGATAAGTAATGAGGACTATGTAAATGGTCTGTGAATAGCCCAGCATAACACAGGATTAAGGTGTTAGAGAACAGTATCTTCTCTCAAAACTGCTACATGCCATCACATCACATAACAATGCTAATAAAAACCTTTTTAAGATGCAAGCATGAAGTACAGACCCATATGGACAGAGTAATTCAAGAAAAGTAAGAACTTTTTGCTTATCCCTGAAGTAAAAACATAAACGACAGTAAAAATCCACCAGGTCGTTCTTAGAAGTATGACAATACATAAAAGATTGAAAAAAATCCTGGTAATTTACTTAATTTATACACAGAAATTAAAAGCATTCTACAAATGAAGCAACTTCAAATGATCAATACATTGTCCGGGATAGGAAAGAGGTATCCCCAGATAAACTCAAGGCTTTGTCATATCCAGTATTCAAGGAGCATAATTGCCTTATAACCAAAAGCACCTTATCTGGACAGGCAGCAAAAGAGTTGCCCCGCTGGTGAAACACCAGCGAGTGCGACATCTCCTCCTACACAACACTGGCCCTTACTAAGTTGGGTCATAGTTTTGTTTCTTCTTTAATTAAAAAAAAGTATATATAAAAAAAGGAAAGCAATTAGCCAGGCTGAGCAGCAGCCTGAGCAATTTCCAGATAATATAAAGTACCAATTCTTATGGTCTCTGCCTGGGTTTTAGATAAAACAGTCATTTTGATTACCATCTGTATGTATAATAGTATCTCTTTCACTGCAGTTTTGCTGTCTGGCATCCCTAACCCTACAGGTCACATGTCAATTAAGCAACCACTTCATAAATCCATTTTTCTTGAAGTAATCTTCAATCAAGTTTTTCTAAGCTATTATTTTTTTCCACTTCAAAACACGAGATCAGAAGCTTTGGGATGCCACTCCCACACCAGTTAGCAATGTCCATTTCTTATAACGATATGGAAGACCAAAAAGGAACTTCCTAAGTACAATTATGAATTTGGAGGAATACCAAACTACAGAAAGTCAGGTACACTGTGCATGCTTAAAATATCTGTTGTGCTTCTATTCTTCTCGGGTATGACTGTTATCAACTCAGTCAATTTTAATATCAACAAAGTGTGCCAGCCATGATGCAACATTTGATGTGCCAGTTAAAGGGCTTATTTCCACCCTTGGCACAAAACTGAACTCGAAAGCCCAAGTAAAAGTTCATGTCTCTCACCTTCCTCTTCTCCCCACCACTGCACACTAAAAGGTGAAATACTTCTTACTGATAAAACCAAGCAAACCCAATCACAAAATAAAATTAAATTTCAGAGAATTAAAAATAAGCAATACCAAATGAGTTTTTTTTAACCTCTAAGGTATCTGCTCAGAGAAAAGAGTAAATTATTAATCCTGGTTCGATTTCAATGAAGCCTCAAGTCAAATGGAGCCTACAAAGAAATTAAAGCAATATTTGTCCTTTATCCTGTTCATGAAATAAAACCAGTTTAACATTTTAATTAGCAAAAACCTTTAAAGAATGCCTAATATCAACTTCTAAAGCTATATAAAGTACAGTCCTTGCAATTTTACTAATTATTCTAAACTTGTTAATTACCCCCATAGCTAATGTTATGTCTAAATAATATTAATTCCTTAAAAGAAAATGTCTTCAAGCTAGTCATTAAAGTTTGTACTGAGGGAAGATCAAGCTCTCTTTAATACAGTAGCTAAAAATCCCATAACGCATAGCAGAAGGCAACTAAATAAAATGTATATAATTCATTTCAGTGTAGCTCTTCAAAAATAACATTCCTTTCCAATTAATATTTTTGCATATTTTCATTATTTATATTTAACATTTTGCTCTTATTTATTAAGATACACAAGTGCTCATTATTAATTCCAAGTTCTGTATACTTTCTGACCCATACATCCCATAATGTTACATTTTGGTTGACACAGTAATATCTGTACAAATTAGTTGCAAAAATTTTTAAAAAGTTAATTGCTTCAGTTACTTCATGGACAACTTGAAGCACATATTTTGGCTCTTTAAAATGATACTAAGCTATACTATTTTGGGGAGAAAGAAATCGATTCCATTGGCTCTAACTTACATTTTATAGTTATTTTTTAGTTTCAGAAGACGATATTTCTCTTCATTCCTCCTTCAATAAATGCCTTTTTATTTAAATCAAAGTGCACAAAGACAGCCTGAAAGTTCAAAGCAGGAAGAAGGCAGCTGAGGATTCTCTTTAGAGGCAAGAGGAAGGCAACGTAAGAGTGAACTGGAAGAACAAATTAGAAAATTCTTACGTGGGAAGAGAGAACAACAGGTCAGAAGTTTCAGTGGGCCATTTTCCCACTCTCCACTACACAAGAACACCAGCGTAAGATTCAGATATTTAGGGTTTTTATCTTTATTTTGATAAGACTATGGAATGAATAGATATCCGAGTCGAGAAAGAGATGACAAGCTATTTCTTAGTGTTACTTTTTTTACTCTCAATGTAAACACTGCTGCCGTTGGTTTAGCTTCGTATTAATTTATCTTTAGATACCCAAAGCTAAATGCTTGGGAAAGCTCAGTAAAAGTTACTACAAAAGTACAGTTAAATAGTTCGCACAGGACAGCTTGACTACAATAACAAAATACACTTCCTAGCAGCACCAGAGGAATTTTCCAAAATTGAAGCACAACTCTCCTGTTTGCACAACAGACTGTGTAGTATAAGGCCTATTTTATACAATTTCACACTACTGTTACTGAATTAAATTCATTTGTTCTTAAAAACTCTGCCTTTTCAAGTGCTTATGGGTCCCTATATTTAACAGAGATGAACTTACTCAATTCTCCTAAAAGTGTGAAGCATGAACAGGGTTCGATAAGACCTTTAACCAAGAAAACAGTGTTCATCAAAACACTGTATTTAAAAGAAGTCTCTCCAGTGTTAGGGTGAGTGGGATAACCATCACCAGGGCGTAAGCTGGCAGCAGCTGTGAACAGCTATTTAGGTCCCACGCATAGCTTTGTAGTAGAAGCAATCGAGAATGTTAAATGACAGCATCAAATTAAACACAAGTCTTTTGGATGTTGGCTTCTTTTTGAGTAAGGTTGTGGGAATGCAGAAGGACAAATGTCACAGCACTACATTCCTAGTTACAGAGAATGAAAATGCCATCCCTTCCTACATGCTTTCCACTGTCCACTGTTTCTAGTTCTTTGTATCCACAACTATAATCAAAATCACGTAGCACTTAAAGTGCTACAATTTTCTAAGGAGGAAGCAGAAGTGGAAGGTAAATCAAGCAGTTTAATTTAACAAGCTTAGCTTGTGATAGTACATCTTTGAATACTGATTAATAAACACATCAGAAAAACAAGTATTCTAAAACCAGATTTTGGCCATTAGGCTCTTAAAAAGTAAATATGAACACTCATGCTAGAAATGCAGGTCATTTTATATTTTCAAGGCACAGTCTCTCAACAGTGCAGCTCACAATTACCTTGGGCATATTAATATCTTTTAGATTAATTTCAGCCCTTCTGAAGCTTTTTGTTATAAAACAGCTTTTCAAGGCAAATGAAGAGTAACCATAGCTTGTAGCACGAGAAGCTGATATTAAAAGCCATATTATTATTAATATTTATATTTTGTTAAATGCCTTCATAACATTTCTTTTTTATAAATGGGTTGCATACAACAAAACATACAGAGATACAGTTTATACATTCAAGTATGCTTTGGTCACTCCATAAAACATGTGACCAAATAATCCTGCTAGTCAAAGACAACCTTGGAGGAACTAATTTCACAAAACGGCATATGCTTGTCATCAGGAGATCTGAGGTAACCCATCCCTCTGAGCACAGGAAGGAGCAGGTAGCCAATCCTGCAAACATTTCTGAAGACCTTTGAAGTTTTTACTCTAGGAGAGATAACAGAGTTTTATGCCTAATTCATCTTGCTTTTAAATGGCTAAGAAAATGGGAAAATGCGGAAAATTAGGCTGGTTGGGAAAACGGGAATGAAACTTCTCAAAGGTTAAGAGGATGTGAACTTCCATTTTGGACACTTTTAGAGAGTGACTTTTACTGCAGCACTTGATTCCTTGTTGTTGTTGAAATAATAAGGGTCTTTCACTGATGAAGAATACCTTTTTCCTTCCATTCTTCCTCTTTGTGTTCAGAAAAATGAATTATACATTTTTTCCCTCTAGTGTTGTTATAAGGTAGCAAAGTGCTGTAATATCAGAATAACTTTCTAACATGACAGAGAAGTTTAAAGGAAATCCCCCCACCACTTAATTTTGCATGCTAACACCAATAGTGTTCATAAATTTAAAAAATGTACATTTAAAAAGCCACCTTCTTTACTTGCTTACAATCAGAAATTTAGAATAGAAACAAGATTCAAATACCCTATTCCAAGTAACAGCAAGTTGAAAGATAGTGTCTGCATAGTAGATCCAAACAGAGCTACCCATGTCTAAGTGTTCAGAAATCAAACGCTGCACTGAATTGAAAAAGTGACTACCAAGAAGTTGTACCAGTAATGAAACCAACTGAGCTGCATGCCCAGCCCTGGGCAGAGTGGACCACAGAGAAGATGAATTATGCAGAGGGCTCAGCATGCTTGGGGAAGGGATTGTACTTAATGCCCTGGAATGTGCCTTGGCAGAATGCCCACGTCCAGCACCATTGGCTGGAATCCAAGCAGATCCATTACCTTCCCTTTATACATCAGCTTACCACATGCCTCGCTGACACCACAGATATGCCTTTCCTCCTCCCATTTATTTTTAACTTTAGTATCTTTATCACAACTGAGATACATACTTCAGGCTATACCATCAAGGAGGATTTTAAACTCAGTTTAGCACTTGGTAAATTATCGTGTTATCTTTCCAACTCTAATCTCATACTGTTTTTAAAACAGGCAAATTAAACTAATGATACAGTTCACACAGATGCTTATGAGTTACGCTGAAACAACTGTACTTTGAATACCAAGTTATCTGTGTGTGAACCTTTTAAATGATCCATAAAAACAATCATTTTGACTCATAAAAACCCAATTACTTTGACTGTAAGCCTCAGAAAAAACATAGCGTAGAACTTCTTCAGGAAGTTCTTGGTAAACTGAAAGCATAGAAAAAGCTGAAGATACATGTCCTTTTAAAACTGATTTGTTTTTTCTTCGGTAGTGAGCATTTGTGCTATCCAGTTATATCCAAACTTGGTTGAGAAATAGCGTATCTTTGAAATTCTGTGCCTCTCTTTCACTCTGACCCTAAAATAATTATATTTTTATCACAGATAAACAGTACCAGAAGAATCTGGATATTTTTACTTTAATTGGCCTTATATATACTTAATATAAGACTGGTTTTAAGGTGTGAAGTACTGGACCAGCAGGAAAAGAAGATCACAGTTTCAGTACACTTGAGAAATTTCTTGTTGTAAAAAAAAATAATCATCCTAATACACCTAATAGTTGGCTGATAAGACACCTATGATATGAAGGATGCAGACTGAGCTTTGTGTTGTGCTCTATCCAGATCATAGATCTGAGCCCAAATATTTCACATCCAAACCTTCAGATTATCCTTATTCTGAAAACTTACCTTTCCTCTTTATTCCTGTCGTAGGAAGTAGAGGTCTTCCTAACATTGTTAACACAGACATTTTCTTACATTGTAGACTACAAGCACCTGCTTTGTGTTCAGTGGGAAAAAAAATAATTGAAGAAATGTCTGCCACTTCTCAAGCAAACTTACAACTAGAGGAAAATCTGAGGCTTTCTGTACACAAACACTGATGTCCACGATTTCCTAGCATAGCTGCCATTATGATCAAACATGGCCTTGTTACTTTTAACACAGGACTGCTAAAATTCCCCGTCAAACCCTGGCATTACAAAAACAGCTATGCCCATGCTGATAAAGGGAAGAATTGGAGAAAAATTAGTAGCAACACTACACCCCTACACACCACAAAAAAACTGAAGCTTTTACTTCCCCAGCAAAACTCAACCCACAATTCGCGGCTCAGATAACATATGCTTATATCTGTTTTATTGCAGTGCATAAGAACTTTGTCATTATAAACAATCTCAACACACAAAACCAACTGTTCAAAACTAAACAAAGATACTCCAAGAACTTATTTTCCAGATAAATTATTTCCATGCAACAAAAAGTTCTCCCCCCCTTTTTAAAAAAAACTTACAATTTTCTCAACTTTCCTCTGTGTGGAAATTGATCCTTTTCCCCTTTCCATCTGTAGGAATCTGAAGGTCACTAGCCCATAACAAATCAGGAAAATAAGCCATATGGAGCAAACTTATAGTATAAAGAAAGAAGACAGGATACGAAATGGATAACCAACTAGGAATTCCACAAGATGAAAGCAATCATCATTTTTTACAGTCCTTTTTCTATTATTAAAGGCGTGTTTTTCACTGTGGTTAAGTAGTGCAACTTGGCACTTCAATAAAGTTTCTCACCTGGAGATGTGAAAAACGCCAACAAAGAACTCATTATGACTCTTGCTACTCTTGATTCTCAAGTCAAAAGTATACAAAGTATATACACACACACTGACCCTGCCACTTAGTTTCATCATGAATATAGCAAAGGCTTTGATATCATCAAAGTGACATTACTGTTCATAATACTGTGAAAGTATCTCAGTTTTCAATGAAAAACTTCTAGACCTTACAATTCAGAAGTTTCAAGCCTCATGGTTCAAAACAAATAGAAAGTATCCACATGGCCCCAAACAGAAGCCTTACGTTTTCAGCTAGTTCAATTTTAAGGCTTGATTTATGATTTCTGAAGATCAACTTACTCTCTTGTCAAACCATTATTTTACCTTTAGCAGCTTGGTTAGGTGGTAGGTAAATTGCTTATACATACAAACCAGCAATTTAATATCTTTGAATGTCAGACATTTCATGGACACTTATTTATGGATAACGAAAAATTAATTATTGCACATACTTATTACATAGAATAACATTTTTTGAGACAGCTACAACAACACAGGGTGCTTTACTCAGTGTCTTATGCACACATAAGTTCCAAAAATACAGTAGAGGAAACTCTGGAGTTGCTGATCCGCTTTCTCCTCCCCTGCTTCCTCTACTACAAAAGCATTATATTAAACAGAAAGATTGCAGGATCAGAACCAAATAAAGGGACATTTTTTACTGTGAAAGCCGAACAACTTATTTTATGAACTGCTTATAATGGAAGTTCCTCACATTCAGCAAAATATCTCAGCATGAAAAATTACTCAGCTGATGTATAGGCATGAGTGTTGCTAGTATGTTAACTTCAAATTCTTATGAAACTATTCATGGACTATGGCCTTTACAACCAATACCCTATCCACAATTAAAAAGTACATCACTATTGTCTCATGGCTACCTCAACATAACCTGATCATCATCAGTAACTCAGTATCAGAGAAGACATGTTCTACAGCTTGGTCTGGCAACCAAAAGCTTTCATAATCTTACCAGTTAGAGCAGCTTGTCTAAGAAAGGATATTGGGTCCATCAATTTTGTTTTGTCAAAGACATTCACAGGAATGCTACATGGGCTAGATGTATCCTTCAAGCATGCATTGATGGGAAACTTGACAATGTCCAGGTCTGAAGTAGCAAAATAACAGCCCAGATATGACCTCCAGGATGACAAGGAACACTGCATGCATGAAGAGTAACAATTCAGAAAATTGCTTTCAAATCCATTAGCAGTAGTCCAGTCAGATCAACTGGTCATCTCTGATGGTCAGAAGCAGATATTTGTGGAAGGGTCTGATTCCATCATATTCACATCACACATGCAGAATTTAATCTCTACACAGCCTAGCCCAGAGCCACTGTGTACATTTCCCATTCCAAGCTAACTCTCACTCCATAGGCAAAGCTGAGCTGAGTTCAACTCCACTGGTTCAGTCATGGAGAGAACAGAAGCAAACATTGCTTCCTACTGGCAAGTGGTAGCACAGAGCAGTCCTTCACGTGGAGTTTGCTGGTCCTGGAACTGATGGGGGAAGAGTGACCTAATCGACAAGCTATGTGAAGGAGAGGACCCTCTGCACAACTTCATCCTGCACTGTTTGCTGTAAGGAAAGAGTCCTGAAGGGAAGACTCTGAGATCTGCAGGAAAATCTAATTAAGAAGCAATTAGTGCATGAAGAAGCAAGATGCCCCATTATTCCCACAACTTTCACAAACCCTTTCCCCAGAGGATTCAGTCCCGTTTGCTATCAGTATGAGAACTCTGCAATACTGGAAATAGTACCTCCTACCACTGCCAGAGAGAATGACTGCATGGTGCGAAGAAAAAGGGATCACTAGTGGAACATTACATACTGCTTTAGTTTTACACTAAGGAATCTCACTAGGAATCATCATTTCTGACAATGCATCTTGATAGCATTGCTGTCATTTCAAGAAGCAGTACTGTTGAGAGATCTCTTCATCACAAATCATAAAATGAGGTACCTGTGATAAACATTCAGCAAACAGATGGCATATTATCAGATGAAAGTGCTAGAGGTGTTCACATAAATAATCCGGTATTTATTGCTATATAAAGTCTGCCTAATTAACATCTGCCACATTTCCGGTGCACCTAAATCTTTAGGTTTTTCTTTGTATTTTTCACTTTGGGCTGAAGAAAAATAAGAACATAAATCTCAAAATTAAAGAATAACAATGCAACACTATTTGGCAAGATGACATTGTCAGTTTTCCAAATTTAACAGCAGGTGTGAAAATAGTATGTCAGCAATTTCCTACAATGTTTTTCTGGGAGACTGAGTAGGAACATTCCATACAACAGGCATATTCTGAATAAAAGAAAACACTGTGTTCTAGGAAAAGTAATTTTATACATTTTATATTCTTTATTGTCCATGATGGTTCTTCAGCTAAGCTTAAAACTAGAAGTTTTAACAGATTTGGTAAAAATCCAGAAACACAAAAGTTGGTATAGTTTTTGCCATTTTTGTTTTCCACATTGAGTCCTTCCCATAGGTCACAGCCTAAATGCTGTTACTTACGACTTTTAGGTTTTTGCACTCTTTTCAAGAAAGTTGCCGGAGAGAGTTCAAGACAGACAAGCACAAATTTCTTCATGGAAGTGCTTGACTACAACTCTAGGTGATAAAAATGAATAATCATTTTTCCCAGAAGAAATACTGCAACAGTAACACACACCTGTAATAACCATCAAGCTATAAAAACAAACTCTAGCTCTGATATCATACAGAAATTAATCTACTTTGAATAGCAAATTAAAATACACATTTTAACTGTATGCCACAAAACAGAGCATGTTTAGCTACTATAAATTAATCCAAATATGTTTTAAGATTTTGTTGAGAAGCTTCCATTTGGGAAGGTCTGGTCACATCCAATTTAAGTGAAAAATCTGCATAGCTTAAATTAAATAAAGAAAAAATACCAGCAAGCACTGCCAGATAATCTGGGGGAAGGTTAGAAGAAAATACTTTCAGACTAAGTAAGTCACAGCAAAAGAAAAGCATGTGCATATTGTAGAGCTCACGAGAGTGAACACAAATAGAATCTGCACAATGTTTAAGTAGCTCTATTTTCAGGACTCAGTTGCTTCTCATGTACTTACAACCATCCCTGGCTTAACCACCCATTTCTGTAGAATCAGAACATCAAAGACTACATTTCTCTGACTGCAAACTTACTAAAACATATCCACATCTTCTAAGTAGCTGCTGTAATTGCATCATTCAAAGATAAAGTATTCCACTAAATTACATTAGTGACACAAAAATTTCAGAAAGACAAACCAGATCTTGCACTTGTATGAAGCGCTGAAAAATTTTTTTCTCTGATCTATGCATGTCAGTACCAAAACTCTTTTAAAAACAACAACAACCAAACAACTACCCAGGATGTTCTACCGTGGTCACAACTCACTGCAAAAAGTAGAAAAGCTACTCTTAAATTGAGGCAGGTCTCATGAATTAAGCTACGAATTAAGAACCAGAAGTCCATCTAATGTTAACAACTAAATTAAGTATCAATTCTCCTCATTTGTTACTTATTGAAAAGTACAGATTTTACAATAATGCTTCGTACTAGATTAAAAGCATCTTAATTGATCTGCAAAACCTTGGTTTTAAACAGATGCACATTTTGTAGTGCTTTTTTTTGGTCTTTTGGAGAGTACAATGTTTACTCCTGCTGTTTTGCATCTTTATTTTTTACTTATTCCCAAATACAGCAGTGATACTACTGTATTCCCTTATGCCCAAGACCATCAAGTGTATTTTTCAGTACAAAAGGACGTCAGATATTTTATCAATCAGCTTTACTGCATTCCTAAGTAAGAACCATACTCTACCTCTCCCTCAGGTACTGAGCAAGGGATAACATTTCACTTTGTGACAGTTCTAGGCTTCTGAGACCACTGTCACTTTCCATTTAAATAACTTAAGGTTATAAATTAAAGGCAAAAAGCAGTATCTTAGTCTCTAAGTCAATTACTATTTCGGTTCTGCATTTCCTTGAAAAACTCCACCAAATTACCAGACAAGCCTGCAGTTGCTTCAAAAACAAACCTAGAGAGAACTGATACAGAAGCTGTATCACAGACTCAAACCAATTCTCTGTCAGTAATGGCATTAAGCTCTGGTGTCTTCTAATTTTCAAAGTTTTAGGAAAGGAGAAGCAGACCAGCAAATAATGTGGTCAAAGTGCAACCATTAAGACTTTTGTACTGAAAAATAAAGTTCATTTTGGCAACTTTGTGAGATAATAGAATACTATTGCCAAGTTCATTTCACCATAGTGAGCAATACAACAGCACAGAACTTTCCACTTTTCTCCTTGGCAAGATCTCACATCGGCACATGCACACAGTCAAGTTCAAAGACCAGCCCGACTCAGCAGCCATCTGCCTCTTATAAGGCTATTAGAAGGAGCCTTTAACAAAACTTCAGGCAGAATCTATCCTTTAAATTCTGGGCATAGCTGACAATTAGATTAAAACTGTCAAAGTAAATGCCACAATTATTAACACAGTATTCTAATTTTTTTTTTATTACTCCGTTCACACAGTCTGTATTTTAAGTGCATGTTATACAAATATTATATCCTTACTAATATATATAAAGTAAAAATTTGCATTAGAACCATATATGTGTATATTTATATGCAGGTCAATGTATTTTATTTTAACATTGCATGACAATTAATGCAATATGGCAGTATCTCCAATAATCATAGAGTCATAGAACGCCAAGTTTGAAGGGACTTCATTATCAAAGAAAATATGTACTTTTTAAAAGAAGAAAGTTTAAGAAAATATACTATTTCTGGAAACAATGATTTCCTGCATTTCATGCAAATTTTTTGTCTATGCTACAGTTATTCTCTGCAGTTTTTGGAGGCAAAGGAATATCTCTATTGATTTGGCAAAGGAGCTGGGAAAGTATCAGTGCTGATAAAATAATATTTATTAGCTACATCTGCTATAACTGCTCTTTATAGACTCCATCAGTGTCAGACAGTCACTCTTGAAATTTCCCCTACTCTGGAAGGGACACAAACCTTGAAGAACTACTTCAAATGCTGCTTGGTGTTTGAAGTTGACAAGGCTCCCTTCTCTTGGATTTCAGTTCATAGTGTAATAAAAATCTTCAGGAGTAGCAATGACAAGACACAGCCAACTGTATGGATCCTGAAGAAGCACTTCACACAGTTCTGTCATTTACCTTTGAAGATTATTTTACCTAGTGTCTTTCTGCAATATTATTCAAACAAAATTAAGCCTAGTTAAGTACACTTATTATAAAAATACAGTAAAAAGAAAATTAGACAACATTACAATGTACCAATGCAGAAAATCAGGAGATGGAATAAATAGCCCTAATGCTATTGTTACAGCTATAACCAGTAAACCACCAGCTAAACCGTAACAGCGATCACTATATAATTTTCACCACAACACAGATTGAATGAGATTCTGAGGTATTTCTTCTTTTTCTGACTATCTTATGTTTCCAAGATGCTGACCTGCTTTTTAGCCAGCCACAGTCTTTACAGAAAGGTCTGCAAGCATACAGAGCTCTCATGCAAATTCAGCACACATATTGGAAAAACAGTACAGAATACCAGCAATGGCAGAATAGATTCTACTGCTTGCAAACAACAGATTATTTCTTATGAAAAATGCTAATTATCACTACATTCAAAGTTTTTAGGAGAAAAAAAAGCATAGCTTCCATCTAAGAAATTACTATAGATAAAAAGGAAAAATTATAACATCTATTTTGAAATGATACAGAGTATTTACTGTGGGAAAGGCTCATATCCCCAGTAAGTAAATAAATGTTTCTTCTCTGGGATCTTTGTTAAAAATCAGAATATTATTTTGTGCAAATCCTTCTATTCAAAAGAGTATTTTTTTAGTTTCCAAACAAGTTATTTTCTTATCTGTTTATGTTTTTCTGAAACAGCCAAAGACTCTCAAACACTAACCTTTTATTACATTGCAATTAAAACAGTTGTTAAAACCACAACAAAACCATGCAGCTTAACTCACCCCATCTGTTCACATGCATCAAAGTGCCTAGAAAGAATGTTAGTTAGATTTTGTTTAATCCCTTAAACCATATAGCAAGAGTGAATTCAAGTAAAAAGTACA
The DNA here is from genome assembly GCA_033558185.1 of Dromococcyx pavoninus. NCBI lineage: Eukaryota > Metazoa > Chordata > Aves > Cuculiformes > Neomorphidae > Dromococcyx > Dromococcyx pavoninus. The sequence goes on along the minus strand of JAUMJL010000267.1, from coordinate 292,766 downwards.
GACTAGATGACAGATAGTTAAATTTTAACTTTGACCCCCAAGATCACATTTGATATCATGTTGTTTTATTATCAATGAGACACCTACATAAAGAATCTCAGTGCACAAACAGAAGTAAACAGATGTAAATATTTTTTAAGACCAAAACTTCAGGCTATAAATATCTCATATTCAAAAAGCTGAAAAGGATAATGTATACTTAAAGTTGAGAAACAAATCTGCATACATAAGTAATATTCAAGACTATAACTAATTATAACATGCTCCTACAGATTCCATACTCTCTATACCACATTCTATTTTAGGCACACAACATGACAATATCTGTATGTCACTAATGCTGAGAATAATGTTTGTGATATATTTAATACCTCAGGTATTGATTTAGACTTCTTAGTGGATACCTGATACACACTGGATTTCCATAACACACTGAAATAACAGATTTAAACAAGAGGTAGCTAAGGTTACCCTGGTTGGCTGCAGAAGAGAAAGAGTTTCAAAAAGACTCAAGTATATTCAAGGAAAAGAAAAAAGATTAAGGTAGGCTGAGCTGGCCATTTAGTTCCAAAGAGGAGTTCTTACAGGGGAGATTCATATTTATTGATGCTTTAAAACTGGAGGACTGTTGCTTTGAAATACATACTATTTTCATAATACTTTGGGACTACTAACTGAAACTTATTTAGTCCAGATGAATCAGGAGACAACAATGTTATTAAGGCATTTAAAGGCACAGAACCAAACCAATTATATGGTAGTACTCCATTTTACGTACAGATAGATGCATGGTAAAGCAAAAACTTATTAGGAATACATTCACAAGATACATTAGAGTCATAAGACATGCATGAATTGTGTTAAACTCTCTCTTATAGAAAGTAGCTATAGACTAGCTCTGACTAGACATTAGGAAGAATTTCTTCACCGAAAGGGTGGTCAAGCACTGGCAGAGGCTGCCCAGGGATGTGGTTAAGTCACCATCCCTGGAGGTGTTTAAAAAATGGGTAGATGAGTTTTTGAGGGACGTGGTTTAGCAGAGGATGGTTGTGGTTGGACTCAATGATCTCAAAGGTCTTTTCCAACCAGAAGATTCTATGATTCTATAGACTATTGACATTTCAGTCATGTAATAAAAAAATGACTACCTGCTTCCTGCTCAAAAGTAGGTGGTATTTTAATGTGCTGATTTTCAAAGCTGACTGCCTTGTCATGATCTAAGATAACATTTATTTTGTAATATGTATCAAGACAGTAAGTATAGCAGAAAGTAAAACACAGAGTTGGCAGAAGGATGCTACCACACGCTGACAAGAGCACTGTGCGTGGCTCACTGCATCTCCACAATAAGCCTCTCCTGCACTGGGCACCACTGCAAAGAAATGTCACAGGTTCGAAGCACCTTGAATCAAACCTACTCCCCCTGAAAGGCTGTCAGTTTTGCAAATTCTTCAGCAGTGAGAAGATTTAAAGGCACTATCTTACAGACTGTTAAAGGACCCCACCTGAAGATGCAGTCAGGAACTCTCTAACACCTTTCCATCCAAGCTACAACCATCACAGGAATGAAGTGCCGTGCAGGGGACCACTGCCTGGCTACATATGGGATCCCAGCCCACTCTATACAGCACAATATGTTCTGTCATGCAGAGAGAACGATGGTCAGCAGCAAAATAAGATGCAAAAAAAAAAGGGAAGGACAACACTTTAAGAAAAGGGACAAGATAAAGCAGGGGAGAGATTTTTAAAAAAATTACAAAAAAATAACACTTACTTAAAGACGTTCCATTCCACAACAGCAATGGCAATTTTAATAATTTGTACATGGCCTCGTTCTACTACATAGCTTTTGAATATTAATGATCTGAACATGTAGTCAGGTTTGCAAAAGCTGAATTCAAATACAAGGCTTCTCTGGGGCCGGCAAACTACCACTGAGTAACATGTTCAATGTGGATTGAAACCATCTGCACTAAGATTCAAAAGTCTGTTAAGACATTATACTACAGAATTCTATTTTATACATGTTTAATTATACTTTGTATCTTAGTAATGTATTACATGCGCTGCTATATTTGCATTCTTAATTAATTTCTAATAAAGACCCAGAGATAAACACTTTAAAATATTATTTAGGACCCAAAACCTGTTCTAGGATTTGTGATCCAACAAAAGCAGACAATTCTTTTCTTATGACAAAGCAAGCAGAAGAATCTTCCTGAATATTTCTCAGATTAGACTGCACATATTCTTTCTGGTTTTATTTTTGAATCACATTCGTCCGTCCAGGCTATTCCATACATCACTACAAATCCTTATGCAATTTTATCCTGGGTGCTGTATTTATCAAGACACCTTATCTTAATAGCAAAGCTCTTCCCTTAGCATGAACTAGGTTTTTAAAAGAGATTGCAAAGAAATACCCACAAAAATTCCCATTCTAACAAGACTCACTAACATCTTGCAATTTCAAGCACTTAAACGTAACTTATAGATCATCAATGGTTCCTATAAAGAAATACACTCATATTTTTTATGTGGTGACTGAATTCAAATGCCACATACATACTTTTTATCTACTGGTACCAAAAATCCTTCACAACTATTATGTACAGCTTGCCTTCCTAAATAACATCATCTATTGTGAAAAATATTCGGAAGTATACTGAGTGAGAAAGTGTGGACTAAAAGTAGTGTAAGCATAACTTAAGTCATGAAGTGGTCCTGAACACAAAGGATGAGTAAAAAACCATCAAAATTCCAGAGCTACTCAGTTCCTCCTTCCACTACTTTGAAGAAATTACTTCAAATGATTGAAACAAAATGCTGCTTTTGATATGTGTGCAACTGATTACATTTGTTTTGAAGTGTATAACAAGGGTCACTTGACAGCTCCATAAATATATTTTAGACATGTTTATGCCAGAAGTTACCAATCAAGTAAAAATATGCTAAACAAGTAACAGGCTTATGGTAGACATTATTTTGCAAATCATTTATTGATTTGTGTTGGAAATCTTACTGGAGTGAAAACCATGCACAATATATCAGAACTTACCTAAACTCTAACTCAACATTCATCTCTTAGGTGACAAAGTGCACATCTCAAAGAGTCACCAAGAAACACGGACAGGACTTCAGAACTTTTAAAACCATTTTTATCAGCTTCCAAGACTGGGAGTCCAAAGACTTCTAGTAAAACCCTGATAAACTTACCATTAGATTTAATTTAAACACTCTCCCTTGATTATTCTATGAACTGTTGCACTTCGAGTTCTCTGTACCAACTCTAGGATTTGGGAAGAAGTCCTCCAGTGGATTACTTTGCCTTTGCGATACTGGCAGAACCAAACAAGTCTTCCCTGAACAAAACTGGTCTTGAAGGAACCCTGCAGAGTGTTTTGGGTTCTTTAAACAGCGTTAGGCATTAGTTCCAAAATGAAATCTTTTTAAAATAAATTTTTGTGGTGATTACACATGTAATCCCAGAAAACTAATCTAAGATCCAGTTTTGATCATTAGAAGTATTTTACGCACAGTTGCTTGGAGTAACAATTTTTATATCATTATGACACAAAGTCATCACTACTATGTGTGGCTATCTTTGCTCCTCCTAACAATTGTTAACATTGGAAAACTGGAAAAGCATGAAACATTCATGCAGTTCAAGGTGAAATAACACATCTAACGCAGTCCAAACAGGACTGTTTCAATAAATACATTTTAAATAAAACCAGAATTTCAAAAATATCAGACAAAAGAAAATTACACAAAAGGTTTGTATACAATTGTTGTAAGCATTATCTTAATATTCTCCATATGATGAAATACAATTTACTTATTTGAGATCTCCAGGACAGGAATCTACTCTCTTCTTATCTGGAAGAATTGCAGCACATTGCTGATGGAACACAAGCAATAATAGAAAAGGTAATATAAAACAAATGAACAGACTACAATCATGTAGCAGAAAGTAGTAATAAGACTAGACAAAAATACCCCCTCCAAACTGTTAGAAAGCTGGTTTTCCTCTTCAAGTAAGCAGTATCAAATGTTTAAGTAGCAACTAATGCTCCCACAAACCTAGGAAAAGAAAGCTGAAACGAAACCACACTCATGGCACCACACAGGCACAGCTTCACACACACGTAACTTCATATACATGCTAGGAAAAGCTCCAGTTAAGTCTCATTTAGAAACCAGATACTTAGACTCAGATTTACGATTAACATGAAGGACTTATTCCAATATATATTAGTTCTATGTGTCTAAACAGTAGGTCAGCCAATGAAGATAGAGAATGAAAATAACTTCGTAAATCACTTCCTTAAGCTCTAAAGAGACAGTATGAAAGATTACGTCTGACGTAATCTTACATTAAATAAAAAAAAGGCTTCTTATTAATACGATACCAACTTAATGTAAGCTGTCAGAACAGGTAAGTAGCAGCGGAAATACTGATAACAAAACTGGGGAAAAAAAGTTTATAAAAAACCCCAAACCAACCAACCAACCAGCCACCCCAAATTGAAATTTTATTGCCACAAAACCACCAATTATGTTAGCAAACAGTAACCAAATATACGCTACTACAAAATAAGGCAGGCACTGTCGATACAACTTACAAAAGGAAAACAGATTAACTGAACCTGCAGGACCTTTGATTCTGCAAAGACTTATAGATAGGCTTGATTTCATTCACTGAGCAGAAGTGACATCAGTCAATACAAGCAGTTGAAACCCACTGCAGCAGCCCATGAGGACTTGAATAAAATAAAGATTTGAGAAACCAGGTGTCAAAGGTATTAAGTCTTTGATACGTCCTTCATAGCCTTGAATGAACAGCTTTAGAAGAAAAAAAGAATACTGAATTTACAGAAGTTTACCTTAGACAGGTTGTTTGCCAGCTTCAACAGCAATATTGTGAATCACGACCCTTGTATTTCTGATGTTGTCTAGAATGAGGTATAGCTGAAAAATCTGATAGAAATTTCTGTTTGACAGACACTGTTTGATTTCTGTTTGATAGATGCTAGTTTTATTGAGACTAATGGAAAATCTAAATAGAGCTTCAACTACATAAACCGAACAAACAGCAAGTAATTACAATGAATACTTTGATTCTGCAACAAAGCTATTAATGGTTTTTATATCATTGTGACACAAAGTCACCCCTACTACGGACTCTTAGGACAAGAATGAGAATTTACTCAGTGACTCAAATTATGCTTACAGCAGAGTTCCATACACATATGAAACTGGTCTTAACACCAGCACCGTTTAAATGTAACGCAACACTGCTGAAAAAAAATCACATAACTAAACATAAAATCATATTCTATTGGCTCTTTATGGCATGGAGATACACTGACACTTTATCAGCTTCACTTTGTCAAGTATTTTAAATAACCATTTCCCATTCTGCAGCAATTCCTTCTCACGATTCAACCATATCACCAAGGAAAACTCGGAAGCACTGTGGCATAATCTCATTGCATTCTCAAGAGCAAATGCTAGGTCTGGTTGATGAGAGACAAGTATAAACATTTCCACTACATACTCCTTTATTAACTCAATGATAATGAAAATTACGCTGTTTAATGTCACATACTTACCTTAACCTGTAATACTGCACATACCCATGCTGCATTTCCACTATATAACATACCATAACAGGAACAAACAGTTCAAAACTGTTTGCCAGTACAATCTCAAGCAAGGGTGCCTAAGATCAATTATAATGAAAAGGAATAATAATAGAAAGCAAAGTTATCCTGTTAGAATATGAAAAGCAACTCCATTTAACAGGATTGCATAAGCTCTGAACTGAAAAAGGATCACCCCAAAACATAAAATAAAGGCGATACACTTGTTTCAATACTGAGTACTTTCTATTTCTGTCAATAAGAAGCCACAAGTAGCATCTAAATTGCTCAAAAGACTCACAGCATGCTATTTGGGCTTTATTACTCTGTTCCTTGTAGCTTTTACAATCCAGTTCCTCTTTCAGTTTATCGGCCTTAGTGCCACGCTCTGCATGGTCAGTTCTGAGGTAGTTTTAAAAAAACTCAAGACATCAATTACAGCAACATTGACTACAAAACATACGCAGACTTTTTGCCTGCAACTACAACAGCATCTCCAAAAGTTTTTTTATTGGAAAACTGAAAAGTTTAAATTGAATAAACTACTTAACATTTGCAGAGTCCACCAATTTAATGTCTTGAAAAATTAATCAATTAAAAAAGGGGTAGACCTTCAAAGTTCCTCCAGAGAATTAAAAATTGTACTTGTAGGTCTGTCCCTACATTACATGGAAGTTACTCCACGAACATATCAGCATCAGAACAAAATCCCTTCACTCAACATTTTTTAAAAGTGATTACTTACTACATTTAACACTTTATATAGTACACAACCACTTACACAAGAGTCCCATACACATATGAAATTGGTCTCAATGACAGGATTTTTTAAACATAATGTAATACTGCTTAAAAACGCCACCTAACTAAAGGCAAAATCATATTCTGTTGGCTCTTTACAACAAGGAGATACATTTCCATTAGGTTTTCTAGTGGAATAACAGATGCCTTCCTCACTAGGAGCTGCATGCAGAAAGCTGTAGTTTTAAAATGCGCTGTCCAAGGAATTGGGACTAATAGCCAATCTGTTTAGAAACAGGCTTATTTTTTAAAAGAATGAGTTTCCTAAGGAGCTGCAGCTTAGAAAATCTCCACAATTAGGTCTGCAATACATTAAAAAAAAATAATTAATCATTCTTTGCACTTGACTCAAGAATAAAGGTTGCTATTTACCTGCTTGCAGCTCAGCCTGTTTAATCCCCATTAAGAGACAAGTCATTGAAGCATACAAACTGTTGAATACTTCCAAATTTTCCTACATAGAAGTAGATCAACAGTACAAGCATACACTGACCTCCTCCGGCCAGTCTATCTAAACCCCCTGGTCTAAAAACCATTTAGATCTTCCAGTCCTGAAATATTCAACCAACTCTAATTGATAGTAACACCTTCTTTCCGAAGAAAGAGTGGGAGAAAGAAAGTTCACTACCTCTATGACAAGAATAAAGTGGGAAGCATAACTGTATTTTGGAACTTGTGAAGATTGTTTGGTAAATAATGAGTGTCCATCCTCGAATATAACCTCCTCAGAGTGCACTGATGCTCCAAGGCAAAATACATTTTAACACCCACAGTACACACTTTGAATGTATTAAGAGGAAATCGTCCTGATACGTGTGACGCATTTCAGAAAAAATACGAAACGTAAAAGCACTGCTTTTGTGCAATTCTTATTTAAGGAGGAAAAAAATGGTGCACAGCTGTCTAACAGCACCTGATGTGAAGAATGAGCACAATGGAAAGAAGAGGAGCTCTGGAAGCTACCAGGAAAACAAGGAGCTTGGCACATGCCGTGCACACTGCACCAGTTCCTCCGGCTGCACGGCCCAGACTGTAAGGCAAGGGAGGGAAGCGCTCCATGCTGAGGCAAACCCTGCCACCGCCCACTAAAGAGAACAGCAGAGCCGCCGTCCATGAGGCGAGGTGGGATCAGTTCCAGTGATCCTACTGTTGATCCCGGTGCTGATCCTGGCTGCCACTCAGGGTGCCTGGGCTGTGTAGGACCTGTGGGACGCCCCGAGCAAGGAGGGCTCTGACGCTGGCTCCTGCCTGATGGTTACTTTGATGAAACTTAGCTCTATTTTAGCTTAAATCAAAATATCCACTTGTTGCGATAGTGACTACTTCTCACACCAATGCCACTTTTTGTAATTAATTTCTTATATCAATGCCACTTTTTGCAATAGCAACTACTCGCATCGATGTTACTTTTTGTAATTGACTTCTTTCATCACTTTTTGTAATAGCAACTACTTCTTTCACCAATTCCACTTTTTGTAATAGTAATTAATTTACTATATCAATGCCACTTTTTGCAATGGTGACTACTTCTCATATCAATGACACGTTTTGTAAAAGCAATTACTTCTCATATAAATTCCACTTTTTGTAAGAGTGACTACTCATATAAGTAATTACTTCTTATATCAATTCCACCTTTTGTAATAGCGACTACTTCTTGTATCAATTCCAGTTTTTGCAATAGTGATACTTCTTGCATCAAGACCACCCCGGTACCTATCCGCCCGCCCCCCCGCGCCCGGGGATGCTGCCGCCTTACCTGCGCCAGCCCCGCGGGACCCAGCCCCGCCCGCGCGCTGTAAGTCGCCCCCAGGGCGCCTCCCCCGAGCACCGCGGCGACCCCGACCCTCCAGGCGGGCGCGCGCCGCTGGCTCCGCGCGGGCCGCAACGCCGCGAGCCGCCCCCTCAGCGGGACGCGCGTCCCGGCCGCCAACACCGCTCGCCACGCCGCCATCTTCCCGGAAGCGACTGCGGAGGCGCCGCCGACATCTAAACCGGCGCGTGCGCAGCGCGGGGCCGCTGCCTGCCCGGCGCGATCGCGGTGTCCCCTCACTGAGCGTTTCGGCAGCGGGAGGGAGGGAGCCGCCGGCCACGCCGGAGGGGATGGCCCCAGCAAGGAGGTAACGCAGGGTCTCGTAGAGGCAGCCGGCGCCGCAGGGAGCGCGCAGCTCCTTTACCGCTCAGGGTCCTCGGGTCGCAGTGCACGGAAAGGGGCGCACAGAGGCCCCAGCCGGGCCTCGCGGGGCTGCAGCTCCCTCCCGGATGCCTGGTGGGGACGGCAGGCGGTGGCCGGACCGGTGCTTTTGTTTGTCTCAGGAAAGGAAGACGCTTGTAGCAGTCCCCAGGGTGCCCCTTGCCACCTCCGTCTGTGTCTCACAGAGCTCAGCCTCCCGTTTTCCACTGATAAAGACCCTTCATAGGGCTACGAAGATGATCAGAGGGCTGGAGCACCTCTGCTATGAGGACAGGCTGAGAGAGCTGGCCTTGTTCAGCCTGGAGAAGAGAAGGCTCTGGGGACACCTCATAGCAGGCTTTCAGCACCTGAGGGGAGCTACAGAAAACCTGGGGAGGGACTTCTTACAAGGCAAGTAGTGATAGGACGAAGGGGAATGGCTTTAAATTGGAAGGAGGAAGATTTATATTAGACATCAGGAAGAAATTCTTCACAGTGAGGGTGGTGAGACACTAACGCAGGTTGCCACAGGGAAGTGGTGGATGCTCCCTCCCTGGAGGTGTTCAAGGCGAGGTTGGATGGGGCTTTTAGCCCCATGTGTGTGGGAGGTGTCCCTGCCCATGGCAGTGGGGGCTGGAACTGGATAATCTTTAAGGTCCCTTCCAGCTCAAACCATTCTATGATTCTGTGATTCTTCCAGAGCCTTAAGTGGCTGCTGAGTACCTGAAGAGCAATCCACGGGTCAAAACTGGGTTTGAAACCCTGCAGAAATCCTGGTGTACAGAGCAAGGCAGGTCTGGAGTGCTTGCACTAAGCAGGGCTGACCTGGCGCCATGTGCTGGGGAGTGAGGGTTTTCCAAGTGTCAGAGACGTGTGGGAAACATCCTTTTCAAGGGCAGAGTAGAGTTTCTCATAAAATACAGATGACAGGATACTGTTTATAGAAACTGTCATAGCAAAGGCGATAACTGAAATTATAGATTGACTCAACCAGCAGCAATCACTTGTGTCAAAGACAGCTATTCACTGTCAGTGTTTCAAAAGTGCTTTTTTGTCCACTACTATAGTTTTAACAAAGCCTCTGGGCCTTGATTAGATTGAGTTAGTTTATCACACTCAAACATTAGTTGATCACATTCAAACATTGTGCCATCTGAGAATTAGTGGTACGTTCACATGAAGCAGAGCGTAGAGGAAACTAAATGTCATTTGTAGGTTGGCGATGCCAGTATCCATCTTTTCGGAGTAGTTAATCTCGTGGCTCCATGTGGATGTGGTAAAAGGCTGGGGAGAGAATGGCTGCATGCAGTTTGGCTGTTGTTTGAAGTACTTCATAAAATAGTCCAGTTTAGCAAACAGTATCTTTCACCTCTTTCTGATATGGCAGCAGTACTGTGTTGTCAGCATTACAAATGCTGCTGTATGGGCTCTGAAACATGGAACTGCCTTTTTGCCATCTATCCACTGATAAACGGTGATCATCCATCAGTGCCACTAAAATAATTTGAGTTCACTCCCCTGACCTGAATTTGGAGTCATGAATTCAGTTTCATAGGTGGTAATTTCAGTGATCTAACTAATGGCATCTCAGAATTTATCCAGTCTTCCATTAGCATTTGTGTTCACTGAGTGTCATTCTCTTAAGTGTCTGGGACATCTTCAGGAATGTGCCACCTGAATCCTTAGCAGAATTCAGAAACACCTTCTCTGGGGAACACAAATGACTGCTCATTGCAAAATCACCCTAGAATGCAACATGCAGGGTGAACGGTTTCCATCTACATAAACTAGTGTGCATTGCAAAGTCTATTTTCCTGTCTCCAAAGTCCTAGAAATTAACTCATACCTTTCTAATCCCCAGATACTGTAAAACATAGCAGCAAAATCCCTCTGTCATCATACACAAATACACGCTGCAAAATCCCACTTACGCTGTAGATATGTAAAACTTGCAGCAAATTCCTGTCCTCTATTTCTACTTCCCTCTAGACAGACAAAATACTTGCCACCCCGTCTTATAGTTTGACACAAAAATATTTGCACAAACACACATTGAGTATTTCCTTTTCTGTGCCATCCAATAACAAGCACTTCACAAATGCTGGTGACATCCCAGAAACATTGTAAATGATAGCTGAGAGATTTGAATTCCGAATGCCAGATCCCTTTATGTTGAACACATGACCACAACACAGGTAAAACAGGTTTAGTTCAGCACCCTGCCAGATATTTTCATTTTTTTCTTTGAGGAAGAACAAATAAGTGGGTAATTTCTCTTTCCTCAGATGACATTCCTGACTGGAACAGATACAACTGCAATGTGAATAGAGAACTAGTATCATATGACTGCAAGCACGCAATGCTGATGGGGAAGTTAAGTGTCCCTAGCCACCCCTTCTCTGTCTGCAGTAAATTCACCCTGTGTTTGCAGCATCCAGGAGTGCGAAGCTACTGCTGTGGTAACGTGGCTCACACCTGTGTTGCCGGAAGAGGACTGGTATACTTGTGGGTGCTAGAACGTATACCTAAGTAGCTAGAAAACCCTTAGCTATTAAGGTATTGTTCTGTTTCACCTCATGCAGTATCACTGCAGAGTAGTTCATGACAGAAAGCAAAGATCACTGTAGTCCATAGAAGTGTCACTGACAGTCTGGTCAATGTAACAGGAGTTTAATAAGAAAAATGGAGCTACATGGTGACAAATGTCATCAACTGTTATGCCCTGTGGCACTAAAATGTTAGTTCAGAGGTTTCCTTTCCTATCCTGCAGTTTGCTTTTCCTTGGCTCTTGTAAGCAGAAATCATTACATATAGCAAGCTGACATGCCTGCTTTTTTAACAAGTGCTTTCTACATGTTGACTTCGGACTTTGTTCTAGAGATGTTTGCATTGCTGAAAATTTGCAAAAGCAAATGAAAAGCCTAATAAAATGTTTTCTTAAATGTTGAAGAATGTAATTTTCTTGTAAGATTCAGTGTTCTGCCGAATTGTTACATAACAGTACTTCAGTGCACTCAGTTCTTATTAGGCATAGTGAACATAATATGAAGTCACATCAAAAGATGAGAACACACTACTATGAAATAAAACCCATGTGACTCCTGTGATTCTTAGGAAATATTGTTTGGCAGAAACTTCATTTCTTCCAAGTTTTATTACAAAGTCAAAAGCAAAAATTAAAAATACCAAGTAAGACTGCAGCTCCAGATGCCTGAAGGTCCACTTCCATGTCTCAGTATCTTTTTAGGAGTTTTAGGCCAAGTTTGAACAGGGATTCACTCTCTGCTAGAACTCCAATCCCCTCAAGAGCATTAGGCTTAGTGCCAGCATTCATTTAGTCTCGTAAGAGCTTAAATTAACTCCTGTTACATCCAATCTAAACCCTTTCTTACTATTTCAGATAGAATAAGAGTTGAGAGATGGATTCAGTCATCCAGTCTGAGGGCCACCCATCATGCTCGTCTGTCTTTCAGGACTTCAAATGCTGCATAAACTGGATTGGGGAAGGCGACGGCCAGACAGTTGTGAATTGAGGGCGAGGCTGGCAAGCCGTCTTTTATATATGTGACCCCATTTCACAAAAATTAGCATGAGGGTGGTCTGACTTACATACTGTATGTACATTTGACAGTAAGCTCCAACTAAAAGTAAAGTTTTAGTGGACTAGGTGCTGTGTTGACAATATTTTGGATACTTTCCTGGCGGAGCTGAACAGACAGGCTAATTGAAAGACAGGAAATATCACTGCTTGGTTTCGTAGGTAAAGAACTGGACCATAGATTGAACTCTGCCGAAAAGTCAAACAGAAGACTGAAATGGAAGGTCTCACAAAGCCAGGCCTTCTTTAGCCCCTGCAAAATTACATTGGTCCCCTTAAGAATATCACTTGTATTTTACTTTAACAGATGTGAAAGCAATCTGTCTGCCTATGATTGCAAGAAAAACGTTCTGAGGCAGATAAGGCTATAAGCACAAGGAAACAATTTTTATTAAAGGGGATAAAATGAAATAATGCTAGTGTACTTTGAAAACTACAAGGTGATTGGATAAAACTGGACACTCATTAATTTTGGTCTGCTGAAACCTTGATCTCTATCCAGAGTCTCACAGGTCTTGTACCAAGATTGTTTGAGATGCAGGCTGGGAATTGGCTTCAGGGATTTTCAAAGCTACTGCTTACGCTAGAGAGACTATTATTCCGTAATTCCTACCCATCCCTCCTCCACAAGAAAAAATACCCAAACCCCAGCAAAGGGATGAGAGATCAGTTTTAATGAAGCTGAAATACTTTCCTCTGAAGAAGAAGCTTTACAATGACAATGTGCTGTTGTTACAGCTTACAGAAAGTCCAGTTATTTTACAGGCTTTGGAGATGATCGAAATGGAATTAATTACCAGACAGTCAACATTCATCCACTAATAAGTCTGAAAATAATGTGAACATTTTGTGGCTAGATAACACCGTTCTGCTCGTAAATAATAATTCACAGCAATCTTTGCATTTAGGACCTAGGCCATAAATATAGCTTATCTTCAAATATTTTCAACTTGCTAAAGTTACTTGAAAGCTTATCATGATAGAGTCCATTTACAAGGAAAATATCTAAGATATGTGTCCCCAAATACCTCTCATAGCATTAATTTACATTGACCTTTCTAACACACTAACTATCTTCCCAAACTGTTCTTGTGTAGTTAGCTGAAAAACACCTTGCTGGCATATGTAACAAGTTCCGTCAAACTTAGGAAGAATTACTTTAAGTCAAGTTAAAAATCCAAGAAAAAAATTGAAGGCAAAATTTTTATTTTTTTAAAAAATAGATTTAAGAAATGAAGATGCTATAAATGGAATTGGGAAGATTTTAAGATGCAATGGTTGTGACCTTTCTGTGATAAACTGATTAAAGAAATAAATGATGCACAGACTGTTGAAATACTGCTTTCATGTGAATAAAAAAATGCAGGTCGAAACTGATAAACTTGTGGAAGAACATGCATTTTTTTGAATTTGAAAAGATATTTGGTATAGTTCTCTAAGTTGGGCTGTACGTCTGGATTATGTGAAGTTATGTGTATTATGCCTAATTTTAAGCATTTTGAAAAGTTCTGTGGTCTGAAGCAAGACTACTCCTTCTGCATAAAATTAACCGTATGCATAAATCTTTGAAGATTGGGGACTGCTATTAGATGAGAACTCTGGCTCAGCTGCTGTTTTATCTTTTAATGATAAGATCCCATGGCACTTTTGCAACAACAATAGAGATCACATGGTCCTCTGAAAATATTTTAAGTAATGGAATTACATTGTGTGCTTTAGTAGTTAATATTTTCCTCATGGTTCCAGCTGAATAAGTTATACTTCATTTTTCTTCCCTTCCAAACATTCCTCTGTGGTGTTACTGGCACTGATTAAAAAGATAGACCCATATCTAAGTGAAATCCTATCATTTTAACTTTTTAGCTGGATCTTTATATACATACGTATGCATACATTTATATATGTATTTTGTCTATAATATATTAATTATAGGATTAGCTGAAATCTTATTACTAGTGCTTCCCATGTAAATATAAAATTTTATTGTGGGGACCTTACTGTATTTCAGGGAGGGTTTATTTATGTTTCTTTCATCCTCTGAAATCAGAGTGAGTGAGCATTGCCATCAATTTTAATTATACCAGTATTTCAGTCTTAAGTTTTATAGGAAGAGTTGGCAGCAATAACTATAGTTAAAGTTGCCTAACACTTTCCACTGTATAGATTCTGTACTTAAAAAGACAGAGGGATAGATATTATACTTAAGGGTACAATAAAACAAGTCAAGATTAGCCAAGGTAATTTTATCTGTGTTGCTTGAAAGAACAGAAGGATTTATTAGGGACTCAGACTCTATATTTTTAAATGCAATGGGATTGATATAATTTTAAATAATTATTGTTATGTAGTTCGAAAAATACAATAAAATGGCAAAGACATTGCTTCACAGTATTACTAAAGAAACAAATATAAAATTATCAGTATTTTAACCTGTAAAACATGGAAAAAATATGTTTCCTGGAAATGTTGACGTCGGAGAAGATTTGTGTACCTTCTTTCTTGTTTCTTTTCCCAGACTGCTGTCTAAAGCTACAATTAATAACACTTTGTAATACTACTGTGATTTATTAATGAAAATTATCTTAAATTATAGCATCTTTCATACTGCTGAAGATGGTGAAGTGATATTATTTCTTTGAAAAAGAAAGGCATTATGAAACTGTAAATTATTGTTTTCTGTAACCTATTCCATTATTTTAAGTAGTGTTTACTTCTTTTGCTTAGAATACCACTTATGATCTTTTGATTGCACCTGTTTTGGTATAAGCAAGGGAAGGCATGATTATTTTCTAAATATGCATGTTTAGTAACTAGAATTAGTATAGGGTCTAATCTAATAACACAAATGTGTGGTAGACACATACCTTCACTACAAAAGGTCCTGTGACCCTTGCATAAAGGAGTTGAAAGTTCTAATACATATTTCAACTGATGACTGCATTTGATTTTTACAGAGTTGATAAATAGCTATACTCTTTGTGTAAATATTGTGGGCAGTCTTCATATATTTGCTAGTGAGGAGTTCCTTAGTCTTTAGCTACATGAAAAGGGACTGTTAGAGCCACTCACAAAGGCGTAGTAATAATGGCACTAATAAAAATCCCTGAAGAAACTGTGGACAAAACTGCTCTTTGGGGAACAGTCCCCACTTGGCATCATTCAGACAGGAGTTGTTGGCTGAGTACACCCAGAGGGCATTTGCAGTCCATTGCATGACTTGAGGGAATTTGAGGGAGTTGGTACTCTGCAATATCTGATTGCATGTGTCCAAAGAGGCACAGGCTGTACCAAGAACAGAAAGTCAAGATACGGAGACGGTGGCTCATGTTTACAAGGTTTAGCACAGATGTGTTACTTCGAGGTGGGAATGCCATTGCATATTGGAAATTGTGATACCCTGTCTAAGTACTAACTTGTTACTAGGCTTATGAATATCTGTATTTGGGAACACTGGAATTGATGTCTCTTTTATGCTTTGCTTTGTATGAGAAGTATGCATATCATTCCTATAATCTGCTGCAGTGAGAGCTTACAAAGGTAAGTGGTCCAGAGTTGCAGAGGCTACTTGCCTGCTTGCCAGTTGAAGGCACTTAGTGCTTGGTTTAGCATGCCAGGCTACCCCTAAGATTATCTGGGGGGTGGCTTTAGGAGTAAGGAGAGGGCAACTGATGAAAGCAAGCTGTTTATTGTTCTCAAAATGACAGCAAGAGAGACTGCCATTTTGACTCACAGGACTTGGGGAGAGCTTGGAGCCTCCCATGCCATAAGCCCTAAGAAGCCCCAGGAAGCTGTGGCAGCAGTGGAGGGCTGAGGACCAGCAGAGCCTATAGGTCAGCTGCTGGAAACCAAGGACCATTCCTGGTGTGATCTTACCCCAGATCTACCAATGACAGCTGTCTGTTACACCTGACAACATTCTGGCACCTGAAAGAGCCCACTACTTTGCCCAGTGGATGGACAAAGTGGAAGACAAGTCTGAGGAATAAATATTGCATTTTTATATTGAATAAATTGTGGTTGCGGTTACAGACTAAGTAGGATCTAAATAACTTAACCCCCATGCAATCTGCGTCTGTTATCTTCTCCTCTTTTTAGTCTACTCTGATCCTTAATTTCTTTTCATATAATCTCTTTTTTATTTTAAGTCATATGGTGTGTATTCAGCAACTAGGTTTACTTGCTGATCACCAGAAACTCAGCTACCACTGGTTGTTGTGGAGGTACCAGACTCCCTGCATGGATATCAACAGGGAACTCTGCTACTCTGAAGGTACCTCATCAAGAACTAGGTGTTGCAGCATCTGTAGAGGATCACTAGAGGTTGATTGCCTTCTTTTGGTACCATGCAATGCAGCAGGGTGAAATTACTTGTCTTAAGATCTTAAAGCAAGGCAGAAACAGAGCTGTAAATAATTCCTGAAGGCTGAAGTTATTTGTAAAGTATTTTCTGCAAATATTGCATTATTTGGATCATATCCAAAGTTGATTATTGCAAATTAAAAAAAAAATTCTATATTACTAAACTTTTGGGGTCCACATCTGATTTTAAATCTAAGGATGTCTATGTCTGTCTTACACTACTACTTATGTATTGTCCTACATCCACTTTACACATAATTTTAAAATTTTCCTAGCTATTAACTCCACTGATTCTAATTTATTGTAACTTACATTCTGAAGAGATAGGACAGGCTATGGTCCAATAAAAGCAAGTAACAAGAAGATGTAAGAAAGCAATGGCTAAAGCATGGTGGGGACATCTATCATTAACTTTATGCCTTATTTAGTGCACTTTATTCTAGTTTCTTGGTATCTAAATGACACAAGTTAAAAGTCACTTATATTCCCCAAGACTCTGAGATCATCCCTAAGATTTTAATCTAATTGAAGTCACTGGTGAAACCATTCCGGACTTTAGTCCAGAATTTATCTTTTGTTCTTGTATGTATACTTGATAGCCTAAAACTTAACCTGCCTTATTCATAATCTTTATTTTTCCCCTAGCCTTTGAAATAGCTAAGCCAGAACAAATAGTGAATATCCTGCAGAACTGGTTTTAGAGTCTATAAAGTTATTCTCTCCTTTCTGCAAGTACAGTGGAGTCCTGTCATATCTTAATCATGTTTTGGCCCCAAACTATCAAATCCCCAAATCGTTATGTAGTAGCATTAAAAAAAATTACCATTACCAGGCTACAGTTGCCCTTTAAGGATTATGTTAAACATTTTAATTAGTTAGCATTTCCTTTGGTAACTTGCTTGTTTTTAAAGCTGTAAACTTGTCCATTAGCCAGTGTGCCACATAGCTACCTGATTCAGATATCATACAGACAAGCAAAAGTTTCTAACACTTCTCAAACATCAGATAGTCTTCAAAACTCAGAAGAAACGTTACTGCTGTCTGGATATTTAAGAAAATAATTTTTAAGGAAGAGAAGATACTAGGGCAAGTTACATTCACATTTCTTGCATCTACCTACTTAAGTAATTCAGGAACAAGCTAAAATAAGCACTGAGTTGTTTCCAGATATTTTCAGTATCTTCGAAAACTCGTGGAGGACAGAGGAGACAGTAGAGTACTGAAGAAGGGAAACATAATAGCTTTTAGAAAAAAGGAAGAGAACCCAAGGTGTCAGGTAGCCTAATTAGCTTCTACCCCTGGATTCTGGAAGAAATCATTAAATAAGCAGTTTCTAAAGGCCTAGAACATGATAAGGTGATAAAAACTTGCTGAAATGCTTCTGTTGACAACATATGTCGAAAGAAAGTAATTCTCTTCAGTACATTGCCTAGGAGGTACAAACGAAGCAAGAAAAATCACTGACTTAGATTTTAGTAAGGCTTCTGATTCCCTCTTAAAGCATTTCACGTAGACTTTAGGAATTTGGGCACAGTTCTCTTCAATGTGATGGGATGAGTGACTAGATTATAGGCTTATAAATTTCAAATTTTATGTTAAGCTGGAAGAAGTTGAAACTACACTGGAAAAGGGGATCAGAATGGTAAAATGTCCTCCCAAGTTGCAGACATGGCTTAAAATCAACAAGTGCAATAAATATAGGTTCTTGCAAATCAACTGCGCAAAAGCAAAGCAGACAGAAAACCCCAGACTGGACAGGAAGACTGCAAAGACAACTGCAAAGAGAATTGCATAGATCTGAAGAAACTGACAGAAGGATTGAATACTCCACTACAAATGATAGAACAGCTCAGGTTGGAAGGGACCTTGAAAGATCATCTGGTCGGACCTTTTGTAGGAAAGGAAACTTAGATGAGATGCATTCCAGAGGCCTGAACTGGTTTATGGTACCCAGTTTGGGACATTAAACTTTAAAAAATATAAATAAATAGAAGTAAGTTCAGGGAAGTGCAACAGTATAAGACAAAAGGAAAAACTGCAATTTAGTTTAGTCTCGACAGTGGAAAATAGAGGAGGGAAGTGCTGACCCCTCTCAGTATGGAAAAGACTTTTCTAAGAAGCAGAGTGATCAGTTCTTCCGCAGTGGCCATTAAGGGAAAAGCAAGGAGAATCAGCTTAGTTTCCAGGTTAGAAAAATCCTTTTTGTTAGGAAAGCAGAATACCCTTCATGGGAATGGGGTTTTTTTGGACAAATTAAGTAATTATCTCTTGAGACTGTTATTTACTTATTTCATTCTGACCAGTGCTGTAGTTTAAGAAAGGGATCTCTTGAGATCTTTCCAGCCCTAAATTTCTTTGATTCTATGAAATCTTTATGTAGATGTACAATGATACAAAATGGATCTTAAAAAGATTTCTTCCCCTATGAAAATGGAATGGGGAAATTCTGGATGATAGAGCCTAGATCTTAGTTTATTTTTTTATATTAAATCTTGAAATATGGAGATTATAATATCAATTTTTGTTGCTACCTATAGTTGATTTTCTAATTTCAAGCTTTCTATCTAATTGGCATAAATAATAGTTACTCCCCATAGGATGTGCTGTAAGCAATTCTGGGACATCCATAATCAGAAGTGATGCAGGTTCAGGTGATTGAGTTTTGGGCCAAAGAACAAGAATGCCATTATTTGTACTTCATATTTCCACTGGTTTCTCTGAGACCTTTAATGTGTCATTAAAGTCATTGGCCCTGCCTTCTCCTTTGAATCCTGGAGTTACAATATTGATACTGTACTGTACACAACCCTAGTGTCATACAGGTAATACTGTGTTAAGCTTATGAACACGAGGTTTTACTGTCAACTACAGCTTTCATTCTAGGAAATCAGAAAACTTGTAAGATGTTTACTCGCAAAAGGTATCTTACCTGGTTTCTCCATAATTGCTATTACCTTGGCAGTTATGAAAGTAGATATTACTGTTATTGTTTTATACAAAACCAGAGATTCTGCAAGAAAAAAATTAATGTAATTTGGAACACTTTGTAGTCTTCAGACTCAGTAGAATCACCCACATTTTCCCCTCCACCTAAATTATTTTAAATTGTAAGTAGTTTTGCAAAGCTGTTAGCATTATTTTCTCAGCTCACCCAATTTTATTTTTGTAAGACAATATTATCTATGGTGAATCACAACATCTTTTATTAAAATAGTTATAAGAGCATTAAAGCTGTCAGGTATAATTTGCAGCTTTTTCTCCTTTAGATTCAACACTCCCTCTGAAAAGAAGCTCATTTAATAACTAGGGAATTTAAGTTACAATCAAATTTATTATATTTACCAGACTTGAATTTCAGATGAGATACTGTTAAAATGTACTTGAAGAGGAAAGAGCAGAACTGCCAGTGGGCATTGAACTAGCAGCTGAAAAATGTCTAGTAACGTTGTGATCGAGACTGTTACAATCATGAAAGGTTTGTCTTTGTATCTTTTACATGTTGTGCAAGCTGAAACTAGAACCTCAGCCCAAAGCTTCGTTTGAGGTCCTCTTTCTGTACTTACAGTACGCCCTTATAACCTAGCACTGCAATTCTGCCTACAAACCTCTAAATCTCTGCTAGAGAAATACATGTTGTTTGTGTGCATAGATGAACACCTGCCACTGTACGCTACATACCACATGTTATCCTATGAGTTTTGAATCCACAGAACTTCTGCTGAATTCTGGGTGAGGTTTATGCTTGGAAGGCTTCTGGATTAAGGTCAGAAAGAGCTCAATAAAAGGCCTGTTGAAAAACAAAAAAAAAACCCAAGAAAAATCAGTCTTTTCCTTTTCCTCTAGCTGACATTAGTCTCCTCTGAGTCTTAGTCTCCGAACCCCCTTAACTAAGACTGTGACACAGGTCATACTTTATTTACTGATAGATTTTAATGCAGTCTGTTATTTTGTGATCACATTAATTGCACTTGTACTGTGGAGATTTTTAATTCCAAAAGGTGCTGCCAGCTTTTGTGTACACGGGTTATGCTTAAGGAGAGTTTTTGTTTTTCCCCCAAACTTCTACTGACTTTCATAGATTTAAAATCTGAAGTTGTGGTTCTCTTTGATTTATTGTCTGTTAAAGAATGTTAGCTGTACTAAAACTAGCAAAGGGGTTAAACAAGAATAAAAAAGGAGTATTCCAGAGAACCGGGATATCATAAAATATTCCTTCCTGAAGGTATGTTGCCACCTAACAAACACCAAGAATAATGGTCACACAACTAGAAAAAGAAATCCAAAATGCATAGGACATTTCCTTGATTTTGAAAAGCTTAATAGAAGAAAGAGCTTGAGGTTTGAGCATTCCTACTGAACTCTTTGCACAAAGGGAATTGTCTTTGTATGGCACATCATCAGCAGGACAGAATAAGTCAGTTGGCTCTGCTGTAGCCTTAACTCTCCATAGCTGAGAATGTTCATATCAGTAATGGGAGAAGGAGGATGCACTAACTCCTTCTGGCATTTCAGATGATGTGTATGCTGCAGTGCAGAGCCCTTGCTGCTGAAGGTAGCTTTGACAAAGAGGTTATTGCACAGGGGCCACAGCTGGTATGAAGATACAGGTCTTGCTCTAGAATGCCATGTTCTGTTCTTCTCTGTTTTACACACATAGTTTTTTGAGGAATCTCGTAGTTCGAGAATGACAAATTTATATAAGGAAAATGGAAGGGTATCAGATTGTTACTCAAGAAGAACTAAATGAACTTTTAATAGAATGGTAGGAAGGAGGTGAAATGTCATAATACCCAGTGCAAGGTCATTGTGTATTATTATTAAGGGTAAAATACTGAAATTTCTGCTCTAAAAGTGCTCAGTGGTTAAGAGATTGAGAATTCCATACGTGAATGAGTATTTTTTGTTCCAGTCATCACTAAAGCATGACTAAGATGAAAGGTAAGGCTGCAGTGGAATGTGGAGTTGATGAGATAGGTCCCTTCTGAGAACTGAACTGAAGATGAAATCAAAGATGGCTGAATTGAGTTAACTGCATCTTCCTGAAAAGGTAAAAAAGCAAGGAAGGGTGAGAACGTTTTGATAACTGTAGGAAATTAGAGGGAAAAAACCCAAATAATGGAAGACAAGATGTGGAAATAGCTCATATGACATTGCAATCTTGGCGCTTATGCTGTCAGCAAAAAGAAGTTGGATGGATTTCTGCAGACTCATCAGTAATTGCCATGCGGCAGCAGTTAGTACTATTGAAGTGCTGGAGCTGACGGGAACCAACTGAGCTGTAGTGACTGGGAACAGATCTCCTCAGAGAAGTGTGAGATAGCATTCTGCAATATTAGAGAAATCCTTGCCTATCAGCCTAAACTGATGGTTTGGTTTGTGGACTGGGATATTTATCTCTCACTAGATAGAAATTTTAGCTTTTCCTTTAGTGTCAATTGATACTCAGTCTGGTCCTCAGTGAAGCTGGAACAGTCTTTTTTGTAAATGGATATTAATTTTCAGCAGTTACACACGTTCTGAATATCAGCATTAGGACTAGCAGGGGTGCCTGCATTTGTGAAAATATTCAAGGAGTGCCATGTCAGTTCCTCCTCAGCTCAGTGTGAATTCATGTTTTGTCATGATCTAGGTGTAACCAGCCTTGAATTAAGTTGTTTATATTCCCCCTTGGAGTAAGACTGGAAACTGGTTAAGCTCATGCAGTTATATACTATCAAGCACTTAGAACAGGGTCCACTTGTGTGAAAGTTTCCTCCAGAAAGTTAGAGGTTGCTGCCTAATATTTGTACAGAAGTAGGATTTGAATTTGCAGCCTGCCAAGGGTCGCTGAAGTCCTGAGGGTCAAAGTGCTCACATTGAGTCCCAGTCAGGAAGGGTCTCCGAACATGAAATAGCTGGGAGCTTTATGCCTGTGCTGCCCATCTAAAGCGAGGGGGGAGGAGGCAGACTGCTCTGCGTTTAATACATAAAGGAGTGAGAACTTTGTGTTCAAATGGTGTTCAAAAGATGCAAAAAATTTTAAAACCTTCTACTTAGAAGTTGCTTATCTAAGGACTGCTCTTGAAAGGAATTGTTAGTAAGGTCAGGCTGAAAGGCCAGTTACAGGCAAAATTCAGTATTAAACCAGTGTTCTTTGTCTCACAGTGTATATTGCATACAGGTTTGCTCTTGTCTTGTTGTCTGCACCAGCTTTTCTTCTGAAGAATCGTGAATAAAAAGGTACCATGAATAAAAATGTACTGGGCTTATCAGTCTTCTTGGTAGCTCGCATCTCTTCTCCATATCCTGGCAGGACTACCCCAGTGACTACCTAAATAGTCTAAAGCAAAGATCATAGCTATATATCCTATGAAATAGGAAACCGTCAGTGATTTAGACTCAGTTGACATAATTTTCAGAAGGGCTAAGGAGGTATGCTCTAAAGCAAGTATTTTAAGTTTCCACATCTGAAAAAACCCCATAGATTAATGAAAGTGTAATGTCACTACAGAAGGATGAGGACAGGAGTTTAAAACAGAGGGAGCTTAAAATCAGGCACTGAAGTTCTTATCCTAACTTAGGATATAAGTAAGTAAATAGTTAACATCATCCAAGAAATCTTAATGGGTGTCATTTTCTGTATGTACTTTCTAAAGTTCACTTACTGAGCACTCTTATGAGGTGTCTTCAGAGTTTTTGAATGTAATTGCCCCAAAAGAGACAACAAAGAGCAGTTCTGAAATTCTTAGCTTTTCAGTCTTAATTTAGGCTCTGTTTTTTGAATATTTGCCCTTGGCTATATAAAACTAATAATTTCAAATCATTTCAGTAATGGAGGTTATTTGATTCTCTGTTCCTGAAGAGAGATTCCACTTGTAAAACATCCTTACAAATGACCAACTCTTTTCAAGCATATTACCAGTATGCTGTATTTTTCAAGTATGGCATTTTTGTGTCTTACAGATTTATTTTTACCTTTCATAAATGCTAAGAAATAAGCTTCATTATCACTGATAAATTAGTAGACAGCTCTAATGCCTCAACATTTTAATAGCTTTGGAATGCAAATATTTGATAAACACTGTGTTATATAGACTTTGCTTAGAGCCAAGGGAGTTTGCAAATATAATAATAGCTACAAGATTCATTCTTGTCTGAATACTGTACAAAGATGTTTAAAATGACTAGACAAAAATTATGAAAGCAGCATATGACTCAAATTACAAATAGAATATGGGGACTACTGGACCAAATTCTGCATGCGGGAAAAACTGTGACGGTCAAATCTACAGAGAAGTTTACTCAAGAACATTTACTAAGGACTCAGTCCTCACACTTTTGAGAGTCAAGTATTTTGAGCAGCTGGACAGCAATCTTTCCAGAAATTGACAGAGTGACTCTGTAAATGTTTAAGCAGATTTTAGATCGGTTACGCATTTCCTTGTGCTTGGTATATGTAGGCTTTGCTTTCATCTGTCCTTCTATGATGACTTTTACCATTTTCCATTATTATGGAAGCTATGGCCCACAAATTCTCAGGGTTTGCAATGCAGAACTGTTTAAGAGGGTTTTTTACCTGAGGAATAAAAGACTTAAACGTGATTATCTTCTGTTCATAGCAACTGTCAGAACGCCAGCAATGGAGTGTTGCTGTGACAGTTTACCAAGCTGAAAATCCGCTTCAGTGTTTTGGAGGATTGGGGCTTACAGTGTTGTCACCATTACCTCCCTGGAAGACACAGCCAGAAAATACGTACTCTAAACAAGGGAGCAAGCTTACAAGCTCTGTATCAGAGCTCTCCATAGCAGCCCTCAGCAGGGCAGCAGAACCATGTTCACAGCTACAGAGTTGGAATGATCAGACGATTACAAGAATACAAGGTATGAATTCCAGAAAGTTCAAGCAAATTCCTCCTGCTTGTTCATATCAAAATTTGTACAAATAGCATAACATGAGGCTTGGCAAGATAATCTTCCTTCAGTTTTGCCATGTATTTCTTCACAAGCTTGTCCCCGATTGAAAAAAAGCAGGATACCTGATACTGCCTGATGTCTCAACATTTGCATGCATAGTTCTGTTGGCTGCAGTGCTACTGCAGTAAGGGCAAGGTAGTCAGAGCCAATTTGTCTGTATCTGCAGAAGTGAGTTCTTAGTGCTTGATTGTGCTATATAGCCAGTCCCTGAGAATCCCTGATAGTAATTGTATTCTTCTCAAACCTAGAACAATGTTTAAAGCGAAGGAAGTACAGGAACCCCCTGAATGGTTTCTTCCCCAGTTGCCTGTCAGTGATTTCACTGCAATGCCTAGAAAAAGCAAAGCAGTTCAGACAGCATCTATTTCTGGTGTGAAATCCTAGTGGTGAATTCCCAGTGTTAATGAGGTTTTCAGACCCTCTGGTGAATTTTTAAGCTCTCTTGGAATAACAGCTGCTGGGAGGGGACTGGAATCCCCATAGTGGACTTCAGATTCACAGATTTTCATGAAATTTCTGAACAACAGCGTGGGAAAGCTGTTTTTTATTAAGAGCAAACTCTTGTCAGTAAAGGGCTTTTCATCTCTGGGTTGTGTTTTTTCTGATAAATGAGGATAGGATGTGGAAACCCAGTATGAATTTTGAGGGGTGGGGCAGAGGAGTAGAGACTCTTTTCTGTTCAGCTACACTGTAGGGAGGTATCATCCCCTGATAAAGATACAGCCTGGTACTCAGAAGCATGTTAGTGACACTCATAAAAACATTGCCTTGAGAGCCAGCGAGAGGGAGGGACAGTGACATTAACGGCTGTGTAGTAACTCAGAACCACTATTGTTGGTTTCTTTTTTCTCTTCTTGAAAGACTATTTTTTGCATATTTTAAACCTAGAAGAGACCACTGTTACCGTTGGGTAACACCCTCGGTAACATCAAACAGCTGTGCAAGGTGAAGATCTAGAGGCAAAAAACTCCTTATCCGAAATATCTTAGTAGTTGCTAGGTCACCAGCACCTGGCATAATACATAAAATGCTTTTGGTGGCTCATGACAGCATGTGAAAAGATTACAGTGACGGCAATTTGTATGGTGCAGTCCCCTCTCTCTCCCTTCACCTTGTTGCTGTAGTAGTTCACTAAGAGTTGGCAGTGTTAGGACTATTGCCTGGTCACTGATTAAAGAGCACTGAATACCTTAAGATGGTGAATACTATCAAATGTAAAAAGTCTAACCAATTCCAGTTAATGGCATGTGATGTTGCTGATGTCTACAGATCAGCACTCCACCATGTTAATGTCTTGACCACCACTGAATTTTCTACTAGGGTCAAACTTAAAACATTTTAATTGAGCACAGCAATAGCCCAGTTAGAGAAGCAATCAAGACTTGAGATAAGCTTGTGATACAATCTCCAGAGTTAAAATTATGTTCACTGGAGTTACATTGTGGTCAACACCCGGATGCTTCTCTGGTATACTACAAGATCTGTGATACGAAAGGTCCACTGCTTGCTGTATCTGTGACAATGGTCACAGATACTATTTAGGAATTTAGCACTGATTGGTTCCACAAAACATTTGACATACTGTGCACAAAACTTAGGTTCCTTGACCAGTTCCTGGAGAACTGACCTGACAGTGAGCAAGTAAAAGCCTGTCCCTAGGATTCTTCCGGCTGCAATGATTTTAATAATCTGCCTCATGTTAGCTGCACATAACACATTGTATAAACCCACTCACTGAGCCCATTTTCTATCATCCCTTAGTTTAGCTTGATATTGTGTAAGTTTCCAGTAATATTTATAATGTTTATTGAGTCCTCAAGGGAAGGTAAGACTCTTGCACATCCTGGGTACCTGTTGAAAGGCTACCAAGACTCTTCAGTTTGGAGAGGAAAAGGCTGAGAGCAAAGAATAAGGTTTACAAAATCATGAAGGGAAAGGATCAGGTGAATGAACAACTATTATTTACTTGGTATTCAACAGTTACAGCACAAGGATTAGGAGGTATTCTATGAAATTAATAGGAGGTTGGTCTGAAACCGATAGAAGAAAGTTCTTTTCTACAAAGAGAGTATGAACTTCCAGAGCATGTTGTCATAGGAGACTATGGAGGCAGGGTCAAAGCAGGGTTAGGCAAATTCAGGCACAGTAGATCTGTAAGCAAATACTGTAAGCTGTACCCAAGTCTGCGGTAACCATGTTCTTATGTTCTTACATTAAGTGGAGGATCAAACATTTCAGATACTGTTTCTCAAACCCAAAAGACAGTGACCTCCCATGACCTTCCACTCTCTCCAAAAAGCAAAGCATTCACTCTCATACTCTTGTCCAGTTCCTTTATAAACTTATTCAGACTGGACAAACAGAAATCCCTTAAACAGAAGGTGGCGGTCCTCCATGGAGAATGGCTTAGTAACCTTACAGTCCCTCGGCTCCCCACAACTACTGGAGCAGCTCCTTTTCTCCCAATGAGAGGGAAGGCTCTCCAGTCTTGCTCTAAAAGCAGAAAGTTCAGGAGAAACAAACCAAGATTCCAGTCAGAGATGCTTTTACCTTGACCATTCAAAAGGAAAACATTATATACTCAGGGTACTTATTTGAAGAAACCGGTTACATTTTCTGTCTCTTCACATCACTGAATCAGAGTGCATTACATACTGTTGAGTTATTGGTGAAATAGCAGCAGAATGATTAAGGAAATAAACAGGCAAAGCAATGCAAAATATTTTAGTTATCAACAAAGGAATTGGATAGCGTTTAAGCGAATTAAACAGGCATGCAAAATATTGTGAAGAATTATAATAACTGTAGCAGAAATTGGAGATTTCCAAGTGACTGCATTCCAAGTGACCAACTAAATTCAGTACTGGCAAAGAGGACTTTTTGTCACTACCCTACTTCAAGGAACCACAACAAGAGTGGTTGGTCACCCCAAAGGTATCTGGGTTTCCCAAAGAAATGGGAAATCATAAATGAGACTGAGAGGAGGAAAAGTTCTAGCAAGGAAAAAAACTCAGATTCTGAATTCTGTTAGATGGCTAACAAATTGTCTTTCATAAAAAGGATAATTTTTAAGCCTGTTATGGTTCAGCGTTTACCACAGCAGTCAGAGCAAAAATGCAATATATAAAACTGAAAATAATTAAAAAAAAATGGGAGGAAGAAGTATAAAATTCATTTGCAAGGTGGGAAAAGTGATAAAGTCAAGCTAAAGACTACAGGAAGAAAGTCACTGATGGGTTTAAAAAGAAATGCAAATTTTCTGAAACATAGTTTTAAAGGAATAATTCCTAGTGATGGTGTAAGATCTTTTGTTAGATGGAGATAGTACATTTAAAATAACATAAGAAAGGACAGAGTTTTTACTGATTTGAATCTGGGAAGGAAGAAGATGATGGATATGAAAATACTGAAATATTTTCTAATTCATTAGCAAAAAAAGGAGAATTTTTAGTAAACAGAGGCTAGACAACTTAAAAGTGGTCTTCCTATGGTATGCCAGAACACTTCACATGAGCACAGACGTCCTCCCTTTCCTCCAGCCCCACTTCCACCCCTGCCCAGCTGTGGGCTCACTGCATAGCTGCCTCCAGGTGCCTTCATGGCAGGGCCATGTCTTCAGCAACTGCTGCCTTCCTCAGCAGCAGCAGCTGCTGTGGGCACCCAATGCATGCCCAGAAACTGGGGGTGTATAGGTCTAGGCTTCCCTTGGGGCCCATCTGTTGCTCAGCTGGCTCTGGTTTAACCAATGGGGACATGTGCTGCCATCATGACCAGTTGAGGATATCATACCCATCAAAGATGGATGGCGCTTCTGCTGCTATGACCCCATCACAGAATATAGAATTGTTTGGTTGGAAAACACCTTTGAGATCATTGAGTCCAACCATACCTGGCCACTACTAAACCATATCCCTGAGCACCTTGTCTACCCATCTTTTAAACACCTCAAGCACTTCCCTGGGTAGCCTATATCAATGCTTGACAACCCTTTCAGTGAAGAATTTTTTCCTAGTATCTGATCTGAACCTCCCCTGGCACAACTTGAGGCCATTTCCTCTCATCCTTTCACCTGTTACCTGGCAGAAGAGACCAATTCACCTCATTACAACCTCTTTTCAGGATTGATCAGGTGTCCCCTCAAACTTGTTTAACTCATGGACTCATTCATCAGCTCTTTCTGCTGCGCATTGGGGTCGTGGTGCTGGGTCCCTTTGCCTGCTGCTGGCAAAGCAGTGGTGGTGGTGGCATCTTGGACAGGCGCTCATCACAGAAGCACAGAATGACCTGAGTTGGAAGGGAACCACAAGGATCATCGAGTCCCACTCCTGTCCCTGCACCGGACAACAATTTTAACACCGTATGTCTGAGGATGTTGTCCAAATGCTTATTCAATATTGTCAGACTTGGTGCTGTCACTGCTTCCCTGGGGATCCTGTTCCAGTGCTCCACCACCCTCTGGATGAAGAATCTTTTCCTAATATCCACCTAAACCTCCCCTGGCACATCTTCCTGCCATTCCCTCGGGTCCTGTCATTGGTCACCAGAGAGAAGAGATCAGCGCCTGCTCCTCTTCCTTCCCTTGTGAGGAAGCAGTAAATTGCGATTAGGTCTCCCCTCAGTCTTCTCCAGGCTGAACAGACCAAGTGACTTCAGCCGCTCCTCATTGCGACTTCCCCTCTAAACCCTTCACCAGCTTTGTGGCCTCCTCTGGACACTCTCCAGTAGTTGTATATCCTTTTTATACTGTGGCACCTTAAACTGCACACAATATTCGAGGTGGGGCCTCACCAGTGCAGAGCAGAGTGGGACAATCTCCTCCCTCGACCGGCTGGCAGTGCTGTGCTTGATGCACCCCAGGACACCGTTGGCCCTCTTGGCTGCCAAGACACACTCTTGCCCCATGTTCAACTTGCCATCAACCAGAACCCCCAGAACCCTTTCCGCAGGGCTGCTCTCCAGCCTCTCACTCCCTAGTTTGTCTGTACAGCCAAGGTTGCCTTGTCATCACAGTGCGGTTCCCTCGCTGTGCTCCCCAGCCAGACCACTCACCACCCGCGGTCTCACCGCCCATCGCCCATGGGACCCACGTTCCCGGGACTGGGCTGGGCTCCTGACTCCTGCTCTCGCTGGTCAGGGTGAGGTGCTCGGGCTCTCCCCGGGCTCCGGCGTGCCAGGGAAGGAGAGGGGCTGGGGGGCAGAGCGGGGTGGCCCCGCTGGCTTTGCCCGCTAGAGGGCAAGAGAGCCCCGCACAAGAGCCCCGCGGCTCCCGCCTCGCTCCTGCCCCCGCGGGGTCCCAGGGAGGGGAACCTTCGCCTGGGCTCGGGGCCATGCCGGAGGGAATCATAGAATCGCTTGGTTAGAAAAGACCTTTGAGACCATCGAGTCCAACCGTACCTGTGCACTACTAAACCAGATCCCTGAGCACCTCATCTACCCGTCTTTGGAACACCTCCAGGGGTGGCAACTCAACCACCTCCCTGGGCAGCTGTGCCAGTGCCTGACAAGGCACAAATTCTGGATGGCCGCGGTGCTGTAACCTGGACAGGTAATCACTTCCACAGGCAAAGCTTCAGCAATTCCACAAAGTGGCAGGCATGGAGGTGGCACGGAGCCAGCACAGACCACTTTCTCCATTGGGGTGAAGGCACATGGGTAAGTAGGGGCACCCACCCAGCTCCTGCCAAGCCGGATGAGCACTGAGATGAGAGACACCTTCTGCTTGCTGACCAGGGAGGTGACCACTGACTGGTTGCTGCCTGTAGCTTCGGTCAAGCACTGGTAAGTAGCGTCCAGTTGATGGTCTGGATATGCACTTTGGTTGGTATACAAGTGCCACCTCACCTATCAGGCAGTGAACTCTCTAATAAAGGAATCTATCAGTCAAAGGAAGAACCTCAGGGACACCCTGCAGCCTGCTGGGAAACCCTGCCAGGCCTGCAGTCACCAATAAGCATCAATAGCGTGTCACCATGAAGAAGGCAGAAACCTCTTGGAACAGACACTCCGTGTGCTTCAACATGACAGGAACCCAGGGCAAAAGGTGGGCAGCAGCAGACCCCTTCTTGCAGCAACTGTTTCTGTGAGCTGTGCTACACACATCACTTGCCGTGTGGAGGTGTCTGTCATCACCTGCACACATGGCAACTCTGGTTTCTTCCTCTTTTCTCCTTCCAATGAATGGCACTTTGGCTCTGTAGCTAGAAGGACTCGCAACATCATGCAAAATCCAGTCATTACTAAAACAGCAGATACAAGCCATGTATGAATATGTGCATCAGAGGAATTTTAAACATATTTGGTAGCGTTCACACTTACATCACTCTATGTACCTTCCAGTATCACCCAACAAGGACACACATTCCAAAAGACTGTACCAACACCTGTGTCGATGCTCTCAGCTGTATCTGACCGATAATGGCCTTATTAATTTTGTACTTAAATACCTTAAAACATGTAACCTGATAACTCTTTCCTTAGGATTGTCACAAGGATTGTATTCTGCCAATGCTTATTTAACGTAGATTCACTAATTCCTGCGTGCAGCAAAATACTATACTGCCATAAAAAATCCCTGTCAGATAGCCTGCCATGACTATATGGTGATCATATGGTGGCACTGATGCTGGTATCTTCTTGGACTTTTCCATCTAAACTGCGTGTTTCACATTCCTCTGGTCTGAAAATTTCTTGAACTGGGAAATAGGCTGTTCCATGTTGTCTTTTGGGATTCTTACAGGTAATCTTTTATTCGTTACAAATGCTTCAATTTTTTCTACAGTTTTTGAAGTGAGAAGGTAAATGTATTCCTCTAGATGAATTGTTCTAAACCTGTAGGTACTTCTTAAGTTAATCAGTCAACCCAAATCACGTGGTTAATAGGTTTTCACAAATATTTTATTTTCAGGCAATTTAATGTTTCATAATCATGACTTTCAGTAACTTTTCATTGCTGAGATGACATGAATTTTCTTTAGAGGATTAATTTGTGCAGCTATATTAATAGTTCAGTGCCCTCACCAACCATTCTGGGGAAATGCTGAATCACATACATAGCGCAGCAGGTGGGATCCATCCAGTCCTATCTAGACCTCTGTCATGTAGACGTCTACATCTAATATAGGCTCCCTTCATACACGAGAAAGAATTAAGCATCTTTAGAACATGAGTCATGTCATCCTAAAGTAGATGCCTAGAATAGGTCAGATGATTTGTGCCCTAAACTTGCTCCTGTTTATCTGCATTAAAGAATGAGTAGTTTAGATCTTGATGTCTCTATTGTAGCATCCTGAAGTGTGATGAGATAATAATCTTATCATATCTGGATTTATATCATGTATCAAAGTACTCAAAAATTATTTGTAAATAAAACTGAAAATAGCACTACTTTCTGTTTTATTCTTGATTTATAAAAAAGCAGCTTTTAAAAGTTGACTGACTCAAGATATTTTAATAAAATGGCAACTGCCACGTGTTTCACAGGAAAGTTGTAGCACCTGTCTTTCTAATAGTGTAAGCCTTGCAGTTATCTGTCTACAATATAGATACATTGCAGGTCCAGAATAGGATTCTGTATTTTTTGTGAAATTATGCAATCTGGGGGAATGAAAGAAAGACACCAACATTTTCTTATGGTAGGCTGATTTATTTTTCTAAATGATACTAAAAAATTAAGATGTGAAAAGTTCATGTGAGGCTGAACTGTGTTTTTCCTTTTTTTTTTAAAGTTATAATGTCTAAAACTTGCCAGAGATGTCACATTAGTGCAGTATGTGTGAGAAGAATATGTGCCAGGAACTACTTAAGAAATGCAGGATCCTTCTGACCAGCTCTGCTTGCAGGAGTTAAAATCCTGCATAAAGCTGATGAGTAAGCTCTTGATGACTCACTGTGGCAGATAGAGTCTCTAATTCCAGGAGGGTATAAGGGAAGTGGGAGTGAATCTCAAGTAAAGAAAAGCTAGGGGTGTTCCTACCTCAGTGTCTTGGGGATAAAAGTGTAGGTTTTTAATACAGCCCCAGCTATCAATAAAGTCAAACTTCTGTACGGGGTAAGTTTGACATTACACATCTCAGATAGATTTTATGTGAAGCAGGGTTGGAACACCACCTACTCACAGATGGGTATAATTTTGGGGATGTCCTGCATAATTAATGTGTGGCTTTGATACTTATGAGTAATTCAGACATCAAAGGCTCTACTTAGATAACACTTTTATAACACTAAACTTCCTATAGCAAATAATCTATGGACTTTCATTTAAGTCCCTTTTTTTAAAAAAAAACACCACCACCAATACTTTCTTCTTTACCTTCAGATATATTTCATATGGTATGCTGGTCTGAAGTACAGCATGGAACATATTGAAGCCTAGACTAGAGAAAAAAAATAAAATTCTATATAATACTGTTTACAAGGACTAGAAATGTAAATTTTAAAGCACTGGAAATGAGCTCGGAGCCTCTTTCCCAGATGTTTCTAGGCTGAGACCACACCAGACACCAGGCCCTTCAGGCACTCTGCAATATTCACTCTGCTTTCCCAGGGGCACACACCTTCACTTTTTTAGCAGTCCAATTTCCTAACAAGCAATTTTCCATTCTTTTCCAAGTTAGACATTCTGCATGGAGAAACCTTCCCATTAAGAACCATAAAGCTCCTTTATTGTTCTCCTTCAAACCTCTCCAAAAGTTACTTCTGACACCAAACACTTGTCATTGGCCAGGCCTGTTGCTTTTTATTCTCAAGGCTGCTTTTCCCTTATCCTTCCCCCATGGTTCTGTGGAATACACCTGTTGTCTTTCATCATGGGTTAAGATCATAAGCTCTTTGGGCATAGACCATCTCTCTTATTACATGTATCTACAGTATCCAACACAATGGGACTGTGATCCCTAAATGGGGCCTCAGGGTACTGCCCTGATCCAGTTGATAAAGAATAATGATTTTTGACATGGTGAGTTCTGCAGTTTTTCCCAAGTCATTCTGCAGTTGTTCACACTGATATAAGCAGTGTGCGTGTGTGAGCAGTGTCCTTAAACCCGATATATCGGGTAAATGCTACGGAACTCTTTACTGGAGAGAGCTTATTCCCTGCTGGGGGGCTGGGGGGCTCGTCTGTTCTTGCACATCCAAGTGCATGGACTGACGCGCAGCAGCTGTTTCTTTTTGTGGGTTTGTACTGAACTAGCACGACGGGACCATGCTCTGAAGCTTCTGCATCCTGTCCTTCAGATAGCAATAAAGACCTCATGCACCACTGACATGGCGTGTGTCAGTTCCCTAAAGGTCCGGGAGGATTTAGGACACAGCCTTTCCCTGCTGCAGTTTCCCCGCTAGACATGGAAACTAGTTGTTCCCTCAAGTGTTAAGTCACGGTGACAAGTGGGGAATGCAGAAAAACTGCACCACTCAGAGCTGGGCTGCCGGGTTTGGTGGTGGAGAAGGTGAGGAGAGCCACCCCCTTCACTGCATGCCCACCCGGCAGGAGGACGTGCAGACAGTCAATTAATTTTAATTAACCTCTTTGCAAAATTCTCCTTCTCCGGAGCTCTGTTTCCAGCCTCTACCAGTGACCTTCTGGGCCCCGCTACCTCAGCGATGCACATCATCATTCACACCATGCAATCTTCGGCCCCCCTCCCTCTCCCAGCCCCCAAGACACTATGTTTCTTCTCCTTTTTCTCTCCCAGGCTCGCTCTCTCCCCCACCACCCGCAAAAAAGAGCCTCTCTCCAGATTCTGCACATAATTCGAAGGGCTGCCAGAGCCGTCCTCTCCCTCACGCAAGTCTCTGCATCATTCCTGGTCCTTCAGCTCTGCCCAAGCCGCCCTTCTGCAAGGGCAGGAGACCCTTCCGTCCCTTTGCTGATAACGCAGCTACATCGGAGCACGGCAAAACCACCACACCACCGATCCTCGGCATCATAAGAAGAAACGGGAACCCTCTCCCCCCTCATCGGGTCTCCTGGCGGTTTTAGATAACTTTTTTTTTGGGGGGGGGAGGGGAACACGTATTTAGCACCATCACTCCTGCTTCCCTCATGCCACCCCTTGTCCGTCTCTCCTTCCCCTCTACCGCGTTGGTAAAAAACTTGGTCGCCCCCGGGTAGCCTCAGGTAGCCCCCGGAGCGTCCCAGCTCACCCCCGGACCTCCCCGGGCGGCAGCAGAGGCGGCTGCAGAGCCCCAACTCCGCCCATTCCCACGGTGGCATCCCCGAAACTGCTCCCCCCTTCTCCCTTCTTCCTTCCCCCTTCCCCCTCCCTCCCATTCTCCGCACCCGGCAGAGCTGGCGTGGAAAAGTGAGAAAAAGTACAGCGAGGGCGATAACGATCCTCCCCCCCCTTTCACAGCTCCCAATCTTCCCACCGATTTCACTTCAGGAGCCGAGCTCCTACCCCCCTTGGCACAGCGCAGCCTGGCTACCTGGGGTGGGGTGGGACGGGGGCTACCTGGGCTGCCGGGGCTCTGACTCCCCACTCCCCCCCGCCAATGTCAAGGGGGACTCGGGTTTAATGCGGGCATCTCCCGAGGAGCCCTCTTCCCGCAGCGGGCGGGCTCGGTATATTTAGCATCGCTTTTTTTTTTTAAGACACTTTTTTTTTAGACGCTTTTTTTTCCCCTCCCCCAAAGTTTCGCGCTCCCCCCCCCTCCCCTTTATTTATTTATTTGCCTGCGTGCGCCGCGCTGCCGCAGAGCAGTAAAGAGCCGCTCCACGCTGTGCCCGAGCGCTGGAAGCGGCTCGGTATTGCAGCAGGTAGGGCTGAGCGCTAGGACCTCGGAGAATCCTTCCAGCAGCAATCAGGACTACCTTAAACCCAGCCCAATGCCTCTTCCTGCGCCACTCTGCGTGCTGGATGGAGATCCACAGTCAAGAGCTGCAGCTCTGTGCTGGAGTACAACATTTCACAGGGAGCCCTGCAGAAGCAACACCTGTTTCGAACCAGCCAAGAAAGACACAAGCACTTGTATGTTGCTGCTTTGCTTGTGGATCGTCAATAATCCTAAACCAGTGGACATCTGCTGAGCCTCCTGAGAATTCTGGATAATAGATTTGGACGTCAAAAGTTTTTTTTTCCTCATTTTTCTTTTTTTGTCTCTTTTTTTTTTTGGATTTATCTCAGCCAACAACGTGAGATTTCCCCCCTCCCCCTTTGCAGGATTCATGCTGATGTATGCAGTCTGTTATAGAGTAAAAACAGCGCATGCCTTTCTGGAGTCAGAATCCATAAATCCTGACGTAGCCTGTGCATCTTAAAAAAAAAAACCTATAACGCCTAGGTATTTAAGTTGCTATGGTCATTCCTACCTTAAACCAAATGGAGAAACTACGGATTTTTTTCTTTATTACAGTTGGATGGGCTGAAGACCGTATTGCTTGCTAAGAGCTGGGGATATATGCATTCGTATAGATATACACATCTATATGTTTATAAATATGTCAGTGTGTGAGTATAAAGTGGTGGTTTCTT
This sequence comes from Dromococcyx pavoninus, assembly GCA_033558185.1. Taxonomy (NCBI): domain Eukaryota; kingdom Metazoa; phylum Chordata; class Aves; order Cuculiformes; family Neomorphidae; genus Dromococcyx; species Dromococcyx pavoninus. Next base: position 256,769 of record JAUMJL010000267.1, on the reverse strand, counting down.
AGACTAACTGGTTTGACCTTGAACCTGTACCAGTCAAAACAGAATATTACTTTTATTTATGCATTTAATGGATTGAAGAAAGAACATTTTCTGTGTAACTGCGCTAGGGAGGGGAGAGGAGTGGAATATACCTAATCTTACATCTCCTGGGTTTGGCACCATCATTATTGTTTATTCTTATTCTCTAAAAGCAGAATCTTCTGATGGCTCCCTTAGGTGAAGTTGGGAACTATTTCGGTGTGCAGGATGCAGTACCCTTTGGGAATGTGCCCGTTTTGCCGGTGGATAGTCCGGTTTTGTTAAGTGACCACCTGGGTCAGTCTGAGGCAGGTGGGCTACCCAGGGGGCCTGCGGTCACGGACTTGGACCATTTAAAGGGGATCCTCAGGCGGAGGCAGCTATACTGCAGGACTGGATTTCATTTAGAAATCTTCCCCAATGGTACTATCCAGGGAACCAGGCAAGACCACAGCAGATTTGGTAGGTATTATCCTTAACCCTTTAGTGGTCATGTGATGAAATAATGGGGCAGAACTGCGGGTGGGGGACGGTTGGGGGGGTACGAGGTGGGTGGGAAGGGGAAGGTTGTGCCGAGGGGGGAAAACCCCCCCTGAATGTGTCCAGGATTGCGGATGTACAAAAGCGGCACCACTGCAGCGGAACACGAGCCCTCGCGAAGTCGCCGGGTGTTTGGTAGCGATATTTGTGTAGCCCCAAGTTCTGCCTAAGAGCAGACCCACACTGGGAAGTGGTGGTGGCGGTGGTGGAATTTTTGCTCGGGACGTTTCTGCTGAATGATTTTATTTCGCGAGTTTAAAGGGGGTTTTAATCATTAACCACCACTATTTAAAATTCACCGAGTTTCCTGAAGGGAGTGGCTGTCGTCCTGTACGCAAACTGACGAGGGCTTTTCTTTCGTTTTCTCTGCCGATTACCTGCCCTAATAATTGCCTGAATTGCAAACCCAGCCTATTTCGCGTCTCGGCGCGGATTTCCCGGCAAGGAGTGAGTGCAGGTGGGGTTCGTGCCCACCCCTAACCCGCCGGCCATGCTGCACCAAACTCTGCTTTTCCCGGGCTATGTGGCTGGCAGCGAATTTCTAAGAGCATTCCTTGGATTTCATTTCCAAGGGGACGCGTTTTGTGACTCAGCAGCGAGGGCTCATGGCTTCGGTCACTCTTTCCTGTGCATGCACACATGGCCTGGAGCTGCTGTGGTGCCAAGGAGACTGTTAAAAGCCCGGCAGATTGAATGTAAGAAAGTAACTAAAACAGTCTGGACAAGCCTATTCTTTGTGGGGTTTTGGGGGGCTTTATTTTTTTTTTTAAGGAGGGGTGAGGAAAATATGCCAGGTTAGCTCGCACGCTCCCAGCTGTTGGAAGGAGTTAACTTGTGAGTGAACCAACCTGACAGCACTTAAATTCGGTCGTAAAAACAAAGTCCTGCGCTGATTTTTTTCTTCTCTCTTCGTATTTTAATGCCAGATGTTGAACCATATCTAAACTGTATTTTATTGCTTTGCCAAGCTGTTTAGATAATGCCGGTGTTGTAGGAGATGATCTCCAAAGGGCACAAGAGGGAAGGGGAGTAAGAGAGAGGGCTAAGGCTCTCATGGTCGCAGGTTTATCCTTCCATCCATCCCCCGCCAGCCGCTGCTCCCTCGCTCTCACGCTGCTTCCAGGCTCTGCCTCCTTCCCCCGCCACGAGCCCGGGGTCCTCAGCGTGGATGGGGAGGTGGGGGGAAGAAAGTTACAGCTCTCCTGGGGGCGCAACATCCGCGTTTGCTGGCGAGAAAAAGTGCGGGAAGTTTTAGGCGGGGGCGCAGTGAGGGCAATGGGGGAATTGTGCACCTGGGCATTCCCTTGGCACAGCAGGCGCCGTACAGAGCCGCTGAGCTACAGCTGCGGGGCTCCCCCTGCCCGCTGCGGGTGCGGACCTGCAGAGGCGGGAGGGCACAGTGCGGTGCGGGGCCAGCGGTGCGGGGAGGTGCGGTGCAGGTAGTGCAGGACCAGCGAAGGAGGTGCTGTGCGGGCAGTGCGGGGTCAGCGGTGCGGCGAAGGCGGGGTGCGGAGCTGGCGTGGTGCGTTGCAGTGCGGGCGGTGCAAGCCCAGCGATACGGGGTCAGCGCGGTGCGGGGCTAGCGGTGCGGAGCCGGTAGGAGAGGCGCGGTAGGAGTCAGCGCGGCGCAGTGCGGGAGAGGCGCAGTGCGGGGCTGGCGGTGCGGGGTCAACCGTGCGGGGGAGGCGCAGTGCGGTGCGGAGCTGTCAGTGCGGGGTCAGTGATGTGAGGGAGTCGCGGTGCTGGCAGTACGGGACAAACGCGTTGCAGTGCGGGACCGGAGGGGGAGGCGCGTTGCGGAGTCAGCAGTATGAGGCTGGCGGGGGGAAGCGCATCGCGGGTGCGGGCACACAGAGGCGGTGCGGGGCTGGCGGTGCGGGGGAGGCAGCAGGTGTAGGGCGGCTGCGCACCACGTCATCCGGGGCTGGGGGGCCGCCACCCCGCAGGCCCCCCCCGGCCCCGGAGCAGGGCCGCCAGCTGCTCCCTGCGTTAAGGCGACAGTGACCACATTATTCGCGGCGTCTGCTTTTAAAAATGGCTTTCCTGCCACAGTTGTAGGAAGCTGACGATTGCGAGGGGCAGCTCTTCCAGCGCCTTGGCTTTAAATAGATTTCTCCCCCCTTTCTCGGTTTGATCACTCTCTCCTCCCCAGGATGTCCCGTCATAACTGTTTTCCCATGGGGTCCACTGGCGGTTCCCATGCTCCGGTAGACCGGGCACGGCAAAGCCACCGGGATGCGTCGGGGCTCCTGGTTTATTTAGGGGCGGGGAAGGTATCTTCGTGCATTTGTATTGGTGCCGTGACATTGCAGTAGTGTTTGCCGGGAGCTTACAGAATAGCAGATGCTCTTTGGGTTTTGGTGATTGTAAAGTCTTCTGCTGGTCCTGGGAAGGTCTGCATCCTAACTCGGGAGCTGCCCGTGGGAGATCGGGCTAACCTGATCTTGAGCGTGTGCGAGAAACCTGCGGGAGGGAGGGGGAATGCTGAGGTGGTAGGGAGGGGGACGAGTGAGAAGGAAGTTTTCCTCCAGGAATAAGGGAGACAAAGAGAAAACCCCGGGGGCTGCGCGTAAACTCCTCTCTGGGTTCTGCCCTGTGGGAATCCCCCTCCCCGCACACACACCTCTGGAGAGACATCAGATAAGAGTAGTTATTTTGTGATGCTCTGTTGGATGTGTGCCTATTGCATACAAGAAACCGAGCCATATTGTGTGTCTATACTCGCCCGATTCTCGGAGCCCTGGCATTTCGCAATTCCTGCAGCAAGATGCCCATCTCTAAGAAAAAAGCTCTCCAGGAGAGCCCGGCTCGGTCCCTCCCGTAATGCGATCTCGGGTGATCAAAGCCTGATCTCTCCGGGGTGACAATTTTTTTTTTTTGATGCGGTCTCCTTTAGTCTAAGGCATGTGCTAGACAGTGGAGTCATTGTAAATTCAGGAACTCTGTAACAGCGGAGAGGCGTGCCTCTGTGCGTCAGCACAAGTACTGCATGCACAGCATTAAAAAAATAAGAGCATGCAGGAAAAAAAAAAAAAAGCTTGTCAGCAGGTGACCTCCGCTCCCCGGGACCTGCTCCTACAAGGAACCGCTGCGTTCATCATCTATGGAAGCCAAGCCGCCCACCTTCCCGCCTCGCCCTGCCCGCCCGGCTCTTGGGGCTGCCGAGGCTCCCGTCCCTTCTCAGATGGGCTATGAGGATGATCAGAGGGCTGGAGTACCTCTGCTAGGACAGGCTGAGAGTGTTGGGGTTGTTCAGCCTGGAGAAGAGAAGGCTTCGCAGTGGTCTTCCAGTACCTGAAGGGGGCTACAAGAAGGCTGGGGAGGGACTTTTTACAAGGCAAGGAGTGATAGGACGAGCACGAGGGGGAATGGCTTTAAACTGGAAGGAGGAAGATTTAGATTAGACATTAGGAAGAAATTCTGCACAGTGAGGGTGGTGAGACACTGGCACAGGTTTCCCAGGGAAGTTGTGGATGCCCCCTCCCTGTAAGTGTTCAAGGCCAGGCTGGATGGGGCCTTGATGACCGTGGTGTTGTGGAGGTGTCCCTCTGGTGGGAACTGGATGGGCTTTAAGACCCCTTCCAAGCCGAACCGTCCTATGATTCTGCTGCTGGATGCAGGGGGCTGCCCCTTCTGTCTCTCCGTGTTGTCTCCGGGGGAGCCGGCAGACAAGGGATGGGTGTGTGTGTGTGTGGAGAGAACTCTGCCCCCAGGAATGAAAATTGGGGTCTAGGTTTTAGGGGGACGGAAGGGCCCTGAGCAGCCCCCGCGCTGCAGAGGCGAGAGGATGCAGGGTGGGGGTTGGGGGGCGACACAAGGGCGCTGTAAGAGCCTGAAACCGAAGCAGGGAGGGCCCTGGTGCCTCCTGGGGGGCTGCTGGCTGACTGTGCTCTCGCCGCTTAATTGTCATCATGTGGGGGAGCGGGCGGAGCCGTGACAGCTGCGCCAGGCGGTACCCAGTGCCCCGGGGCCGGGGGACGGCAGGGAAGGCTCTGCAGTCGCTCTGACACCGAGCTGGCCTCACTGCAGCTTTTAGCCACGAAGGGCTCTGCTTTCACAGAATCACGGAATCATAGAATGCCCTCAGTTGGAAGGGACCCACAAGCATCGAGTCCAACTCCTATCCTTGCACAGGACAACCCCAAAATTCACACCATGTGCCTAAGGACATTGTTCAAATGCTTCTTGAATATTGTCAGGCTTGACTGCTTCCCTGGGGAGCTGTTCCAGTGCTCCTCCACCCTCTGGGTCAAGAATCTTTTTCTGATATCCAACACATCTTCCTGCCATTCTCTTGAGTCCTATCACTGGTCACCAGAGGCAAGAGATCAGCACGTGCTCCCCTTCCTTCACTTGTAAACGACTATGAGATCCCCTGAGTCTCTTCCAGGCTGAACAGACCAAGTGACTTGAGTTGATCCTCATACGATTTCTCTTCTAGACCCTTCACCAGCTTTGTGGCCTCCCCTGGACACTCTCCAGTAGCTTGATGTCCTTTCCTCACCCCTCTGCACTTCCCTGGGTGAATGGTTGCTTGCTGACTCCAGTGACCCGCACTGCCACTTCCCTTCTCTCTGCTTCCCCTGGTACAAAGCTGAGGTGCTTGTTTGCCTTGTTCGTTGATGATGTCCTAGGGTGCTAAGTGGAAGTTAAATTGCTTCAATCCAGCAATACAAAGAGAGCCTATATATAGCCAAAGACAAAAATGTGCAAAAGGCGGAACACTAGCAATAAAAAGACATGTAGCTGCAGAGATGCTCATTGCTAAAAGCCAAGGCAAATGCTTCTGCTGGTCTGTTCTGCACCAGAGCTAAATTAGGTGAAAGTTAAAATTTCACCTTGTGTGAACTACCCACCTCCTCTCTCCCACGAGCGTGGCAGGAGAGGAGGACTGGCCTTCCCGGCCAGTGTCCATTCAGCATGGTCAAAGTTGGATCCTGTGGAAGAAGGTGCTTGAACGGCTGATGTGAACAAGTGAGGAATAACTGTCCCTCGATCTTGCTTCCCAACCTCTTTGTGGAGGAGTGGGTCTTTGCCTTGAAGTGGTTTCATTAAAGGAAATGCTTCATGTCTGACAAGAAGATACTCAGCATTCCGTGCACTGAGATAATTATTTTCTCTTTCCTTTACTTCTCTTCCTCATTTTTAGCTATAAATAGGGCCTTAGCTTTTAAAGTTTGAAGATGTCCTGATTTTCCTTTGGTCCAGTCTCATTTTGAAGAGGAGTATCTATTTTCATATCTGGTTCAGGTCCTAATACACTATCTGTGTATTATAGAAACTGTACAGTGAACATATTCACAGGAACGTTGAGCCAAATCGTGCAGTCATTACACGGGCAAGACACTGTGTAAGACTGCACGTTTGGCCCCAGATAATCTCTGGAAGGACTTTACAACACGGCACATAAAACTTGCTATGAATAGGCTTTTGAATATTTCAAATGAGCAAGGCACTGTTCTGATCTCAAATATGTGGATGCGCTTTGCCAAGTACCTTAAATTAATCTTCTGCACTTACAATAGGATGTGACAGTGCTTTATTGTTCTTTTGGCATACTAAGCAGCATGCACCCGAATATTTGAAATGAGGACAGCAATTAAAATCTACATTTATACTCATGAGAAAGATGCCAATAATTTAGCTGTAGTATGGTATATTACACAGTTAACGTAAGATTTAACCTCAGTTAAAATTGCTTGGTAATATGTATCAGGTAATATAATAGTTTGGCAAAAGCTTTGCAGAAGAAGCCTTACTAAGAAGTCTGAAAGTATTTCGTGTCCAGATACAATGGGAATGTTTAAATTGTTTCAATGGATTGATTGTATCTGAGATACTACATATACTAGGTAAACAACATGCTACCACTTGTTTATTACTTTAAAAAAAATCTGTAATTACTATTTCCTCTCAGTATTTTTTATTTATGCATAGTATAGAATAATTTAAGATGCCCAGGCCTTAAAACAGGTTTATCAAAACAATAAGAGTCTGGTGTTTGTAGTTCTGAATAATATATAAGGCCATGATCAATAGTCCCTTACAGGGAATACATTTCAGCTTTACATTAGCTTGACTGTAAATTTTCCCTATTGGCTTCAAATTGTGCTGCATTAGATGTATGTGATTCATGCCTGTTATTGATTAGTGCTCAACTGTTTTGTGGGAGATGCCAAATTAATTGTTCAAAAATCCATGAAAGTGCTTTTTTATTGGCCACATGAGGTTCAACACATACTATACCATTATTTTACTATTTCATTTAAATATAGTTTCCAATAAGCTTTAAAAATACTTATGGGGTGTGCTTAGACATGAAAATTCAAAAAATATATTGGAAATGCCACTCTGTGCTTTGTTTTGTGCCTCAGAAAGTAGTGTAATGCAGCAGTGTGCTTCTGAATGTTGTTGGATAACTCCTGTGAGATCATTACTGTCTTAAAGGAATGCTCCCCAAACAGGAAGCAATTTCCTTTTTTTTCCACAAGACTTCTAGGTTTATGCAAGGTTTGGCTGGTAGCATCCTCATTGAAGAGGTAAGCAGTTTGCAGGGAAGACTGCCAAAACCACCCCAAGCCCTCAGAAACAGATGAGCTGATATTTGATACAGATACTTACTGCACTGTGCACATTTTTGATGAACCTAGGAGCTTTGCAGAAGCAGTTTTTCTCTGCAAAATATTCTTATCTCTAGTGCACAGATGTCAGTGTGAGCTTGCTGTTACTTGCATAGAAAGACTTAATCATCTATACACTATTTAGAATATTTTAATTTTCAAATTTGAGATGAGTAAAAAAATAACAAACCAGAGAGATGGTTCATACTAGCCAGAGATGTGTGGGAGACTGAACTGTAAGGATTTTCATTTCTCAAGCCTCTGGATGATCATACTGTGAGTAAATCTTTCTACATATTCCCAGTTCATTGATGCCCAGAAACAGATCTTCTGGTTCCATGTTTAACATTGTTTTCATCTCACAATTCTGATTCAAATATATTTTTTTTCAGAAATTATTTTGCAAGATGGATTTCATACTTCTTTAATACTGCTCATTTTGGCAATCTAAATACTCATTTTTATTTTCTTTGAATGTATTTGTTGTGCTAATCAGCATATGAGTGAGCTTTAGATTTGTGTTTAGAAATGATGTGAAAGATTGAGTAATCTTTTAATTTGAGATTTAATGCTGCTTGCAATACATCATTCTGGCAGAGACTCAAAGGACTTCACTGTTCAAGTATTATACTTTCAGATATATTCATTTATTTCTCATCTTCCTCCAAAAAGCTCTGAAAATGGGAAAACACCTTTGAAAATAGCTGCTTGTTGCTCAGGAATCAGCGACATCTGAGAAAAAAATATTTCAATGGAAACAACATGTACATTGTTTTTTTTTCCTGCATTTTATAGGTATACTGGAATTTATCAGTATAGCAGTGGGCTTGGTCAGCATCCGAGGAGTCGACAGTGGACTCTACCTTGGAATGAATGAGAGAGGGGAACTGTACGGCTCGGTAAGTTCTTGCTTGTCTTGGGCAGTTGCGCTCCTTGTGTTCTGTGGGAAAAATACTTGATATCTCCTGCAAGCCCCTGTTGCACCAGGCACTGTACAAGCCCTGTTTCTGTTTTAGGTGTCTTGCGGTCTAATGAGAAACAAGATCCCTTGGGTGGTGTAACAAATACAGGAGAGTGGAAAGGTGACAAAATCAGGAATCCGTAATAATGCGGACGAAAGACAATTTAGGTACAAGCAATGAAGACTGATGGCCAGGGCTGTTCACTGAAGACTAAAGGATGTACTTTAAGATTTGTAAACCTGTCCTTTCAGTAGAAACCTAAACTGGGACAAAGTCACTGTCTTCTGTGTTTAGACAGAGAGCTTTCTAGGAGCTGACAAAATAAAGTAAAGGGGAGGTAAAAGGGTGGCATATGTGGATAAGAAAATGAGAAATAGGAATGGATAAAAGTTACAAAAAGCAGGCTTGGTGGTCTTCATGGAACTTCTGCTCCCTCTGGGCTGGCAGCAGAAGTGAGTGACGAGACTTGAGATATCTGATGTACATGAGCTTCACATCCTGGCTAGATCAAGGACAAGGGCAATCTGAAATCGGACAAGTAACTGCCCGAACAGTAGAAGGCAACCTCTTGTAGCAGTAGAGTATCAACATCCAGAGTTGGCAAGGACTAGAGAAGCAGCTGGATTTGAAGAAGAGGATGGCAGGTTTGAAGGGTAAGCAACTGTCTGAAGTGAAGGGAGACTATGTATTCACTGTGGTTCACTAGAAGAGAAAGTGACACTTGTTGACTGGTGGTGTAAATGTTGCAAACAGAGGCAGTCAAAAAGGCGCTAAAGTGATAGAGTGGCTTTGGGTGTAGCTGAAGATACCTTTGTCAGGAGGGAGTGACAGTAACTGGGAAAAGGATGGTGAGGGAACTGAGTGGGGTACCAGTGAGACCGGGCAGAGACACGAGAAGATGGTGATGACAGGGCAGGTGAAAACAGAAGGAATTTATGTGACCCATGGAGGAGTATGAGGAATTGAGACCAGGAAGGTTGGGCAGAAGTGTTTCTGTGGGGGTGTCCAGGTTCATTGGTCCCTTTCCAGTAAAATTTGATGTGAGAGAGGGAAAGTAGAGAAGGCAAGGGGACTGCTTTCTGAGCTAAGAGCAGGCTAGGGGAGGAAGCCAGAAGGTACAGATCATGGCAGTGTAAAAAGAGGTGGTAGAATGAGAAGCAAGGCTGGGATGGAGAATGTGTGGACATGGGAGAAGGAGAGATGCAGAGATGGTGAGCACCAGTGAGTGGAAAAGACCAAAGAAAAGGAATTTAGCATAAATGGCAACGTGGAACAGGAAAAGGTTGGAAGGATGGAGACAAGAAGAGAGAAAGGGAATGGATGCATTGACAGATGTAAACAAGTTGCCTGTGAGGATTAAGTTGTCAGAAGTCACAGTGCTTGTGAAGCTGATGAATGGGATAAAGAGGTGGAGAAGTCATGAGTACTTTTATGGTTCAGTTAGACAGCAAAAAGGCAGAACAACAACAGTAATATGAGTCAGTAATCTTGATAATCATCAGCAAGAGTAATGGTTTAAACAGATAAACATAGTGAATCAGTTACTCTATACTTCAGATATTGAGAAAAAGAAAATATGGTTATTGATAGAGCTTAAATGCGTAAACTTGGGAAAGCAAATGTTACATCACTTTTCTGTGCAATTTATAGTTTGTGTTTGCAATGTGTTTGACTGTCAGAGTGAATTATTTAACATTCTTTGCTGAAGAAATATGCACAAGAAATTATTTGTTAATTACTAAGATTACTGCATTAATAAAATAGTTGTTCTTTGAACAATAGTTGTAAAGGAGCCTGTTTTCCTAGCTCTCTGTGTCTCACGGTCCAAGACATGGGTCTTCCTCAGCTTCCTCCCCTGTGGTGACACAAATTCCATAGCCTTTTATGTTCCTTGCATGGAGAGACACTGTTACCTATCTGTACTCACTGGATTGTCAGTTTGCAGGAATTACATAGCTCACTACTCCCAAGTGGGACGTGCAAATGATTTATCTTCTTTACTCTGCCTCTGATTAGTCACAAAACTGATAGGAACTTAATTTTCTTGAAGACCTTTGACTCCTAATTGGAAGTGGTTGAAAAGCTAAGGAGGGACAGACAGGTAGACAGATGGATGTACGATATAAGTGGATAACCTCTTTTCCCTAAGAAATGACGCTAAAAATATGAAGCCATTCAAAATGGAGACCTCATCAATAGAGCTGGAACGCAAAGTTCAGGTTAAAATCTGATGGACGATATGGCTTATTGTCAGCCTAAGAGATGGGTCATACTAAAGAGTAATGGTAATTGAATTACATTACTTCCAATGAAATATAACCTCTAATGGCTACTCAGTGTGATGATGCTTTAAAGCCTTGTCAACACTAGCCATCCTAGTGCATATATTTCAGCAACTGTCAGCTCTCATGGAAACACTGAGATAAGCAAGCCTCAGAGCAGTTTTTGTGTAGAATTGGCTGGACATTTTTAAGTGACAGTGTTTTTCTTTTGGTTTTGGTAAAAAAAATGCAATTAATGGAAAATGAAGTTTTCTCATGGGAATAAATGTTGCAGTTTGAACCAGAGGCAAGGCACAATCTAGCTCAGAATTATCTTTCTGGCAAGAAAGAAGATCAGTTTAACTGAAATTAGTTTCAAGACTGATATGTGATAGACTGAGGTTCAAGTTTTTCACCTGAGTTAAGCGGAGTGGTCACTTGAGTTGAACTGTTTTGTAGCACCAGCAGATTGTCCTTGTGTTGTCTGTACTGGGAGGTGGGTTTCTCTGTCTTGGTTTCTTCACAAAGAGCTGTGAATAGCATCAGCTTTGTCATGGAGCAGGTACACTTTTGAGGCTGTGAACGTGTTTTTTAAGGTGGGAAAAGTCCCAAGCATGACTGAGTAGTAACCAAAGAAACAGCTGGTCCTGTTCTACATGGGTGTTGTGAATCTAAGCAGGTGTGTTTCTGCAGGCATTCAGTACTGCAGCACTTGACACTGCTGGAATAGATGCCCTGTGTCTATAACACGATCATATTTGTATTCAGATTACAGCATGAAAAATGTATTAGGTGCAAATCAATTTAGTGATCTAAAAGACCTCTATCCTGCTATATTTGTATTTGAAACATTTGGCACAGGAAGATTTTTCCTAGCATATTTGTGATGCTACTGGAGATGGGACATATGGCGAAACAGAGCAGCCAGGATGGGTCATTCCTGCCAATTTTCATGAAAGGCAACAGTAAAGGCAGTTTAAGCATATCTTGATACAGACAAGTTCCTCTTGGCCTTTGCAAAGTGCTGCTTTCATCCTAGATTAGCTGCCTGACAAACTCTTCCCAACTTGCCACCGTTACAGGGAGCTGTTCCTGCTGCAACTTCTGGCTAAGAGAGCGCAGTGACTCTCGTGCTATTCTCAGGTAGCTATGTGTTACATAGGGTGGCTGTTCTCAGTTTCTTCCGCATCACATGGATTTAGCCAGGGAAGGATGAAGACGTGTATGTGGTACTGCAGAGAAACCAGTGCTGGCTACATAGCAATGACTTAGAGGCTGATTAGTGGCAGCAGCTTTCCCTTGTGTCTCCCTCTGTTCATCCTCTCCTTTTACCTTGCCTTCCCCTTGCAGCCAGCAGCTATGACTCATCATGTTTCACAACAGCTACTGTGCTTGTCTCTGGAGGGGAGGAAAAATCCAAACTACAGATAGGACCTGAAGGATATTAAGATGAGACATGAAAACCTTTTTCCTTCCCAAGTGTCAAATGGCTCTTGCCAGCACCTCTGGCAAGGGTGTTAGCAAATGTGTCTTAGCTGTGCTCCTTAGTGCCATGCCATGGAGTGAGGGAGGTCTTTTTGATCAGTCCCATGACCTTCATCCCTTCATGGGTTTTCACCACCTTCATGCTATCCTGCACCGCCGCACTTGGAACCCGCATGGCAGGCAGTGATGAACACCCACACCACAGGGTGCTCATCATTCACACAGCAAGGACTCTGTTGCAGTCCTGTGCTACAAGGGGGAAGCTACAAGGGGAGCTATGCAGGGGAAGAAGGAAGTCAGAAAGCAAGATGATGGAGTTGTTGGGGAAGGGGGAGAGAGCTAGAAGTGCTTGGAAGAAGAGGGGAGGGTATAGAGAGGGAGGTTTCACTTGTCCACAGAGCAGCTGGGACAGAGCTGAAGAGCCCAGATCTGGAGCCAGGGAGCGAAGCTCCTTACCTCTGGGTTTCAGACTTACAGGGTGTATGCAGCAAAGTGAGATTTAGGACTGCTTGTATCGGGATTATAAATTGCTGTCCTTCCAAAAATTAACTGGAAACTTGCTTGTTCCAATGTTTTTGGGACACCAAACCTGCCTTTTTCTCCTAAAACTACTGGGGAGAGGGTGGAGGAAGAAAGAGAGAGAGAGAGTACTGTCCTTGAAGAAGCATATTTTCCCAGTAAGAGAGCAGGGAGGTAACGATATGCCTCTTTATTGTCCCAGCAGGGATGCACCTGCAGTGTTTTGTGCTTTTGTTTATGTCCCCACAGTCCTGGAAGGTCTATGCAGCTACAAAGATGGGTAAAGAGAATTTTTTTTTTTCCCAAAAAAGGGACAATTTTTCATAATTCACTGAAAATTGCTTGATGTAGGTAAGGATTTGTTTTGCTGCGTTCTAAAAATATCTTTTATGCTCCTGTGTAAATAAGGAAAGGGAATTGTTTAGCCCTTCAAATGGTAGGTCAAGGTGCACGGAAACAACATGAAGAAAAATAACAGGTTGAAGGTGCATTTGGGTCAAGTATACGGTCACTGTAGATATCTAAGAATAGGACAGATAAATAAATTACCCTGCAGTATTATTCACACTTTCCTGTTAAACACTTCTGATCTAAAGCGATTCCATATGCATCAAATTGATTGGGTTTTTATTAATAAACTGGATTGTCTGTCCGTCACTGTATACATAGGTGCCTGTGCCTGAGCTGAGCTTGGAAACAGGGCAGTTGCAGCACACCACAGTGTTTGGAGAGGAAGAATTAAATGCAATTTTTCTGAGTTGAGGTACAGACTTCTAGGATGAGAATGGTCAAATCCCAAGAGGAATAATAGCTGCAGCAGCAAGTTTAACACCCTTCTCCTTTGTGTGTAAAGTAATGAAGTACCTTTTGCTAAAAGTTAAAAATGGTGGAGAGACAGAGGGCAGTTTCTGGAGTGGTCAGGGTTTCTACATGAGGAGCATTGCGCAGGGAAACCTGACATTTCTGTGATCAAAGCCCTGGTGTCTTTTAGCAGTAACAGAGCCTCATGTCTTCCTGAGTAAATCCCCTTCAAGCGGAAGAATTGCAAGAAGCAGACCTGTAGCTAATTTGAAAGGGCAAACTTTGAGATCTGAAGACAAGTTCAAAAATTTCTCTGAACATGAAGGAAACTTGAAACTTTGTCAGACATGCAGAAATTCTGTCTAAATGGTATTGCAGCAAGGGTGAAACTGCCAGGAATGATTGGAGACTGATGGGCTGTGGGCACTTGGCAATAGGTCTGCAAGGAATGGGAGAAGGCAGGTTGCAGAAAAGCACGTGTCTTAGAGGTGCAGAAGCACAGGGATAAAATGGAAATTGCTGAAACAAAGCTGACTGGGGCCCTGAAATATAATAATTAAAATATAAAGCAAAGAGTTTTAAAGGTATATAAATGAAAAGGGAACAGGAGGATTTAAAAATGCTGTGTATTCAGGCAGGAGAATAAATGCAATGTAGTCTGAATGTGGCTGCTAACTGGGCTAGCCAGTATTTCGGAGGTGGTTACATGGATCTGAGGGATTCCCTGTTGTATGATGAACAAAGGGAGCAGAGGCAGCTGTCAGCACTGCTAAAAGAAGTGGCTCTTTTCCCTCCAATTATCCATCCCCTCCCTTCTGCTGGCACAAGCATTTCTGTTGCAGACTGGTGAATTGAAGCAGGGAACTGGAAAACAACCTGGCCAAGCAGAAGGGCTGTCTTCAGCCACAGTGGTTACCTCCCAGGTCACTGCAAGATGTGGTGCAAAGGTTGGAGCAAGCCTGGGCAAGGGAGGATTTGTTTCTCTTTGAGGCAATGGAGGTGTTTGCCAGCCTCAGGTGTTTGCAGACCTCTGGCTACTTGGTTTGTGTTTGGCCAGGGGCATGCCCTAGGAAGCTGGAGGACTACCAGTCCAACTCAGGTTGTGCTTGGAGTGCAGGAGCGCACTATTAAATGAAAGAGTAGAGGACAACCTGGAAGTCAGTACAAGATGAGTTTACTCAAGCAGTTTCAGGCAATCCTAGTATTTTATTTTTGGTAGATATTTTTCTAGAAATGGAAAATATGGTTGTGCTAATCTGCAGGCCTGTGTTAAGTATGAACTGCAGAAGAGAGTATTTGCTACAGTGGGTAAAATGGATAGTTGTAGAGGACTTGTATGATAGATGATGTAAAAACTGAAGAGAAGACAGTAATAGGGAGTGTTGAGAAGTATTAGACAGGAGTAAAGCTATTAGTGGAGTTTTTATGGATTAGTCCTTGGTCTGTTTTTATTCCCTGTCTTTATTAAGGACATTAAATATCTTGTCATAAAAAAGTAGTAGTGTGTTACTGAAATTGTTGCAAAATATTTTCAGCACAAAAGGCAGACTCACAGAAGGGATTTGGTGACCTAAAGTGCCCAAAATGTTTACATGGAGGGCTCAGGGAGAACTCTGTTGGTGCCACTGCATATAGCATGGGTAGTATCGAGTCTAAATACAAAATGTAGTTGGTCACTTGTGTTAAAGAAGATTAATTGAAACTGAAACAGGTGCAGAAAGGGCTTACTGGGATGATAAGAGGGATGAAAAGACTGCCAAATGATAGAGTCTTGGATTATTTAGCCTGCAGAATGAAAACTGAGAGGTTACACTCTTGGTCTCTGTAAATGCATTGAGGTTTAACACCAAGGAGAGAAAAAAAGTCCTTGAAATAGAGGACAAGAATGAATTGGTTTGAAAGGGTCACAAGAAAGCTTAGGCTGAATAATGAGGATTTTTTGCAGAGAGGTGGGAGGTGAAACATAAATGCTTTCTCTTCGCATTGTACAGTAGGAAACAGCTTTGTAATTGTGGATATTTTCTTTGTGCAAGGCATAGGTCTGAGAAAAGCACTGAAACTTCAGTTACTTGGGAAGGTCTGTTTACAACCTCATATACTTCACCTTTGTGGATAGCCTCTCTCTGAAATTGGATGGGCAGCTTTTCTGAAAGCCGGATGCTCTTAAATGGTGTTCCTCACGGGTATCAGGGTTTGAGGTGTGTGTCAGGGGGAGAGCAGAAATAGCAGCCCACTAAGTGAGGACTCTGTAGAAAAGAAAGGTCTTTTGAGGTGTGGGTACTGGTTCAGGAAGAGTCATAGGTGAATCCACAGGCAATGTGGGAGAAAGCTCTGTAAGAAACTGCAGCTAGTGTGGTTCTTTTGAAACTAAGGCTTCAGTCTGGTTTTAAATCAGTTTCACAGATTATAATACCTGTCAGCAAACAGGAGCACCTGCTAATAATGTCTTGTGGTATAGAACTACCCTTTTCCTCGGGTCTTTGATTTTCCTTAGAGGGTTTCTTTCCAGATGTTTACTAGGTCTGAGGATAGTTTTACACGAGAGAAACTCTCAGTGATCTCCCTGCCTTGGTGTGCAGTTCTGAGCTGATCTTGAATTCCCACTACATGCCTGGGACAGGACAGTGTTAGAATACCTCCTACATAAATATGTATTTGTATGTGTGTATAAAGCTAAACTGTGGTAAAGAAAGATCCTCCTCAAACTTTAATTTAATTATTTGCTTTCCCCTAATTCAAGATGGCTGTAATTCTGTATTTTACAAAAATGGGAGATTAGAGGTGCTGCTTGAGAAGCCAGCCAAGGTGACCTAAGACCTTGCAGAAACCCCATTCTAGAAAGGGCAGTTCCTGATTCCCTGCCTCTGCTATGTGCTTCTTGCTCCGACAGCAGCACGCATCTGACCTGTCAGGAGGCTAATTTAGGGAACTGAGGCACATGAGAAAGTTTGGGTTTTTTGTGGGCTTGTTTCCCTGCAGCTTTAGCTCCCTGAACTGGCTTGTTGCCTGTGCAAGCACTAGTGGGGGAATCAGCTGCAGTGCAGGATGGGAGAGGGGTTGAGTACTGTGCTGTTAGAGTGGCATACCTGTATCGTAAACCTAAATTCTACCCAGCGAGCAAGCGAGGGTGTGTTTCTTTTGAATATCTTCAGTTTCACTTCTTTGCATTTGTGTAGCTTCCCAGTCGCTGCAGACCAGGACGTTTCTGGAACCAGCTGTGTGAATGATGCGGAGGTGTGAAAAGGTTCAGTGTCTTCAGCTGATCTGAGAATACTATGTTGAAGTGACAAGCTAAAAGAGCATCATCAGAAGTGACATACTGAGATATGCTTGGGGATTATTCACTGCATTAGATAAAGATTTGATGTGCTCTGTTTCTGACTCAGGAGCCAGTGGGATGTGAACGTGGCGCTCTCTCCCACTTTACCATTCATCATTTTCAAAGACAGAATAGAAAAAGTCTGCCCTGAAGGGACTTCATTAGGGATTTTGTCTAGTTTGAGATTTGCTTTGCAGTTTGAATGTGCTCAGGCTGATATGATGATGTGCAGTAATGCAGATCATTTGTGTCACATTCAAAAAGCCATAGAAATAAAGCTTGTTACAGTGCAAATCCATTTCCCCCCCTTCATAAAGCCCTTTGGTTTCCTTCTCATTCCTTTTATAAAGGCAGATTTCTGCTGTTACTTTTGTTTTGAAGATCAGATTTAAAATTTGTGTTCCATGACTGCTGCTGAGGAAAACCTTGGCTTCTGGTGTGGATGCTGCATGCTTTCGAGGTCTGGCCCAGGCTGCACATCTTTAATCTGCTAAACTTTACTCTTAAATTTAGCACAATTATGGAGGCAACCGTGACTCAGGCGAAATTTTGACTTGATTCTATTATGGTTGAAATACCATTGACTTCAATGGAATCAGGATTGGACGCGATCCTGTAAAAGCACCAATTAATTTTATGGTTGTGTCAGCAGATCCTTATCAAGATAAGAGCTCTACTGTATTCATCATTTTAAAAACTTAAATCTAGACAGGGTTCCTGCCCGTGAGAGTCTGCAGTCTAACGACAGGCTTTTAACATGTAAATATTTATTGCTTTTGCATAGCAAGGGGGATTTTTGCCTGCCGATGCCTTTGTTAGGACAGCATATAGTGTATAAACTGGACTCAGAACAGGAAACTTACTGGGGAAGACTTAGGAAAACACTTTGAGTCATTTTAGAATATACAAATGTTGTAAACTTTAAACAAAATCATCAGAAATCCTCAGTATTTTTACTTTATACTTTAAAAATCTGTATTCTTTGGAAGGTCCATGTGCTGCTGGTATCTAGTAGACCAACTGCCTGGTCTTTGAGCTCCTCAGTCACCAGTTCTGTTGAAGTTGTTATTGTAAACCTATTTTTTTTTTTCTGACAGATTGACAACTTCTTTCATCAAAGCTGAAATTAACTGCATGGCTAAAGTTGGACCCATTGAAAGACAGGTCCGCTGTGTGTGTTTGTGAGGAGTAGGGGGCTCACAGAAGAGCAGAGTCACCAGACTTCCTCCAGCGTTTCCCAGAGGCTGGGTCAGCTGTATCACTGAGAACCCATCGGGGCGTAGCAGATATGTGGATTTTCTGAGAAATTTTAGGGAATCCTTTTTTTGTCCTACTCAGAAACTGAAATACTGAAAATTATGGATCCAGACCCATGATTTTATGGTGGGATTAGCTTCTGGGAAAAGAAATGAAGGAAGTGTTCAAAGAGTCATCTCTAGAGAGAATGCTTATGAGAAATGTTTGCCAGTGGAGGAGCACTGCTGTTTAAAAGGGCAAATATGACATCTTTTCTTCTGCAGCAGCTCTTTGAAATTCTTTCCTTTCTGTTAAAAAAAAAGTGGGAAATTTAAAGGCTTAATTTTTAAATGGCTTACTTAAACTGCATATACAATTGAGTTCTTTTGGCTAAAAAATCTTAAGAGTACAAACCCTTTGCTGTACTGCCCACCAAAACACTGTAGATTTTAAAATCTGTTTGGCAAATTTATTTGTTTTCAAGACTCCAGTGGATTTTTGGCATTTCATCGAGGAGGACTAAATCTTTCCAAAGTGCAATAACCTGTGATGCTTTGTTTATTTGATGACTCCCATCCAGAATGGCAATGTGGCCAGTTATACCCCTGTTCTCTGAGCTAGTACCTAGGAAGTAGCTTTACATAAAATCAATAACAAAATATAGAGACAGGCTTTTGTTCACTAGTCCTTGGCCAAATAATTTTTCTGGAAGAATAAAACCTGAATTACTTTGATAGTGTAAATTTTTATCTCTACATATGTGTTAAAATTATTCAATCCCTATGGCAGTGTTTTATGAAGAGTCCTTAGAATTTTGTTGGTTTTATGATGACACCTTTTAGCTGAGGGATAATGTGCTCCTCTAATGGTGGATAAATCCATGTTGAGGGGTACCCATTTATGGGAAGCATGTTTTATTTAAAAATATCTATTAGATTAAAAGCTGAACTAGTATTTAATGCTAAAGAGTGTGTGTGTGTGTAGCTGTGGGGTAACAGCCCTGGTTTGACATACATGTTGTCTTTTGTTAGAAGAGTATTTGTGGTGTGGGGAGCTGGGGTAGGTCAAGTTACAGCTTTCAGTAAATCTGAGCGTGCCTGAAATGGTTCTTTCAGTGTCTTAAAATATTTGTTGCCTTTTTATCATTGCAAGCCTGATCCAAGTTTCATTTAAGATGATGGGAACTTTTCTCCTGTCTACTTTAAAAATTGGCTCTGGCCCCTGTATCATATTGCATACCACCTTGCTTTCTGATTCTTAGAAAGGTTCAGCCAAGCATTATGAATTAGATGCTTAGATAACATCTATGACTGCCGTTCTTGATTGTGCCAAGGAAACCAAAAATAAAATAGAGGTCAGAAGTGTGGCTAGTAAATGGCACAGTGTAGGCCCAGTCCTGCTGGCAGAAGGGAGGGGAACACACCTGCTTGTTTATTTGCTTTTTAAGAGTTGACTTTGTCCCAGTCTTGCTTCATTACGGTGTGGAGAAGGAAGCTCTTCAGCTTCCAGAGAAATAGCGCTGTGACAGCTTACGTGGCCTGAGGCCTGTCCCTGGAGCTTTTTCATGGCTTCCAACAGCAACATGAGCAGACCCCGAGTGTATGTTTACTTGAAAATGAGTTTTCATCTTATGCACTTGGCTGGGCAGATCTAAATCAAACCTTTATGGCCATAAGCATGGCTGCTGGTAGGCAGCCTGTGCTGGCAGATGCAAACTCAGGCACGGCAGGGTGGCTCTTCCGATAATGATTTCGTGTCCAGGGAGGGTATGCTTAAAGCTTGACAGATGCTGCAAACTTGAAATCTCAGAGGAGTGGATATCAGTAAAACCAAGAGCTGTGGATATGGCAGTGGCAAAAATAGATGGAGGCCTAATTGGCATCTCATCCTCCTGCAACTGATGTCAGAAGAGCTCTGTAAACAACCCTAGGATTGTATAGTGCTGAATCTGAGTCTGGTCCCTCTGGAGGAGAACCATGATGGTGTGGAGAGCGAGAAAGTAGGAAAAGAGAAGCAATGGGGCAAAAGGGAGAAGCCGTGAAAGCCCTGCTGCACTGACAGTGTCCTGTGGTTTTGTTGTTGATGCTGGAGTCTGCTTGCTTTGTTCAAGATGCTCTGCTTTTCTGTATGTGAAAGCACTATGGTGTCTATATCTGTGTAGCTGTTGTGGCTTTTGATGATAACCCTCCCAAGACAACCAGGTTCTGCTGAGTCTTGGGAACTTGACAGGCTTTTTGTATGAACAATACTGATCTTTAAGCGTTCTCTTAACTGCTTCAGGGCAGCAGTACCGAACAGTCACATTTTTTCAGTAAGTGGGGATTTATGTATAATAAAAACTTATACAAATTAATTAGAAGATTAGGAGGAGAAACTAAGATGAATACTTCAACTCTGTAAAAGTATGAGGTGACATCAAGCAGGGAAAATGCAATTGCCCAACTGTATTTTGGCCAGGACACCTTGCCTAATTTCCCTTGTCTCATAAAAAGTGCCATGGAATATGAAATGCATGTGAGTGGCAGCATGAGTGCCTGGCTGTTTGCTTGATCTCTCTTCTGGCCTTGCAGGGTTTCCTGCTGTTTTTCTGAAGTGCTCATGGAGAAGCACTGACACAAACAAAAAAACCAGTCAACTAGTCTTTTTGGCAGACTTCTTTTTCATCATCTTTTTCCCACGTTCTGTCAAAATATTAAAAAAAAGTGTTCTGGAAAAAACCCCACTGCTTGGAGAAACGGTTCAAAGACAGCTCTGTGACATTCACAAAGTCAGATGTTCAATGTGCAAGGCATGCCTTGCACTGCTGTCTAACTTGGAAAGGAAAGTGGTGCTGCTTGGACACCAATATTTGGCTTCCCATTGTGGCTGGAGCTTGTCTACCCAGCTAGAGACTAACAGGCTTAGCATGGGAGATCAGACAACAGTACAGCAACTGCTGAATTACACCTTTATTTATGACAACTCTGGATGAGTGTTAATTATTAGCAGAACATAGTATGTTCTAGAGGCTGTTTGCATTACAACATGGGGAGGGACAAAATGTCTGTGTTTATCGGCAGAACAGCAAAGAAAACCACTTTGGAAGAGAAAAGTGTTTTTTTGTTGTTTCTATTCACTGCATATGCAGGTTTTTATTAACATCATATAGCCATAATGAGGGATTTTCGTTAACTCATATAAATGACTATATATTTAAACATGATTTTATTAAGACAGGGTGGATTAACACGGTGGTAACATGCAGCAGGTATGTAGGAAGTGCTGACTATGTCAGATATGCTTCTTGTCAATAGCTGTTTGGACTTCCGGATTAGGTGTTTTCATGTGAAGTGTCTTGAATCAGTGAGCAGTTTGTGAAAGGGCAAACTATACATGACAGAATAGACATGAAATGTGTTTGTTGTGACTTTAGGAATGACAGTCTGAAAAGGTTTCCTTTTGCCGTGTTACAAAATAAATTGGAGTTTTAGCTCTGTAAGGTTATTTAAAAAGAACATTGATGTGTTTTGTACAGCAACCTGTATTGTGCTTTCAACTACTAAGCAGCACAAATGTCTTACCATTCTTTAGAGTCATGAAACTATTCTCTGGGCACTGTACATATGCTTTGCCTGTTTCCACTTATTTCCACTTAGCTGCTTCACAGGGATATCTATTTTTAAACAAGTTAACAAATCTTTTATTGTGATGGCTACCACTATCTACTTTATTAATTTACAATCTCACTTTTAATTGCTCTACCTAGAGACAGGATAACATCATGATTTTTCTCCCTAGGTAGGTGGTGGAGAGCGTAGGAAGGGAGATTCTGGGCTGGCTAACACTGACCAAGCATTAACAGACTTCTGAATTAAATCTGCCTTGGTTTTCTGCCCTTGTGATGTATGCATCTTTGCACAATTCAATTATTTGAATGTTTTGAGTTAAATATAAGGTTAAAAAAAACCAGGTAAAAATGTGGAAATGTAATAAAAAGAGAATCAGTCACTTTGTAGTGGAACACTCTATGAACAGTCATCATAGAAAACATGTGGTATGTGGCACAATATTTGATTTAAATAATTTTGAGGTCACCTCTTTATTTGGTCTCTGAATTAAATGATTTAATCAAGGCAGGCAGCATCCCCTTTTTACAGGATTGCAGGTTACTTTCCATAGCTGTTCCCATTGGGTATATTTGGTATTTATGTCAGCCTTCGACAAAGATGTCTAGTGACGTTAAATATGGTGCAAGGAAATATTAGCACAGAAAAATGATAGAGAAGTCATTTGCTAGAATAAAAGTATGCAAAAAATGCTGTATTCTAGGGCTAGGTCTTGCTTGTTGACTGTGCATGCAGGGACTTTTTAAAAGTCATAGCCAGAAGGGGAAATGCAAGCCACTTGTGATCAGGTAACACCATCTTCTTTCCATACTGGGAGAGATGGCTTTCAGCAAGACTTCCCCATGCTGAGCTGGTGAGGCAAGAAGGTGCTTCTTGGCAGGATGGACTAGCCTCACCCTTGTGTTACGCTCATTTCTGGCGTCAATAAAGGCATGTGTGCTCAGAACAGGAGTGTACGCTAGTGTTAAATAGTGTCATGGTAGTAGATGGTTTAGTGGTGGGTTTGGCAGGTTAAAAGCTGGACTCAATGGTCTTAAAAGTCTTTTCCAACCTAAATGATTCTATGATTCTATGTAGATGACTATCTTAGTAGATACTTGGTTTAATCTCTTGTGGTACTAGATGAGCCATTATCATAAGGCTCTCCCAGGTCACGGGAAGAAGGATATGCTGAGATTTTAGACCCCACTTTATTTACAGGGCCTGATCCAAAGTCACCAACACCAATTTACTCCAGTGGTCTCTGTCTGAAGCCACAATTTCTAGGTGTCCTAGAAGGCAACAGTTTGATTAATTTATAAAGAAATTATTTCACTTCTCTTAATGTGTGATTGTTAGTGTTTCTACATATCTGAACCCGTGTCCTGATTTCTCTGTCAGGTTCATGTTGACATATTTGCCTACTGTCTATACATAAATTTCTGAGAATTTTGGTGAAGGGCAAAAGAGATGTAGCTGTGTTATAAGAGGATGAAAAGCAAAACCAGGATAAACTTGTGAAATAAAGATTGAATTTGTGAGCTTGAAATCCATTGAACTCATCCAGAGCAGAAGGCAAACCTCCTTATTCCAGGTCTGCTAGTTAAGTGTACCGCAGCACTGTCATGATCCGTCAAACCTGCCAGAAAAAGAGAGGCTATTTAAAAATTTCTCCTTCAGGGCATGGGGAAGTACTGTTCCTATAAAGATAGAAATTTATGATGATGCTAAAAAAAATTGCAGATGAAGTGAATAATTAATGAAAACAAGACAGGACTGAAAAATCTCCCTAAAATGTTGCTATTTTTAGCAGGGTGTACTTCTGCAGTGCTTGTCATATGATCCTATTGCCTTCTGAGAGCAGGAAAACAATTTGAATTAGTTTCTCTTTCCCCACGGACCTAGAGGACCAGCATATAATACCCCTTCTGCCTTAAAGTAAACAAAGTGATTTTAAACGTCATGCAAAATAGAACACTAATGAAAGCTGTACTTAGACAATCTTTATAGCAGATGAATAGGTTTTTTTAACAGTTTGTACACTGAGGCAGTACAAGGCAATGGGTGTAACTTTCAGCTGCTGCTGAGGTCCATTGCTGCTGGAGTTTCTAGTTGTCAAAGGACGTAGAGTCAATTATAAATAGGAGGATGCAGGATCTGGCCTGTAGACAAGGATTTAATGTAAAAAGATTTGTGCATCTTTTCCCTGTAACCAGTATAATCACTATGGAGTGTTGCTGTGTTCGAGCTGCTTTGCACATGAAAGATGTTATAGTCAGTAAGGCCTCTAAAACAAAGTGTTATACGCACCACCTGCGCACATGCTCAGGTTTTCACCTCAGCTGGACCTGCAGGGAAGGAATTCTCCTGGTGGAACCACATGAGAGGTTGCAAGGGATGGGACTGCCTTTTTCTCTGCCACAGGGTCCTCCTGTGACTGTGCAAGCTGCAGCCACACAGAGACACGACCCTGCTGTAGTGAATAGTCAAGTGTTTAACATCTGAAACTTGTTCCTGTTGGGGATTTCTCCGTCCTGAAGGTTGATGAGGTTGCTGGTGCCCATCAAACTAAAAGTCAGGAGCTGCTTACTTTCTACCTTTCCTGCCTACTGGAGTTGTCACAGTTTTGGTTTAGAAGAAATCTCCAAATCCCAAACCTTTAGGTGCTGAGGAGGACCCTGGCTTTGCAGCCCAGTATCTAATTCATAGGGCTGCAGAGAAGAGCTGGCTTTTTCTTCCCACTTGTGCAGGGATTGCTCTCCCCATGTGGGATAGTTCCTGAGTGACTCCTGTAAGGCATGTAGGGCTTCTTACACCTGGCTGGGAACCTGATACCCAACTTCGATGGGCTGCAGAACTCTCCCCTGCCTTGCCATGCAAAGCAGCTGACTCCCAAGCAGCAGAAGTGGCCCCAAAAGCATCTACAGGGCAAGCTGCAGGCTTTGGGTAATGGCTTTTGGGAAGCTCTTGGGTTAAGCCATGGGTAATGGGTTCTTGGAGGCACTGGAACCTGAGCTGTGGCTCCTTAGTTGTGTACAGGCATGCATTTATGGCTTAGGTGCTGTTAATATTTTGCAGCAGCTGGGTCTTGGTCTCCATTTTCCCTTCTCTGTGTATCTGTCTAAAAGGACTGTTCTATGATTTGATGTCTATAACACACATGCACAGAAGTCTGGATTGTGCGGAGTTTTGTAATAATTAGAAATTGATCCTTAGCTGGAATTTGAGTTTGGTCGGGTGTGAATGCTATTCCAGTGAGAAGTCTTGTTACAAAAAATGGATTAAATTATCATTATTATATTTTTTGTACTAGCTGAAAAGACTATTTACAGACTATTTATTTTTTCCCAGCTGTCCATCAGCTCTCCCATGCTGGAGTTCACTACCTTTTTTTCCAGTCGTCTTGCTCAGTCACTTGTATGAGTCCTTCCTAAAATGAATCCGGTTATCAGGTAGCTGCTTTTTAAGCAAACACCATCTATTTAGACCAAAAAGATGTAGAGGGGTACACACAGACAGAGTAAGTGGGTGAATTGGACGGGGTGGGATTCTGTGGCAGGGGGATCTGATGAATGATGGTTGATGTCATCAGTGGGTACCATCAAGTAAGACAGGACATGAGGACAGCCATAGTAAAGCAAACCTGGAGGGGTTTCCTTACCTAACTTCATCTCAGAGTGTGAGGTTTGTGCTCCTGTTTGAAGCTGCTTGTGTTGTGGTTCTGTGATACAAATAATAAACCAAATAAAGGGTAGTAAAACTGTATCTTTTTTTAAATTAATTGAGGGCATTCAACTCTCCATGCAATAAAAGGACATAGAAATTCTAGGGCCCTGAATCATATAACATCCCTGAAAACCAGTTCTAGTTTTCTTTATTTATGTCTGATTGAAGTAATTAGTTATACAAGTCCAGTAACTTCTTGTGAGCTGAATGGGAATAATCAGAAATTAAAATATCTGTTTCCAGATTTGTTGTTGCTGTTTTGATTTGGGCAGTGAGGCTTCTGGAGAATCATTTTTGCTTCACATAGTCATCCACCCTTGTGACTGCTTAATGAAACCCCCAGCAATACAGCTTTATTTAGCTAAAACTGGGAATATTGAAATGGCTCATTTTGAGAATTGAGGTACTGATTTCAAGCTGTGAAAATAGTAACTCTTTTAAAAATAGCTTTTTTAATGGCTATCTATTTCCTTACCTCTTTTTCTTTTCTTTCCATAGGAAAAATTAACCCAGGAGTGTGTATTCAGAGAGCAGTTTGAAGAAAACTGGTATAACACGTATTCATCAAATCTTTATAAACACGTGGACACTGGAAGACGATACTACGTTGCGTTAAATAAAGATGGGACTCCAAGAGAAGGGACTAGGACTAAACGGCATCAAAAATTTACACATTTTTTACCTAGACCAGTGGACCCTGAGAAAGTACCTGAACTATATAAGGATATTTTAAGCCAAAGTTGACAAAGACAATTCCTTCACTTGAGCCCTTAAAAAGTAACCACTATAAAGGTTTCATGCGGTGGGTTCTTATTGATTAGCTGTGTCATCACATCAGCTCCACTGTTGCCAAACTTTGTCGCATGCATAATGTATGATGGAGGCTTGGATGGAACATGCTGATTTTGTTCTGCACTTAAAGGTTTGTCCTCCTGGAGGAGAGCCTATGCCCACTCGCTTGATTTAGTACGAGAGGGAGCGCGAGAGAGTGAGTGCGAGAGAGAGAGAAAGAGAAAGGGAGGATGAATGGGAGTGAGAGCGTGCGAGAGAGGAGCTGAGGGGAGGAGGAGGAGGAAGGCCTGATGCATGCTGGGAAATAGACACGCTTTTAAATTTTTGATCAGTTGTACTTCGTCATATATCAGCATAGCTGCCATACTTTTGATTCATCAGGATTTTTGGCTGGTGGCCTGCTCAAGTGTACGCTGCATTTACAAAGGCATGGAGGGTGCAGTCTTACTTAAACAAGAGACTTTTCAGTTAATTGCTCTCTGGGTCTCATCCCACTGAGTTTAAAGCAAAGACCTCTTAGTAAAAAAATAAAAATAAAAGTTAAATTTATTTATAGAAATTCCAAAGGCAACATTTTATTTATTTTATATATTTATTTATTATATAGAGTTTATTTTTAATGAAATATGTACAGGCCAGATAGGCATTTTGGAAGCTTTAGGCTCTGTAAGCATTAAAATGGCAAAGGCCACTATGAACCTGTGGTAAATTCATGCAAGTAAATATAAAGGTGCATGGATAAAAAACAAACAAAAAATAAAAAGGTAAATAATAATAAATCCTAGTGACCCTCATGTACTAAAAGTGACAATCTCTTTTGTTCCCATATTATTGTACAAGTATGCACACCACTCATGACACTGAGTCCTCACTCTTCTGACTGCTTGTTTCATAGCTTACCCCCAGAGGATTAAAGACAAAACTGGGTCTTCAACTTTCTGTGTCTGTAATATTTCCTCTCTGATAAAGTGACTTCTTACATTGTTGTAAACTTCACAGCTGTGGAAAATATAGAGGTTGGAATATATTCTACTAGTTAAAACCTATTGCAGATTATACCAAAGCTAAATGATAAATATGCTTTTTTTTTTTCCTAAAGCAGAATGCCAGAAACAACATAAGTAATATCAATGATTGTACTAACTTTAAGGTTCCACAAACAGCACATAAGGGTTTCAGAGGGCAAGAACCAGGTTAACAGGATCACTCTTGTAAACAATGTTTATTTGTGCACTTGACTATCTACTATGAAATTATACGAGTTCCATAAGGGTCATTGTAACATCTTTTATGGAAAATTGCTTTCAGTGTGAACTGTCATACTACATGATATTAGCACCCTTCCTAAAGTAAAACTTGCAAAATGAAACTAATAAATCTCTATCAATAATTACAATGAGAGGGACAGTATTAAACTTGGTTTTTATTTTTTTTTTCTAAAATACGTTCAAGTATTCATGAACTGTATGTGATTTGACAGTATGTAATGTTTAAGGAATTATAGCATTTTATGTTAAGCACATGAACGTGTTGATTAGCCGTTACCACTTGAGAATTAACCCTTAGGAAGAGGCATTTTTTTCCCCAGTGCACTGAAGGAAAAATAAAAGAGGAAAAATCATGTAAGGTCCATATGACAAATGCATTTTGTAGTTGATGTATGCCTTAGGATTTGAATCCAGTGCCATTAAGTTGAGTATAACCTTTGCTGTTAGATCTATTGGGAGCGTGACTGGTCCCAACACCCCTGGCTGTTCACAGAGGCATGGAGGCTGTGCACAGACATTCCATGGAGGAGCTATGCAGAAGTTTGTAGCCTATTTGTAATGAAGTAATTTTTGCTCTAAGACACTGTTGTCCATGTGATATATATTATTTGAAATGTAATTCTGTTCTAGAAAAATCTCTGGCTTGGTGTCCTGGATGAACGTGACCTTTCTGTACTCAGGCAGGTAGGAGGGGCCATGTTTCAACCGGTGACATCAGTAAACTTTGATAAAATGTGGCCTTTTATTATAATCGTTCTTGAATTATAAAGGTATGTAAATTATGTTAGTTGATTTGTAGGATACAATTAGACATACTTGTCTAGGGACTGTTATTGCCTGGGAATTTGCAGCCTTTGACTGCAGCCTACGTGTTTACTTTTAACCCTTTGGAATTGCTGAGACCTGTGGACAGTTTGGCTGCCGCAGGTTAACCAGGTGCCAAATGACTCAATCCAGGTGGTGTAAGGCTGTGCTGGACCATAGGATGAGAAAATGAGCTTCTGGGGAGGACTAAGTTTTGTTGCTTGGTGTTAACCAGATCAATCTTACCACAAGGAAGGGAGGTTACAACTCTGCTTTTTCAGTAAATCTGACATACAATGGGGAATTAATTGCAAAGGTTAAAAATACTAAGAGTTGAGGCCACAATACTAGGCCATGGTTTGAGTCTTAATGTTAAATTGACTTGGATTTTTAGTCATAGGCAAATCATTACTACTAGTTAATATGTTTTATTTAATTTTTTTTTTTTTTGTTTTTCTAAAGAAAGGATTAAACCCAGGAAAAATGTTACGAATTTATGGCAGTCCATATAAATAAACTGTAACCAATTTACTCAAATAACTCATAATGCTGTGTAAATACTGGCTTTATGTAAATATAGAAATATGTAATTTAACATAGGCATTATTGTGAGACTGGATGGCCCAGGCACTGGCAGTTTGCCACTCCCTGCAGGTTCACTGGGTCAATTTCTGCCACTTTTGGGTAGCAAACAACAGATTCTGTTCAGTCACTTGAGTGAAATGAGTTATTTCTGTTTGTGTTCTGGTGGGAATAAGTAAAACCATCATCACCTGGGTGCTGCTTAGCTCCTTTGCCAAGGTGTGGAGGGTAATGGATGCCCTCCTGCTCCTTCTGTGATTTGCTGAAAGAGGGCTGGAGAGAGCTGACATCAAGTGGGGAGGCTTGCAGTGCAACTCCTCCTGTGCTGTGGACAAACAGAAGTCTTTATTTTCCAGTGCTGTCCATCTGGCATCTTTCTCGAGCATTAAAATTTACTTGAAGGAAAATCTGAGGGAAAAACAAAAGAACATTTGGTGTTATTTATTTGATATTCTGTAAAAGTGTGTAAATACATACAGAATTCTGTAATTTGTATAAATACATTGCTATAGAATTTTGAAAATTGGTATTATTTACTTAATGTCCCTTCAGAGCATTTTATTATAACCATGCGCATGTGTAATAATGGGATTGCAAAAAGATGTCCCAGAAGGGGTGTGAGAAAATTCCAGGAAGACCAAAACCATCAGTATTTTCTATGTCTTTTTGCTAAATTGGAAAAAGTGGAGGGATGTCTTTTTGGCAAGAATTGTGTTTGCATTTCACCTGAAGGAGGTCTGTCTGGGCAAGCAGCATAGGCAAAAGGTGATGGAGATCCAGAGCAGTGTTATTGTGTGGGCTGATTTTGAGCTGATTTGGTAACGTGTCAGGCAGGATTCTCAATCTTAAGTGAGGTAGATGAAACCTAGAAGATCTGGGCAGTGCAGAGAGTGGAAAGAGAAAAATCAGAGGAGAATTGTCTCAAATTGTCACCAATTACTGCAGAAATTAAACTGCTTGAAGGGAAAAAAGGATGACTTTCATAGATGAATGGGTGTAACGTGGAGGCTGGAGATGGGACTCTGGTGTAAGAAGTCAAACATTGCTATTGTCCCCCTAAGATAAATGTAATTCTAATAAACATACAAATAGCAGGAAGTTGAAGAGACTGCTTCCGAGGCAGCCTCTTTGGAGACAGAATAAGGCAGGAGATAAGAGAAGATGCACCTGTAGCATGTCTTTTAAGAGTCCCTTTAAGAGTCTTTTTATCTTATGCTCTGCTCTGTGTACTCTTGTATCAGGTAAAGAAGTGAATATAAGGTGCAGCTCAGTTGCCCATATTTATAGGAGTAGAAATAGATGTGCTGTGAGCCATGCCGAATACCTTTTTGTGTGAACTCCTGTCCCAGCTAGTGAATTCTTGCAAGGTCCCTGTGAGGTACTTTAGCATACATGGAGATGGGGATATGGCCAGCTTCCTTACAACTGCAATTTGATTTACAGAAATGCGATGTTCTGGATTCTTTGACATTTTGATGAAATCTTGTAAAGTCAGGCCCTGCTTAAGTAGTTGTGTATGTGTAGGCAGCTGTATTTGAAAATAGGGAATCTGGGGGAAGAAGTAACCAACAAATTTGTCCTCAATATTTTTTAAACATGGGATATCATTTATCAGTCTGAAAATGGAAACCAGAAGAATTCTGTTTTCGAGACTTTCACCTGTGTTTTTAAACATTAGAGCTCTCCATAGGTTTCTCACAGGTCAATCCAGTCCAGCCTTGGTGTTATCTTTCATCTTACCATAACACTAGTCCGCACCTTGAGTACTGTGTCCAGTTCTGGGCCCCTCAGTTTAAAAGAGAAGTTGAGATGCTGGGGTGTGTCCAGAGGAGGGCAACGAAGATGGTGAAGGGGCTGGAGCACAAGCCCTATGAAGAGCGACTGAGGGAGCTGGGGTTGTTTAGCCTGGAGAAGAGGAGGCTCAGGGGAGACCTTATTGCTCTCTATATCTACCTGAAAGGAGGTTTTAGGCAGGCAGGTGTTGGTCTCTTCTCTCAGGTGATCAGTGACAGAACAAGAGGACATGGTCTCAAGCTTCATCAGGGGTGGTTTAAGCTTGATATTAGGAAAAAAAGTTTTCACTGAAAGGGTGATTGGCCATTAGAATGCGCTGCCCAGGGAGGTGGCGGAGTCATCGTCCCTGGAGGTGTTTAAAAACAGATTACATGAGGCGCTTAGTGCCATGGTTTAGACGACAAGTAGGTGTTGGTGTTGGGTCATAGGTTGGACTCGATGATCTCAAAGGTCTTTTCCAACCTTGTGATACTGTCATACTATAAGGTGGTTTTGCCATCTGACCACTAAATAGGTACCAGTAGTAAAACCTCATTTCCTCCTGTCAAGAAGCTGGATCAGCTTGCCCTAGAGTTTGCTGATGAATAGTTTGGCATTGTGAAGTGAGCAGAGCATGGGTAATTCTAATCTTAAATTTAGGATTTATAAAATTTATCCATCAAGGATAAAAAAGACAATTAGTGATTAAAAGTGATTAGAAGTGCTATGATGCAAGGTGTCTTGTCAGCCCAGTTGTGTACATGACATCAAGTCTGAAAGCAGAAAATATTTTTTTTTAATGGTTAGAAGATTTAAATGAAATCAATAATCAAGTTCCACCTGCAAAGGAGTTTTTATAAAACTCAGTTTTGTTGCTTTTTTCACCAATGGATATATATCTTTAATGGCTTGTGTGCATTTTTTTCTACCTGACTATATTGTACAAGACTCTTTTCATTATTTCTGATGTCAAGATGTCTTTGTATAATTTTTGAGAGTAATTTGTCTCTGAACTCCGGAGCAGGAAAGCCAGCATGCGATCCTGGGTTAGGACACAGGGTCATGTGTTACAGAGATGCTTCTGTTGTATTCACACTAGCTGGTAGAGTCCATAAAATGACCTCATCCTATTGTAGCTACCACATGGAGGTTTACAACATTATTTGTGCCTTAATATATTGTGTATTGTTGTTATAATAGGAGATCTTTCAAATGGTCCTCAAGTCATGACAAACTCACATCCGTCTCTTGAACACACGCTCACAAATATCCTGCCATGGATAGCGCTGCATAAAATAAGTCACCTTCTAGCAAACAAACAAACAAAAAAGCCTTTTTCTTTAGGTCACAGAAAGTTATTTTTATGTGCAGTACTCATAAGCAGCAACTATGACATATTCAAAAGAATTCTGGAATTAGACTGAACTGTCGACATGTTTCTCGCATTTCTGTTTTCTTGAGAAATCACAGACCGTCAAATTATGGTAATATGCAAAATATGCCCCGTAGATTTTTTTCTTCTGTGTCCAGAGGGCCTGGATTTATGTATATCTTACTGTTGGAGGCAGTAAGTCTAGGTGAAAAGAGCATTTCTGTACTGTTGTAACTTGTTCATTTTATTCACAATGTCTCCCCCCCTCAAAGCTTAGCTTTAGTTAAAATTATGATTTCTATTCTTGTTGAGAGAGTAGATGTAAACAGAGAAATTGTGTCTTGAAATATTCCCTTACAGCTGTGCTCTTGAATGCATACTTTTTTATTTTTAATATATTTCTTATGTAATATAAATTCTATTGCTTTTTATAAACAGTTGTGCTTGTTATGAACGTCATACACATGTTGACTTGATTAAGCCAAATTGTGTATCCCTGTCTTTTTTGGTTAAGCCAGTTTTCTCTTTCTGGACCTCCTGAGTTTTGGTAGGCAAAGCAGTAATTTCTCAGCTAGGACACGTATTTTTTCTTTTTTCTTCTTACTATCACAATCAGTCTTTTTTATTCCTGAGCTGCAGTTAGTTTCACAAAGAACCTGCACACTAAGATTGTGCATCCCATTTTATCTCCATGACAGAGAAGCAGAAGACTTGCTAGTAATGATCCTCTATGCATTTTCATCCTCAAGACATTGTTTGGTTTGTTTCCAGATGGAATCAGTGCTCGTATCTTCCTCTTCAGGATGACTTGGGTCTTTATCTCCCCCATGTTCCTAAATAGGATCATTAGAAGGTTGTTCCATATATAACGTCAGTTTATTCAGATGTGACGTATCCATTTCCATTTCTCCTTCCACAGAGTGTTCTGTGTCAGCCCTGCTTTATTATCCATCAAGATCAGTTAATATTGAAAGTCCATTGTAGACCTCACCTTGTCAAATTGAAATCTCTTCATCAGCTGCTTTGTATTACTTCATGTTTGCAACTCATTTAATGATAATGACATGTGTTAAAGATGCAAAGTTTGATTGTCAATCACTTTTGTTGTAAGGACTGAATTGTTCTCTGAAGCATTTAAGTCATGTACTTGTCCCTGGTTCCAGTAAGGATATTTTCCTCACTAGCATCAGTCCACCTCACTGTCCTGCAGAGGAAAGCAGTGCTTTTGGCCTCCTCAGTGTGCATGGAAGTTGCTCCCAAATGGCCTGCTCTATCACCTGCTCTCCTGTATTAGCTCTTTTCCTTTCAATAAAAAAAACCCTCCTCCAAGCACTTTTTTTTAGTTGCTTTTTCCTATCACCTTAATCTTCTGAATATAATTTTGTGGTATTTGGGTGCTGAAGCAGACACTGTCAATGAAACCTGTGTTTTGTAATTGTTGTAATTGGGTCCTATGTACTCTTATTTCTAATCAAACCAGATTTTATCCAGTAAAAAAAATTGGAAAAAACAGCGAAGGAAAAGAAAACTACATGTTGTTACCCCTTATCTCAAATGGGTTTGAAGGAGAGCTGGCATGAACTTGTGCATAGTGAGATGCTTCTTAAGAGATTTCCATACTCTTAACTGCCTTTCTGGGGTTCTGTAATGTCCCATTGTTTTCCAAGTGATATCATCTGCCATCCTAGCAAAAGCTTTTTTCAGTATTTATGAAGGTCATATACAATGGTCTCCTTGAATTCTCTACTAACAGGATGTTCTTACATACTGCCACAGCCACTGACAATTTCTGTTCCTTGAGATCGGCCTGCTCTTTTCTAAGCCAATTATTTCCTTCTTTTTTTTCAACCTCCATAACAGTGTGCCTTCCAGAGTGCTGCTTGATATAGAAAGGAGGATGCTGTTTCTTGGTTTATTGTACTGCCCATGGAGTTTCCTCAGGAAGGGACCATCTTCCTTGTTCCAAGACCACATGAAGGAATTCATACTTGGCTTCAGTAGAATTTGTACCTCTTATCATTCCCACCTCAGCTCATATTCCACACACTTAATCAGTGTTTCTATTTTTATGGCCTTATTATCTATCTGAAAGGTGCACTTGCTGTTCAGGCTGGTGTGTTCTTCCTGGGTTGTCTCCCTGTTGGTACATACACACATAGGTACACTGTGATTTCTCCCAAGGATGGCTAGAACCATCTCCTAGGGTTCCTTCTTTTTAAGATAAACAGGCCTGCTTTGTTAGATTAAGGTAGTGTACTACATCCAAGGAGTATCCCTGCTGTCTTGCAGCAGCGTCAAGGAAAATAGGCAAAGTTTTTTTCTCAGCTGTCAGTAACTCTCTTTGTTATATAAACTTGGTGGCTGTGATGTTGAAAAAAAATCTAGATGAACAGGCTTGAGGGTACATGTGAATGAGTTTATTTCCAGTTCCACTCTTGCATTACTTAAATAACCAATTAAAATTAGAGAAGATAATCCTGAGTTGAAATTTTGAATTTAAAGCTGTGTTACTTGTAGCCATAGTTTCAGTTATGATAATCGTCAGATAACTGCTCCGCAGCTTATGAAGCAATGTGCAGCTGAGCTCTCATTTCTTTCTTGATGGAAAATGTAATTTGTTCACAGAAATGTAGTCTTGGAGACCATATTCAGCTGTTACATGGGTATGTGGAGCCTCTAATGCACAGTAAAAGTGCACTACCCACCTGCTGCAGATGCCCATTAAGCCTTCCTTTCAGCTGCCTGTCACTCAGCTGCAGGATTGAACTTCCACCGGGGCAAAGTGCCTGCTCCAAGAGACTGAGGCACTTGTATGTGCTGCAGGGAAAATTTCTCTGAAGAAGGCAAAGCCATGTCCCTGTGGAGAGGAAAGAGAGGCAGCAAAAAAGAGAACTGGAGAAAAGAGAGTTCGTCTAAGAAAGGGTACAAGAAAGGTCCTGGGTTTGCCAGGGGAAAACGAGCACAAACGGGGATGGATGCATGCGTAACAGAAATGCAAATGTTTCTGTTTCTTCTCTCTGCCTTGCCTTTTTTTCCCCCAAGCACACCCAGTCTTCTTCACTTTCTAGCCACCATGAGTTGTAGTTGAAGTTGCTTCTTAGCAACTTTAAAAGATTGTGCATTGCACACCTTTAATGAGTGATCCATCTCATGGATTAGTTCCATAATTCAAGTGGCACTAAAAAGAGTCGGACCATAGAAGAGGGTTTTGTTTTGCAATCAGACCTGCCTTGCTGGGCTAAGGAGGCTCTTCCCCCTGTCTGTAACAGCCTCACAGTTGACATGAGTGGATGCTGGGATGTGGTGGTGATAACAAAGGTATCTGTTGAACAAGGGCCACACCTGGCATCAGGAGTTATCTGTGCTCCTTCTTTGCAAAGTCCTCGGATGCCCACAAGCAGCTACTGGAGGTGTGGGCAATTTGTTTTTAATTTATCTTCAGATAACAGAGTTTAGAGCTAAGCCCTGGCTTGGAGGAAAGTAAAACCTGTACACTCAGTAAACTGATGCAACTAAGAAATCAGCTTTAATAGGGAGAGAAGTTTTCCTTTCTGTCATAGTGCTGCTCATCACAGACATGAATGAACGTTTTTTGTAGAGGTTTTCCTCTTGCTAAGGTCGTGCTCATTCACTGCTTGATCTCCAACAGCCAGTTAGGATGTATTATTTGAGCTATAGTCTGCTGTAGGAATTAATACATAGGGTGAAAACAACATTGTGAACATAACATAGAGTGAAAATAACATGAAAATAAGATATGATTATTTCTAGATTGGCCTGAACCAAAAAATCAAATATCTGAAGCAGGGCATCTTGGTAACCTCAGGCTTCTTCCACCACTGCTGTCCCCAGGACCTGATGCATGTCTATGTGGCCAGCAGGTAGGCTGCACAGGATCAGCTCTCCCAGCCTCCATACACTCAACTGGTGGCAACGGTAGGCAGGACCAAATCCATTTCAAAACTGGCATCAGTTGCTGAGTTCTCTCTCAGAAAAAGTTATTTGGATTTCAGAATTAACATTCAGTTTAAAAATGGGGGTTTCTCCTAGAGTTCATATTTTATTAAGATAAATGGGAATATTTCTGTCATAGAATCATAGAATCTTCCGTTTGGGAAAGACCTTTGAGATCATCAAGTCCAACCATACCCATCTTATGCTAAACCATGTCCCTCAGAAGCTCATCTACCCTTTTTTTAAACACCTCCAGGGATGGTGACTCAACCACCTCCCTGGGCAGCCTCTGCCAGTGCCTGACCACCCTTCGTTAAAGAAATTCTTCCTAATATCCAGTCTGAACCTCCTCTGGAGCAACTTATGGCCATTTCCCCTTGACCTATCACCTGTCACTTGTGAGAAGAGATCAACACTCGCTCTCTCACAGCTTCCTTTCAGGCAGCCGTAGACAGCGATGAGGTCTCCCCTCAGCTTCCTCTTCTCCAAGCTAAACAACCCCAGTTCCCTCAGCCACATCTCGTAGGACTTGTTCTCCAGCCCCTTCAGCAGCCTCATTGCCCTTGTCTGGATGCGCTCCAACACCTCAATGTCCTTCTTATACTGAGGGGCCCAGAACTGAACACAGTACTCAAGGTGTGGCCTCACCAGTGCTAAGTACAGGGGTACAATCACCTCCCTTGTCCTGCTGGCCACGCTGTTTTTGATACTGGCCAAGATGCCATTGGCCTTCTTGGCCACCTGGGCACACTGCTGGCTCATATTCAGTCGGCTGTCAATCAACACCCCCAGGTCCTTCTCCTCCAGGCAGCTCTGCAGCCAGTCTTCCCCAAGCCTGTAACGCTGCATGGGGTTGTTGTGTCCCAAGTGCAGGACTCGGCATTTGGTTTTGTTAAACCTTATCCTGTTGGTCTTAGCTCATATATCCAGCCTGTTCAGTTCTCTTTGCAGAGCCTCCCTTCCTTCAAGCAGATCAACACCGCCACCCAGCTTGGTGTCATCGGCAAACTTGCTATGGGTGCGCTCGATCCTTTGTCCAGATCATTAATAAACATATTGAACAGGACTGGACCCAGCACTGAACCCTGGGGAACACCACTCGTGCCCGGCCTCCAGCTGGATTTAACTCCATTTACCACCACTCTCTGGGCCCAGCCATCCAGCCAGTTTTTTACCCAGCAGAGGCTGTGCCTGTCCAGGCCAAGGGCAGGCAGTTTCTCAATCAGAATACGGTGAGAAACGGTGTCAAAGGCTTCACAAAAGTCCAGGTACACCACATCCACAGCCTTTCCTGCATCTATTAACTGGGTAACCTTGTCGTAGAAGGACATCAGATTGATCTGGCAGGACCTGCCTTTCATGAACCCCTGTTGACTGGGTCTGATCACCTGGCTGTCCTGTATATGCTGTGTGACAACACTCAAAATGATCTGCTCCATGACCTTCCCTGGTACCTAAGTCAGGCCAAGAGGCCTGTAATTTCCCAGATCCTCCCTCTGACCTTTCCTGTAAATGGGAGTTACATTTGCCAGTCTCCAGTCGAGCAGCACTTCCCCAGTCAGCCAGGACTGTTGACAGATGAGGGAAAGGGGTTTGTCAAGGACATCTGCCAGCTCCCTTAATATCCTTGGGTGCCTCCCATCTGGCCCCATAGACCTGTGTCCGTCTAATTGGCTGAGCAGGTCTATAAACAAGTCTTCTTAGAACAGTGAGGGTTCATCTTCACAGTCTTCTGACTCAGGAGGCTCAGAGAACTTCTTACCTTCCTATTAAAGACCAAAGCAAAGAAGGGGTTAAGTACCTCTGCCTTGTCCTCATCCTTTGTTACTACCGTTCCCCCAGTAAGGGAGGGAGATTCTCCTTGGTCCTTCTGTTGTTGTTAATATACTTGAAGAAACATGTTTTGTTGTCTTTCACTGAACTGGCCAGATGGAGTTCTAGTTGGGCTTTAGCCCTTCTAATTTACGGCACACAGGGATGTCCTGCTCTTGCACCGCCAGAATTTCCTTCTTGAGAAGCATCCAGCCCTCATGGGTTCCTTTGTCATTCAGAACCATCTCCCACTGGACTTTATCAAGCAGCCTTCTAAACAGTTCAAAGTTCCCCGACATTCAAAGAAAGCCTGAGTCAAGTCTGTGACACTTAAACTGTTGGAAATACAAACTCACTCTGCTGAGGTAACAGTAAGATAAATCAAACTCAAAGACTGGGATTGGCTCAGTGTTTTCTACACAGCTCAGCTGAACCAGCAGTATTTTAGCAGCTTACCTGCAGCTATTCTTAGGAATCAAAGTCACAGCACAGCCACCAAACTGCCCCACGTGTATATGCTTGAAGATAGTCGATTGTCACCCTGCCTAAATGGGCTATGGCCTTGTGTAGCAACAGAGCTGAAAGGCCCTTCATCTCTAATAGGGAACATTTGCTTTGATAGCAATATTAAATATATCAGACTAGGAGATTTTGAGCAGAACTTGACCCTGAATTTCTTTGAAAATCAGAGGGAACTACATGCAATTGCCTGCTCCATTTTACATCGACGCAGAAGAATTGCATTGTCATTGGTTCTGGGAAGACATGTATGGGTGTATCTCAAAAAAATGTGAAAACACACAGATAGTTCCTACTTTGTTACTAATGAGTTATACAGAGGTTTTGAAAATAGGCTACACAAGCTGACTTATTGCAAAGGGTTTCAAACAGCAGTTGATAAGCCAATACTTGAATGTATATTGTAATTTTGGGAGGCAGCTGTTTAAAATTGCAACCACACAGCCGGTATTTGATTATATGCTTAATCAAAACATGAAAAAACATTATGTGCTTAATGAAAACTTAGCAGAATATTCGATTTCTGAAGCTAAACAAAATAAATCTAAAAATTTCACCCCAAAGTGTGATATTGAAATAAAGCAGCACTGGAAGGAGTTATTGCCCTTTCAAGATTTTGGCTTAATGTTTTTCCTAATATTTTTGAGGGTCAGTGTTCAGTCCTGAAACTCTTGTAAGATCTGTAAAACAGCTTGCTCGCTCTTGAAGTCTCTAAGTCTTTGGAAAATTGACTGAAACAGCAACCAGTAAAATGACTATTTCCTTAGCAAGCTGAAGCAGAAGGATCCAAAAGGTAGCAGCACTGCTGTTTGGACCATTCTGCTTCATCTCACTAAGTAGCTATTTTATTTACACAGTCTTGGAAGCCCCTTGGTTTCTCCTTGATTTATTTTCTACTCCCATCTTGGCTCAGGTCTCATTGCCCCCATCCTTCATGTGGGATGTTCGTCTGCCCTTGCAGGTCATTTGTTGTAACTATCTTGGTAACTTTCCAGTTTGGACCTTCACTAAGTTCTTGCTATCCCTTTTGAACTGTATGCATGTGATGCAAAACAGTGCACAGCATTTCCCTTTTCTTTATGCACTAGAGGCATGCCCTGTCTCCTTTATTAAAAATAAAGGGATTCCAATAAACCAAGTCCTTTTCATACCATGAGATGCCATTTTAGAACCCTCATCTTCTTCCTTTTCCCTGCTTTAAAACATTAGATTATAGCATCATAACAAGTTATTTAAGCATATCAAAAGGTCAAGATCTGCTAGAAGTGCTTGGTTGAGAGGACTAAATCTCTGCAATCCCTGCAGAGAGTGGTGCAGCAGAGTGTGTTCTTCTTGGCTCCTCCAGAGCAGAGTGACCTTCAGTAGCAAAATCCTTTCTCCGAAAACAAACCAAAAAATCATTTGGAATGTTAATTAATCTGCAGCTAGCAGACTTGGTTTTAATTTGTGTTCAGAACAACACAAGTTTGAGGAGAAGCAGTAGAAAAAGGGTCCATTCTTAAAATGGAAACTGGACTGGGGGAATTTTAGGGGAATTTTCCCTATTTTGTTTCACTTGCCTTTATTTTATTGGAGTTTTTGAACTGCTAGAGTTTTGACCGACCTATCTGAATTACATGAAAAGCAAAGTACAGAGAAATAGATCAAAATATAATTTCCCTTCATGTGACATGTATTGCTTTAGTGCTACAGAAACTCTCTCACTCCACCTTGCAGCTAGTGAGGAAGCAGTAGCTGTGAGCCTGAGCGTGTGGTGCCGAGATGGGCAGTGCAGCAGCTCACCGAGGTGGGCAATGCTGCTGCTCTCAGAGCCTGAAACGGGCTCATCGGTATGCAAGGAAGCCTGAGGGTTGAGGTCAGCACCCAAAGTCGTCCTCAACATCCAGTCTCTCTGCATCAGCAGTGCCTGAGGGGCTGGAGGAGTACAGAGGCTGAGCTGACAAATCCTCTGGTGGAGATGCAGCTGGGGCACCTTGGGGGCACTGGAAAGGATCCCGCAGGCTTCAGTTCAGCTCCTGCTTACGGAAGACTTTATTTCCCCTTCATTTTGCCACCAGCTGAGGCTGGTGATTTGTCCCTCAAAGTCAAACCCAGCTGCCAGGCCTAACACTGGGTCCTATCTAATGTGTCAGGTTTGATTTTCTTTGACTGCTGCTGCAATGAGTAAGCAAAAGCGGAGCTCCTGACCCCAAGAAAGACCAATAGTATGAGTCAGGATTCAAGCAAGCAAGTTCCCTGCTGTTGGGTAGTTGCCATTCTATAAACTCAGCTTTCTCTCCTGCTGGGACAGAAAAAGTGGCAAAACTGTGTGTATTCAGCATTTCTCAATCTTCCTTTAGAAACGTTTCTTCTTTCTAATTCCTATTGTGCTAACTAAAACAGATAAAGAAAGATACTCAATGAGCAGAGCTGCTACCAGCAGCACAGACCTTATCAAGCAACCTGAGCGAGCTCAACCACTGTTTAGTTTTGTTGATTAGGCCAGGGACTGTCATAATTTTCTGTCTCAGACAGCAGTGACCACCCGACCATGCTTTAGCAAATAAAATACCACTAATACATTCTGAAAAATGTGAACATAATACTCATGAGGGACTATTAATATGTGCAGAAACTACATAGGCTGCAAAAACACCTTTGTCTTGACCTACAACATTCCTCTTACTTTAGTCCTAATGGAGATGGCCAGTTATGGTTTTATGATATAGATTAAGGGTGAATGCATGTTGCTGGTTTTGTCAATCAGAGTTTTGCCATTGGTTTCAGCAGGGTCTGAGTTTCTCTTTTTTTTTTGGTATCTAAAAAGAGAGAAGTTATACAAGTTACTATACCAAATGATTTCACTGTAAATATGCACAAAGGTCACAATGTTGTTTCAAACTGCTGCATTTTTTTTTTAACTTGACACACTATATCCAAAAACATGTAGCACAGATGTAAAAAAAAAACTTCTTAGGACAGTCTGCAACAACTAGGATTATTTCTTACTGTTCCTTTTTTAACATTTTAAACCCTCTACAATGAAAAGACTCCATTTCAGAGGCACAGGTGTCCTCATATGCTAGCAGTGGAAGAACAATAGTATCCAAAATTCTCAGTGAGAAAGCTTCAGCTCAGCTAGACAGTTCAAGAGGAGAGTCCTGTGTAGAAAATATGTTTTGATTATAAAACAATATTTAAGTTAGAGATTTTCAATAAAACTGGAATCTAAGCTCATGAAAGTCTGTCCACACTACTCTCATTTTACATCCCCTTTTCTTCCACAGAGGGCAAAACAGGATGGAGAAATTCAAAGGATGATTTGGGAGTTCCTGCAACCCACAAAGAAGGAACTGAGTCAAAAACTGTTGAGTTGTTTTCTCATTTTTATTATGGCAGATCAGAGCGAGTTACTGTACAAATCTGTGAGTTACTGTCTGATAACTCTTGTTACTGCTGAGTGATATTGTTTTAAAACTGGAGAAAACAGGAGGTGGCATTTCCCCCTCACAGGCCAAACAATTACATTAAGGTGTGAACCATCTGAACATGGCAGAACTGTCCTACTTTGATGGCACTTCAGTTGTGAAAAAGGAAATGCAGGGGGGTTATACCTACACATCTGGAGTCTGAGTTACACAAAGGGCTCAGCGCTACCAACAGTTCATTCCTTCCAGCTCCATTCTCAGTTTGTTTTCTTTCATTTTTCC
Organism: Dromococcyx pavoninus; assembly: GCA_033558185.1. NCBI lineage: Eukaryota > Metazoa > Chordata > Aves > Cuculiformes > Neomorphidae > Dromococcyx > Dromococcyx pavoninus. Next base: position 215,133 of record JAUMJL010000267.1, on the reverse strand, counting down.
ATTTGACGATGTCTTTCTACCTTTAGATTATTGGTATTTCCTGTATGGGATCATCAAGTTTTACTTTTGTTCATTTACAGCCTCCAGCTAGATGGACAGAAAAATGGACATCTGCAGTGAAAGTTTCCCTGCCTCATGCTGATTGACATGAATCAATAAAACTTTCCTGCACTCTTGCTTACAACACTGTGAGATATCACCCAGGGGAAGAATATCACTATGACTTTCCTGAAACTATTCACCCCTTACTTATTTGACCTTTCCAGTGCAAATGTCTCCCAAGAATTTCTGTCCCCAAACCACCCTAATGCTTATGTCTTCAGGACAAGTGGCTGCAGGCTGCTGTTTCTAAGAACACCACACTTGCAAATTCCTAGAACACTTTTGCTCTGTGTAAGTAAGTGGGAACGTTGTTTTGCTAGACAGAGTATGTGAATGACAACCCAGTGCCCATCTACTCAAGTCCTCTGGAATGTGAATAGATTTCCAGCATGGGGCTGAATACTTCTGTTTGTTAACTTAGTAGAAACCACTTGGCACAGGAACACATTCGAATCATGATGCAGACATTTGAAATTAATACAAAGCAGTCTCCCTGGCTAGAGATTCAGCTTCTGAAAGGACCTGTGAAACCAAACTATTTTTTTTCAGGTTTGTTCACTAGAAAAGGTTCCAGAAAGTCAGTGCTGCAGATTTTTCATTTCTGCTTTGCCAAAAATGATCCTGAAAGTTATCTATCCTGATGTACCAAAATATTTTCAGCCTAGACAGGTTATGCAATGCTGAGCCTCAAAATGCAGGAGATATCTAATTATTCAAATAATTTCTTGATATATTTGTCATGTTAAATGGTGTCAAGTATCAACAATTTCCTGGAATTCAGAGACATGAATATTCAGAAAGCTGCTGTTTCATCTCTCTCCAAGCCTGCGTGTTACACTGAGAACCTGTCACAGGCAGGACCTGTCTGTGTGTAAGTGGCCACTGAAGTGCAGGCATGGCAAGAGCTTTGATGTTCAGCATCCTTCAGGTTCACAGTAACTTGTGTTTTTATGCTTAGCTGGCATAGGGACCCAGAAAAGGATGAATAGGAGCTATCCTAATTTAGGTTTTGTGAATTGTTACTTTTTATAATGCTAAAATTCAGCATCTCGTAAAATCTATTTTAATGTATTACCTTCCTGTGTTAGGAGCATATGCTTTAAAGTAGGACTGCTCCCAGCTGCCCTGATGCTCTCGTCCGCTGTTCTCAGTTTAACCCAACTTTAGGTACCACAACAGCTACTGGAGCTGAGGACTGACCATGACACTTCTAGTTCTCAGAGTTCGAGAACAGTCTTGAAAATGTATTAAGAGCTGAAGCTTGGAGGAGAAAGTATGATGATGCTGGAGCAGCATAAGGGTAAAATCTAGTAGTTCATGAACTGCTGGCCAAAGTGAATCAATTTCTTCCTTAAAGGATAAGGTTTTCATTTTGCATTGACATACTTACAGCTGATCAGAGATCTTCAAGGTTTCCCAAGATCTGAATTTTTGCTTTAAATTTCAAAGAAAGCACTTGTAATTCCAGAACTTTTGAGGTAATCAATAGATTTTATATTTGAGCTTCAGTATTATGACTTGTGGTCTCTAAGAAAGCTATTTTTTTTATAAAGTTCAATTGCAAAGTAGTGCTACAGATGGATTTTTAATATTTTAACTAGATCTTTATAAGCAAGTGAATTGATTGTATTATAAATTGAAAAGGAAAGAGAAGCTAGGTGTAAGAATGGCATTCTGGTGGGGCTGGCCAGATGTGAAATTAAGGTTATAGAACTAAGAGGAAGAAAATTATCAATCAGCTCTTTTCTTCTTCTCATTGTCTTGCTGTTTGACTGTGTGTGACTCGGGAATTGGAATAAAATGAGAAACCTGTCAACCTGCAGGATGTCCTCTACTTGACATTGGTTAAGACTGAGAACGTTGTCTGCAGTGCTGAATGATCTGACTGTGGTAATGAAGGGTGTGAACATCTGAGCATTTTATATCCTGCTTTTGTCCACGAGTGGGTATCAGGATAACTTTGGGGAGAGCCCAGTGTTGTCTTTGTGGCCAAGCATGTTGAAAGCTATCGCAGTGGCTTAAAGAGATCTTTTTCTAAGCTTTTCTAAACAGCTATAGGCAAGAAATCAACTTGGAGTTGGGGAATGGAGTAGAAGTCCCTCTGCTAATCATGTCAGTTGTGGGTTTGGACAACTCCTGTGGGTAAAAGTCTCACCTGAGCAACCTCTGTGGTGCTGCTCTTCTTCTTTGGACACACTTTCTCCTATCTCCTCTGCACTTTTTCATAAATAATTACAGAAAGGAAACTAAGATGAGTATGTGCTTCTGCAGTCTCAGTTCAGTCTGGTGTTATACATCATTCCCTTCTTGCTTATGTGCTGAACTGTCAATGTAAGCAGTAGGTTGTTTTTATATTTAGAAAGTAATGTATTTGCTGAGTGGCAGTTCGTCTGGCACACGGTTTTCTGTCTTCCTTTGTCCAGTTTTGTGTAATTTAATTTTAGGAGGCAGCAATTACCACCTTCAAAAGAACATCTCGGCAACATTTCCTCTAATTTCCATTTGTTAGAGGTTTTTATTGAAGAAAAGTTTCCTGCTTGTTGTGCACAGCTTGCCCAGTACAAACTTCCTTCATTGCCTCTAAAAATGTCAGATTGATTCCACGGAAGCTGACACAGCATTCAGTGTGTAGGGCTGTACCCAACCATAGTAATTCTGTCTGCATTGCCGTAAATATTAAAGTATTGAGAACTTCATTAGGGCTCCAGTAAAAACATCCAAGAGCCATTAGGAAACAGAGGTGAACAACACAATACAGATAATATGTTTTTAATTGATAACTTGGACGAAGCCTCATTGCTCCTGGTGGGTATAGCAAGGTACAGTTCAAGCTTAACATGGCAACAAAGTGACTTTTGCTTTACTGATTGCTAAAACACTGGGAGCTGCTAAAGAGACTTAAGATCCTGTTGGACTGGTGGGAAGAGGCTGGCCAGGAAACCAGCATTGGATGAACCTGTGTGGTGGTAGCTGCCTGTATGGACTGAGGAATGGAACTGGAAAGGGGTGGGTCAGGAAGGGGGCAATTACTGTGTATGAGCGGGGAAGCCTTCAAGGGACTGGGGCAGGACACCCTTTGGGATGTCTAGGGGGATGGGACAATCACTGGGTCAATGAGTAAAGAAACTGTCTCCTGAGGTTTGAGTCCTGCTGGGTTCAGGGCAGCAGGACTTTATGTACAGTCTTTAAATAAACAGGATTACAGCAGAAAATAAAATAAACCCTTCTTTGCGTCATTCTCTTTCCAATGGAAACAACGTGTAGGACACTGAAGTTTGGCTACTTATTCAAGTTACAAGAAGTCTGGATACTAAAGAAGAGTGGAGGGAAAGGGAATGTTCATAGATTGCAAATTCTTTAGAAATATGCTGTGAAGCAGAAATACTTGGTGAAACTACAGGAGACGAAGGTGGATTTTTTTCCAGGAACTGTTAACTGTGAAGTAAAATTGAAAATTATCCCTATGTCTTTTGTACGCAGAGGAGGGCTAGGACCAAGCTAGTGGTAATTAGGACCAAGGGCTAGGACCAAGCAGTTAGGCAGTTTTCAAACCAGTGATACAATTAATGTAGAGACATTTGTAAGCCTCTGACAACAAATGGTGTTTGTAAGATACTCTGCTCAGCCTTCCATCAGAGCATATCAATTGTCAAAATTAAATATGTGGCCTGTCACAGAGAGAGTCGAACTGGCACTGTCATCACGGAGAATGATGGAACTTTTGGAAATAACTTTCTCATATGTCTGTGGGTGTAATCCTGAGGATACACACCTTAAGACAGCTCTGTCTGCTGTGCCAGGCATTACAGAGAAGGCAGCAGTGGGGTCTGTACTCTGCCAGACCTGGAAGGGTTTCCTCATGCAGCAGCGAAGCACAGCAGAAAGCTCCAGTGAGGCACGGAGAAGGTTGTATCACCCAGAGAGAGAGCAAGCACAGGGAATAACACAACCATGAATAACTCGTCTGACTTACACTCAGCATGCCTGGCACTCATTTAATTTTTGCCCCGTGCAGGGCATTTTTGCCTGTGCTGTGGTGAGTTAAAATACTACCATCCTGATGCGCTGAATGAGCAGAGCCTGCTGTAGGGGGTGAGATGCTGCAAGCTGGGCTGGACCTCTAGTGCTTCCCAGAAAGGTGGCAGCTGACAGCAGGCAGTAGTGCCAAGTGTTTTTTCTCAGCCTTTAATAAAACTGTGAGATTCCTTTTTCAGCTGTGCAGTCCTGGAGAAGCTGAAGGCTTGCATGGATTTACACGATGGCAGAGTTTGTCCCTGGGTGTATAGGAGGGGGAACTGTTAGCATTCTTGTTCAAAGAATATGACCAGAGACAGCTGGCAACCTATTTCTGGTACTCACAATTTCAGTTTCTCAGATGACATCTGAGAGCACCTACCAGCATTTAATTCCCATTAGTACATTCTTGACAATTTTTGTAGTTTGCATGATGTGCAAATTCTATGCCTGTTTTCCTTTGCTGCGCTTTAGGAAAAAAATCATCATAGAAGACAACCATCAAACTGTTTTCTCCAGCCATGTAATTCCCATTGCTGTGTGCTTTGGTTTGTACACAGCCACCCCTGCCTTTAAATAGACAGTGTGAAGATTACTCCACCCTCCCCTTCCTTTGTTTCTCTACTCTAAACATAAAGAAGTGAGGAATGAGCCAAAAACTGCCTCTAATGCCACAGTATATAAAGGATTTGTGGCAGCAGTCAATAAACTAAAAGATCTTGAATGCTATGATTTAAAGTAGTATAATAAGAGATGTCTGGAGTTTACCAATATATGATCCAGGGGCAAAAATAGGAGGGAGGTGGCTCATGCAGTCTGCTTTAGGCTATGTCATGCTTCAAACTGAGGTGCAATTCACTCTGCCTTAGGCAGGTACCTCCAGGGCATGACCATTTCTGGAGAACAGTCCTGCTTTGGAGAAAGGGAGGGAGACAGCAGTCTCTGCCAGCTTTCTGGGGAGGAAGAGGGGGAGAGAGATTGAGCCAGTGGATGATATCCCCAGTGGTTTCAATCTGCAGTGAGATGGAGGAAGGCAGCTTGTCCTGGCAATGAAAAGTCATGTAACTGTGCTTGGAAGGAAGAAATGGAAAGGTCCCCAGACCGAGGGGGAGGGTAATGTTCAGGCAGGCAGTGAGCAACTGTGAGCTGGATGGAGGCAGCTATGTAAAAAGGCACTGAATATATAAGCAGTGCATGAAGGCTATCTGGCTTTCAGAAATGATCAGTTTTAATTTCCAGTTTTCACTGTTCTTTCTAAGGCCAGCACTTTCTTTGCTTCTGCTTCTTCCATTTTGCATTTTCGCTTCAGGACTTCCCTAAATTCAGATTTGGTCTTGGAAAAGAGAGAGGAAGAACTCATTTCAATTCAAATGTGTGCTTGTGAATGAAAGAGTATTTGTGCAAATCTGTTAAATCTTCAGGTCTGGCTAGTTTTCCATTTTTCAGCAGTTTCCTATATTGAGCCTGCCTGAGGCTGAAGTCCTCTTATCTTGGGAACAAAGATGGGAACAAATGGGACAGTATCACACATTCATCCCACCTTGAAGAGAGACCCCTAGCAGCATGATCTTTCATAAGGTAAAGATATATATTTCTATCAAACAGTACAGCGAGTTTCTTCTTAGATTTTGGTGAATATTTTTGTTCTCTGACTAAAAAGAAGAAAGGATATGAGTTTTTCTTACAGTGCAGAAGCATTAAGGAAATAATCTCCATTCTGGTTTGTATAATAATGGATTTAAAAACATAAAATGTCACTCTGGATACATGGCAAGTAGGAAAGCAGGACAACCTTATGTCTATCAAGTTTTCCTCCTTCTTCTGTCCTCCGAGGTTGACCATCACTGCCAAGGGGACCTGGCCTACGCTGTAGGACTGGAAGAGGTTTTTAGACTTTTCTTGACAAGTATGTGCCCTTTGCAGCAGCTTTGCGTATCCCAGAGCCACCCAGCTCTGCTGCAGCACCAGACAGGGCTGAAAGCCAAGGACTTCAGAGCTGTGTGCAGTAAGCCCTGGCCTCCCTGCTGGACATGTGTCACGTAGGATGGGTTCCTGTGTCACCCCCAGCATCCATGACAGAGAACTTGGGCTGCTATGCAAGGTGCATGGTTCAGCTTCCTCTTCCACAGGCATGCTTTCCCCACCCACTCCTGGACTCCTGTGTGTGGGAGTGTGTTTGGGGGAAATTTGCAGGCTCCAAAAAAACATTGCAAAACTCTTCACATGGCTTCTAAAATGGTGGTAGAATCCTCCTTCCCTGCTTTTTATCTAATAATGAGAGAAGCGGTGAAGCACACCTCAGCTAACAAGCAGCAGGAGCAGTACTCATCTGTGTGCAGGTGCTCATGAGATGCAGTGCCCACGGCACCTCAGAATGCAGTGGGGAGGTCTGCAGGGAGCCTGCTGCTGTTTGGCTCTGCCCTGGCACAGGTGTGGGTATGGGCAGTGTGAAGGTGATGGGGATGCCCAGGCAGGACACAGAGGAGACCAAGAGGCCCATGGCAACAATCTGGGAGCTATTGCTGCATGAGCAGCAGGGCTGTTTCACAGCTCGGTGCCAGCAGGAGCCAAACTGGAGAGTGGGCACTGAGAGCACCAGTGGGAACCTCATCATCAGAGCTTTGCTCTGGGCTGTCCTTGGGGCCAGCTGCACGCTGTGTTGGTCTTTAGTCAAAGGTTTCTACAGCATAGGTTAAAGACCTCTTTATTTCTGGTCACTAGAAAACTTGGCATGGTTTGGAAAGCAGCTATGACGGGGACCAGAGCAGAGGGATCAGCGGTATTTCAGCAGCTGCCTTAGTATGTGTTGCTATGGAACACCCAATCCAGCCCCCTTAAAGGGCTTTGTGCACAGCTGGACTCTCCCCAGGGGCTCACTCTGCCACTCCCATTTCAATCTCAGCCCTTTGGCAGTGCCTTTCCTGGGAATATTGTGTGCTGCTCAGAGAGGAAAAGCAGGTTCCAGGTCCTAGGGTGAGCTCAGTGCGGTGTGCACTGAATTCCTCCTGTTGGAGAAGGAAACGTGACACAAGGCTATACATAGATGTCAGCATCCTTTGCATGAGAGGGCTCTGTAATGCATTTCTGCATTGTTTACATCCGCCCTGTGTTTAAGCCCCAGACTGCACATGTACTATATATGATGTGTATCTTATACTGGCTTGGAGTCCAACCACATAAAGTTATTTTTGCACAATTTCCATTGAGGTGCAAACCAAGTTTCCATTTTTGAGCTGAGAGCATAGAAGATGGGCAATCCCAGCTTCTGCATGGGGACAGAAGGTTCTTCCAGCCCCTAGCACCAGGCTTGTAGAGTAGGGGACAGAACCTTGCTGCTTAGAGGTTTTGGAGTTATTCTGGGGGAAAAACTCAGAAAATGTGCATTAGGAGTAATCCTAAACCAGGAGGAAGGTGAATCACCTGACCCCAGCAGGTGCTTTCTGTCCAGCTTTCGCAGAAGGAAGGTGGTGGTGGTGTGCTTAGAGCAACAATAATTAAGACTCTGAGGACAAGTTAGGAAAACAACTGCTGGGTTTAATAAGGCTGGACTGCCTGGCTGCCCACAGTCCAGTGTCCCCTCCTAAAACTCCCTATGGGGCTGTGGCAAGGATGCCAGCCCTTGAGAGACGGCTGCTTCACTGACAGGGGCTGGTGTGCTCTGGCAATGCCTCAGACCTCCCCTGTGCCCTCAGAGCAGCCCAGAGTTTTTAAACCTGTCCCCTCAGGTGTGCTCCTGAGTTGGAACAACACCTCACCTTGCCCTCCCAGCACGCTAGGTTTACTTTCCTGTGAATAAATTTTCCACCTTTCACACAGCAAGTGTAAATCCTTTGTTCAAACAACTCCCATTTTTGTGTGAAGTGCAAATTCAAAAGGAAAAAGCAAAAAAATTACCCTATAATTTTCTAATGACACAAAACAATATCACAGAACCAAACCCATCCTACCCCTGTTTGAAGTCTGTAAACTGCTTCCCTGCCCCTTTCTCCGTCCCAGCCTGTGTTCTGCGACCTGCTCCATATCTAATCTCTCTATATTGCACAAGGTGTTTGCTAACATCCAAAGTATCTTTTACTGTTCTGAATACTCTTATCAAAATCTTGGAGGCAGATTGGTGCAAGCAGTAACTCTTGTTAGGCAAACAAACATTTTTTCACATCAAGATGTACTTAATAGCTGACCAAAAATTCACCATCTCCTATTAATAAAATGCAGAGCTGGAACCATCTCAGGTTTTTTTGAGCATACCTTCTGAATATTTACATCTGGAGAGTACACAGTGTTTACAAGAACTCATGTTTATTTATCCAAGAACACTTTTACAGAAAAGTTTCTTTATGACTAGCTGTACATTTTCCTTTGCCAGTTTATTGACCTTTAGCAATGCATGGCTATTTGTTTGGTAAAAACGATAGTGTTAATCTTAACATGCCACGTGTAATACATCTTAGTAACTACTTTCCTTTTCCAAAAAAACCTTTTGGGTGGCAAGAAGCCCCCTTGAGCACTGGGAAGAGGGTTTGAACCCAGCACAGATCAGTAGTAAGCAAATATCATTGCTATCTGATGACATTTGCTAAGTGGCTAGAGGAAAACGAGTTCCATCCCTGATGATCCCACTGGCATTTTCAAGCTCTCCTAATACTTTTTATCCTTGGGATCATAGGATCCATGTGGCTGGGTGTCATATATGGGCAGCCCTGTCAGGTGCTGCCAGCACAGGGCAGGTTAGGAGGCAGGCACACGCCTGCTGCCTCTTCCCTTGTTATTGGGGTGGCTTTCAATCCCCTCGCTGCCTATTCTGGCATTTCCTCAGAACTAAGTATATTTATCCAAGAGCACATCCGCAGAAAATATCCTTTGCTATATATTTTCCCTGCCAGGATCCTGACCTTTAGTACTCACCCACAGGTTTTCCTCAAAAAGTTCATTTCTGCAGACTCCCTCCTGAGCTGTGTAGAGGCCACTGACCTGGGGGCAGTGCTGGCTACTAAGGACTACCAGGCACAGAACTGGGCTTCCATGAGTTGTATCTGGCCACGCCAGCTGCTGCTGATCTTCCAGCTCTCTGAATACCTGGCTAAGCAAAGCCAAGATCCTCAAAAGTGAGGGAAGGCAGGAATGAGGGATGAAGGCACATTGGCAGATTGTAGATGCTGATTGAACCCCTTCCCCTTAAAGTGCAAGGACAAATAGTCTTTAATTAAGCCCTGAGTATGAACAGAGACTGCCTCCAAGGCTGAGTTAAGGAAGATTTCATGTAGCATTTCTTTCCTTAGAGAGGAAGATATTTACCTGTGCAGGAAGAGACTTGAGATGAAGACCTGAATTTCTGTTTCACTATTTCATATTTTCATATTAAGTAGCACAGTGCTCCTGTGCTGCTTGACATGACATTATGAAGCAGTGAAACAGTTTCTGCTCAAAACTGAATCTAGCTTTACATGCTCCCAAGGGCCCTAAGCCTAGGTTGCAGAGGGTTCAAGCACTGTGCATGAGCGTCCCAAGTGCTGAGTTCAGAGCCAAAAACTGAGAAGGTGAAAACTAGTTGACATGGTGAAAGTGGAGCTGGGCAGGAGAGGAAGGGGGAGAATGCGGAATGATTGATGGTCAGTGAAGAGGACCGAAAATGAAACTAAAAGTAGATGAGAAGAAGGAGCATGGCGTGGAATCTATGTAGAAAAATACACTGAAAACCATAATAGATTGCAGAATTGAGCCCTCAGAAGTTATGAAACAGAATGAAATCTTCTAGAACAACATGTACAGATGATGGACATTTTGATGGCATGGATAATTATCCTTAGAAAGGCTTGTGAAGGGCATTTAATAGACTGCATCACTTGAAGGCTTTAAATCAAGACTAGAATCCTTCAAACACTGTCTGTGTTCTCCTGAAGAAGATACTGCTTTTGACTGAGGAACTATAAGTGTAAAGTCTGCTGTGAGCTGTATGCAGGTACAGTTTTATTCTTTATCCAGCTAGACAACCAGTGCGCTAGAGCTGGAACTGCTCTGTCCAGGTCTGGGCATGCCATATGCTACCTGGCCATGCTAATACCTGAGCCTGTCTTTGCCTCTGACAGAGCCTTGGACTAGCTGAAAGGAAAGGAGTACTTTTATTTTTGAAAGCTCTGAGGTCTGAGTTCACTTCTTCCTTTAGGAGATCCTGAGCAAACCCAGTGAGCAATCAGGTAAGTGTGGCTAAGGTGTATACTCTATGCCCACTCCTAACTGTTAAAAATTTAATTTTGGTGAAGGAAGAGCCCTGGACTTGAAGCCTCTGGGGGTATGTGGAGTCAGGGGTAGACGTTCAGCCAGCTGGGACAATCACAACAGTCCAGCCTCATTTTTAACTCCCAGAAAACATTAAAAGTGCAAAGAAACCTAGAACGTTCACTGGGAGTTGATGGCATTCTGCACCTCCCAGGTCTGGGCTGTCAAAGACTGATTTTAATAGCACATTAAGTATGAGATTCTGGAACGCGATCAAGACCTAACACAAGGAAGCAGCTTTTAATTAACAAGTTCCACATGCTATATATGAAAAGTAATAGCCATTATAATTTATTAGAATTAAGTTACATATCAAAAAACTTCCAATGTTGAGTTTAGCTGTTTTAATATAAAATAAACATTTCTACATTGAGGTGGCACAAAATAAAATTTGCTTAGGTTTAATTTTTATACTACTAAAAAAGATTTTACAGTTTATAATACATGCTTTACTTCCCACCATACAACTGCTGAAAACTGGATTAATTGTACTGCTTTCAGCAATTGAACTGGCATAAACCATTATTAGAATCATAGAATCTTCCAGCTGGGAAAGACTTTTGAGATCATTGAGACCAACCGCACCCATCCTCTGCTAAACCATGTCCCTCAGAAGCTCATCTACCCATTTTTTAAACACCTCCAGGGATTGTGACTCAACCACCTCCCTGGGCAGCCTCTGCCAGTGCCTGACCACCCTTTCAGTAAAGAAATTCTTCCTAATATCCAGTCTGAACCTCCCCTGGAGCAACTTATGGCCATTTCCCCTTGTCCTATCACCTGTCACTTGGGAGAAGAGATCAACACTTGCTCTCTAACAGCCTCCTTTCAGGAGGCCGTAGACAGCAATGAGGTCTCCCCTCAGCCTCCTCTTCTCCAAGCTAAACAACCCCAGTTCCCTCAGCCATTCCTCGTAGGACTTGTTCTCCAGCCCCTTCACCAGCCTTGTCGCCCTTATCTGGACGCGCTCCAACACCTCAATGTACTTCTTATACTGAGGGGCCCAAAACTGAACACAGTACTCAAGGTGTGGCCTCACCAGTGCCAAGTACAGTGGCACAATCACCTCCCTGGTCCCGCTGGCCACACTGATTCTGATATAGGCCAAGATGCCATTGGCTCTCTTGGCCACCTGGGCACACTGCTGGCTCATATTCAGTTGACTGTCAACCAACACCCCCAGGTCCTTCTCCAGTCAGCTCTCCAGCCAGTCTTCCCCAAGTCTGTAATGCTGCATGGAGTTGTTTTGTCCCAAGTGCAGGACTTGGCATTTGGTCTTGTTAAACCTCATCCCTCATTATTAATTTAGACTCATGGTGTTTGTTTCATTTAATTTATTTCAAAAAAAATATTTTTACTTCAGAATGCTAAAGAAACCCAAGTAACCAAACATTTAGATTTTTATGGTGAATTTCATCTAGTGAAAAACTTAGTTAGAATAGTTTGCTGTTTTCTCAAACCTTAAAATTCTAGAGAATTTTATCAAAAGTAATATCATGAAATCAGAAGCTTATAAAGGTAGTTTGGTTTGATTTTGATGAAGTTTTCAAGCTAATACTCATGACAGCATTGCTGCAATAAGTACCAGAGAGGTGAAGTCATGCTTAACGGCATCCTTGCTGTACTGTTGTCTCCCAGCTCTCCCTAGCTTTGGCACATCATTTTATTAGGGAAGGCGATACCTTTTAATGCTCTTACAGTGTCATAGTGCTCTGCTGCTACTGCCAAGGGACTGGAATTAGCTGAGTTTTAGTGTATTAGAAAATGGGATGTGGATATTTTGAAGTCCACCTCACATATTAGGTCACAATCTGTGTGTTCACAATTTTTTTCAGCAGCTTTTAAACATTGCACAAAAACTCCTTGAGAATTTATATCTCAAAATAAAATACCCTAAAATGAAGCTGTATGGAGGGAGGAAGGAATAGATAGGGCCAAAGGGGACTTCTAAGGTCACTGAATCCAGTCTTTACTACTGGAGCAAATAACATCACAACTGCCCCGTCAAATGGGATTGATAAGTCTTCAGAAAGCATTTTCCAGTCTACAGGGCCTTTAATATTGAAAACAGCCTAATTATATAGCACGTACATTTCTGATTAAAAAGAGAGGGAGAAAAAAAAAGAAATACAAGTGAAGACCACTCTGACTGAAGTTAATATCTACCCAATAGCAGAAATCATCATTCCATCCACTAAAACATGATTAATCAGAGCTTGCTCTGTTTCTCAGGGCAGCCAAAGACAGGAGCTGCTTTGCGGGCTCGTGTTGTGCACAGCTGACCAGGCACCATACCTGGAGCACAGCTGCATTGCCCACATGCTTGTGGTAGGAGATTGTGGTTCAGCCCTCTATCTGCTGTTGTACTGCCTGTCTCCAGACCTCTCAAAGCTCCACAAGCCCCATAATGTTATCAAATACAAGTAAATATCTCCATTTTTTCCCCTGAGATTCTGAAGTTCTTGATTTAGAGTTTAGCTTTTCTCCACAATCAGCAGGGCCCCAGACTGACTGCTTTATGAAAGTGATGCCTGAAACTCTATGGTGTAAAAACTACTCTCTGTGTCAGGAGGTTAAGCTTATCTCTAGAAGGCCAGGGTGCACCAGGCAGCTCCCTGTAGGCAGAGAGGTTCTTGCATGTGACTTTGCTCATAATGTTTCGTGTCCCCAAGTCAGCACAGACTTAACATATATTTTGCTTGTATGTCCCTCCTGCAATGTTGGTGGCAAGCCCTAGCACACAGGTGATAGGAGGGTGCTTTAAATGACATCTAGTTTCTACAAAGCAAACTGGCTTTCTGCAGGTTCAGCTCACTGGCTTTGATATGTGCTCTGCTGATCACTCGTTTGAACATGGGACACTTCATGTTTTCATAACTCCTGCTCCTCCCTGGGCAGTTTTCCAGAGCCCCACAAACTCCAGGCTGCTGCAGATGCTGCTGGGTTCCCCCCTGCTCGCCTAAGCAGAAGGCCCTGCATTGGTTAGGGGGATTAGTGATAGCTGAGGTTTCCAATGCCAGCATGACAAGGTTTTTCAGAATTAGTATAAGCTTTAGCAATTTAATTTTCTACTCTTAGAATCATGGTCTGAAACCTCTTGTGTCTGTACTGTGCACGCTTGTGCAAGCCCATCCATGCCTCCCATGCCGGCCATCCCTTGGCTCTCCCCTTGCTGTCTTCCACCACTGGTGGTCAGGCCCACCTCACTGCCATGCCAGCTGTCTGGATTAATTGCTCTCTCTCTCTTTCCACCTCACCAACTCCCCATCTGTTTTTCAGCTATACTTAAATCCTTTTTCATCTGATCCTGAATCACTGACTTCAACAGAAGCCTGCGCACAGACTGTTCCTGGTAGCAGGTCCTTCCCTGCTCCTTGGCTGCCTATGATGTTAGCCTGTAGTTCTTACTGCTGGGTATTGGATTTCTCCTTGCCAAGGGCTGGATCCGGCGATATTGTGGGAACCATGGCCTTCATCCTTAAGAGTGCACACGTAGCTGTATTTTTTTGGAGAGGGCTATTAATGTTGTTTAAATCAAGATTGTGCTCAGGGCTTTTCTGGAGAACATCCAGAACATGTAGGACACTGCAGGATTGAACCTCTCTATCCTAAATGGTTCTATAGGCATGCGGTGAGTATAGCCGAGCAGACAGGGAGCACTGAACCCCTCATATAATTTAATAGGCATTTTATTAACCCTAGCAGTTATTTAATGCCATTACCTATGTATTCAATTTAGTTAACTTAAAGCACTATTTATAAAACATATTTCAATTGAAGGCAGAGAACAGCATGTTAATTGAACCTGCAACGTGGTTCAGTTATTATATAGTCATGAGAGCTTAACTGTGTGATCAGAAACTGTTACTGCTGGTGACTCTTTTGTACCCCAAGCACTGGAACTGGTTGTAAACCAAAGGCCAAAAATTATACATAAGAACAATTCTCACAGCTTAATCTATCTTCTGGATCTTGAAAAGCTGTAACACAGAACATCCCATACACCCATTTCTCAAGACTAAGGTAGCCTTTTTAGCCCATGGATGAAGTGATTAACCAGCATATTTATGAACAGTTCGGTTGCACGCTTTCCAAATGTGTACTTCAAAGTGTCTCTGTTTTCTTGGTGTTATGATAGATAAAACAGGTACACATGAGATGATACATCTAGTTGCACAAACATAAATGCAAAGAGCCAGAGTACATACACTGCAATTACAGGATAAGCAGAGAGACGTTAATATAAACTGTTACTGAGGAATGTGTGTTTCGGCAATTCAGTCTCCCTTTTTATGTGCGGGAGCCAAGCAGAGAAAAGAATTAAGGCAAAGCTTGCAGGTGAGCATAAAAATCTGCGAAATACAAAAGCAGTGTCTGGGAATTATCTGAGTCACCTAATCCGTATAAGAAATTACTGTACACATCTTTTTTAATAGCTTGATAAATGAAATGCGGTAGATTACACTAGCAAGAAAATCAGTATATTTGGTGAAGATCTGCAAATTTATAGAAAAAGAGAAAAAATGGTAATCATCACTTGATGTAAAATGAAAGAGAAAGCTGGGCTTGAGGGACGACTACTAAGCCTGCTTTTAAAGTTTGATCTTGCAAAGCACTAACTTCAGCTCCCACTGAAATCAATGGAAGCTGAATGTCTTCTGCAAAAAGTTGAGTCCGCAAGTTTAGCTGATTTATTGTATTCATAATATTGCAGGTGTTTTCATGACATCAGAAAAATCTAGAAAAATCTGGAAAGAAAATCAAAATCTTGTAAGAAAGAAAGCAAGGTGTGACATTTAAGCAATGAGAGACTCAAAGGGATTAGAAAAGAGAGGGAGAGTTACCAGGTACCCAGTTAAATGAGGATTTTCAGGATCCACACCACCAGGTCTCTGGGCTTCCTCCCCATCCTCACAAAGGGCATGAAAGAAACAGATTTCTGATAATAATGTCTCCAGTACACAGCCACATGCTGGTCGCTTCCCTAGGGCAACATCCTCTCCCCTTCTTATGCCTGGAAGGTGGGCAAAAGATATGTGTCTGTGTGTGGTGCAGAGTTTGTAGAAAGTCTTACCTGGAAAAACGCAGATAAATGAATTTCAGCAAAGCTGGAAGCACACTTCAGTGTTTTGCATTATCCTCTGTGGTCCCTGATTACATTTAGTTTCACACACTATTCCACCAGGCAGAAACTGTCACTGATAGAAAGAAAGGCAAGAACTGATTGTGTAGAGACCCATAGGCACATGGTGCAAGGGCCTACTGGGGTCCCTGAAGGCCTTTTAGATTTGGTCCTTCTCTGTGCTGGCTTCATCTGTCCTCTGCATTTAATCGTCATGATCAGACAACACTCAGCTGTTTCTCACTGAGACCCGTAATCCAGCTGCATACGGTCTCCCCAAGTTCCCAATCTACAGGACCAAGATCCCATCCAAGGCGTAAAACCTCAGGCTTGTATGCATTCTACTTCTTTTGCCAACTCTGACGACTCAAACCACTCCTGTCCTGCTCCTTGTGAAGGCTTTTCCATGAGTGGAAAGTATGCAGCCTGAACTCAGCTGCTGCTACCATGAAATCTGGTGCAAGCCTGCTCTTGGCTTTTAAGTACTTTTCCTTCATTCCTCTTCGGCATTGGAAAGGTCCGGCCATTATAAAATTATTTTCTCCCTGTAAGGCATTGCTAGAAAGATAGAAGGATGAAAAGAAATCCTTCCCCTCACAGGTGCATTGGGCTGGATGGAATTGGGCTCAGCTGCCCAGCCACAGGTGCTTCCTTTCTGCTCCCTCCCTCCTTCTTTACAGTCCCCTCAGCCCATCCAGCCTCTTCTGCTTGTGCAGCCTCTCAAAGAAAAGGACAGAGAAAAAGGAAGGTTTACAAAGGAAACACTGGGCTGATCCCAGGAAAAAAGCAAGGCCCGGACTTCTGCTGTCACTGGTGGTGGTTGTTGAGCAGTCATTCTGGGGTTTCTTAGAGATTTTCTTGCTGGGCAGCAAACCACTTCGATACACAGATTGTTCCACCCACTTGATGGGGCATGTGTCTCCTAAGGGTCAGGCAGATCTGAGCTGAACACAGATAAGCTGGTAGGTATAGAAGTACTGAGTTTCGGATCTGAGAAGCAATATAACTTTGTTGGCACCAGACTACTCCTTGTTAGTGAGTCCTGTCCCTCTCCAAGATTCATTAACTTGGGAAAAACATTGGACTGACCAAATGATCCTGGAGAGATCTGTGCAGCTTGCTGACAGACCTCTGCCTGTGCTCTTCTTCCTCTCCTGTCTCCCAGCAGGAACTGACATCAAGGGTTGAGGATTAATTTAGAAAATAAGAAGCCCGGATCAACAAGCGTTTCTGCACTCAGGTTCCGGCTGGGAGCCATTGTTTCAAGAGCTATGTATTGCATGACTTGAGATCCCTGCAAGAAGGTATTTAGGTAACTGCCCCCCCCCAACCCCCCACTCTCCAGCTACCCTGCCTGCACCATGAAAAGAGTTACATTGTTCAAGAGCAGACACAGCACGAAATGACTTGGAGAAACTATCCACAGGGGAACAGGCAAAGATATGTGTATACTTGCATATAAGATAGGCAGTTGTATGTTGGAAGAAAGAGGAAAACGAAGAATGCAATATGAAGCCATACCTGGAATTCATTGGGCTATCTGCAAAAGTACTTAAAGGGGCCTCCTTTGGGTTAATTCTTTCATAGGTCACCAGAGAAAATTATAGTCTGGTTGAGTTATTTCGTTCACGTTAATCTTTCTGTAGCAATCACCACCTTCTTCTTCATAATCTTTACATTAAAGCATACAATAATTATTTATACAGCTCCATCCATGTATGTAGATTTTTTAAAAAGCACATAAAATGAGGCCTTGTTTGCAGTACAGTGTATAGTTCAGCACAGGCAGAGGCAAAACGGGAGAAAAATTCAGGTGTGGAAATATCAGTGGGGAAGAAACTGAAGTGGAAAGGATTTGCAGAGAAGGTTGCTTTTCTAGAAGAAAAGCACTGATTTTCAGTGGCTGTGGAGGGTTGGTTGCTGGGAAGTAGAACTTCAAAAGGAAGACCAAGACTGTGGTGTTTGGATGTTGGAGGGGTGGTCGGATGTGAGGCAGAAGGAGCGAAGTCCTGAACAAAGGCAACAGGGATTGTAGGATGTAGTTGAGTTGTCCAGGATCTCTGGGGTGGCCAAGGCAAGAAACATGATGAAGAGCAAAATGCCCAGGAGAGTGGGAAGCAGATGAAGAATTTAAGTTCGGTTGAATTTCAATATTTTAAGTCTTTAGCTCTTTTGCAGGATCTTGATCTTTTCTGTCTATGAATTGAAGACCATGGCGGTCTGACCACAAGGCTGCTTGAAACTCATTTCAGGTAACTGAAGGAATAGCAGCCACACAGACACAGGAGGATGGATTGTCCTCCTTGTGTCATTGTTCACAGCTTGTACTGTTGAAGGAGTCTAACGTTTAACCTTTGCTCCTGGATTTTTGCCAGATTTTCCATAAGCTGTGCATTGGAGGGTACAGCCTTTGCTCCCAACTTTTGCTTCTACATCTCTGCCTCTTCCTAAGCTGTTGCTTCCTACTGGAACCGCCATTCGACAGGAGATGAATGGCACAGCATATGCCAATGGCTCTTTTCTGCTCATCTTATCCACATCTGAATGTAGTTCTTGATGCTTACTGAGAAAGCTGGGCAGTTCAAAATGCAGGTAATTTGTGGAGCCAAGAAACCAGTTTGTGAATGTTGGAGTAATTTTGCATTTTCTTAAGGTTAGTACAAGCAGCTCCCCTGCCCTCTGTGCTGAGATGCTGCCTATAGCTTAAAATTCTTTCTCCTTAGCCCCTCATGACTTGCAGACATTTAAAACTGCCCAAGTAATGTTGTCAGAAAATTTGCTGTCACTGCGTGTCCATTTGGAGAGTAGTGGGGACCTAGAGACACCCATCTCAGGAGGGTCTGTGTAGTCTTCCCCCTGGTTAAATACCTTTGCATGGGAACGGGCTGTTTGTGGCTGTCAGGTGTCTACTCAGAGACACTCACACTGCAGTGTGAAAAGAGAACTACCAGAGACCAGATATCTTTGCTGAGAAATGATCTCCTTATCCCGTGAAGCTCTGAGATTTAAAAGAAGTTCCAGTTTGACATATCCTCAAGATATATTATTGCTTTCCTTGGGAGAAGCACAGAAAAAAATCTCTCCTGGATACATAGTTGTCACTGGACTCACTCACGAGGAGGAAAACTCACGCTCAAAATTCTGCTCTAGACAAAGTCAAATTTTTTTCCCCTCCTAACTGGATGCTTTGAATACCAGTGTGTTGCAAGGACTCTCTTCCTTTCTTTGTCCCCGTATTTCATCAAGTGCTTCAGAGCCCCTTTCTGAGTAAACGTTAATCAGAACAGGTAAGTTTCCATGAAAACTGGTGATTTTGCTGAATCACTATTTTTCAGTAAAGAATTGTTCAGTTGAAAAATTCTCCACCAAATCTCTGTGTAAATTTCTGAGAGAGGCTGCCTTTACAGACCTGCATTGCCCTCTGGTCTATCCCTTGTGAGAGAGTCCTGCTGCCCCTCTTTCCACAGAACTCTCATGTTTACAGAAAGAGAAATTTATTTATTTACATCTTGCTGCCTCCTTCTGTCTACCCTTGCCTTCCATGTGCTTTTCCCATGATACAAGTATCCTGTTGCGTCAGGATTGTGCTAATCTTGAAGTCTGTCTGCGAGGACCTGTGCATCCTGACAGTCTTTTCCTTATCCAAGGGTCTGTTTAGCTCGCAGGCATGCTGGGGGTCAATCTGACCCACTCTCCCACAGCTTCATCCCTAGGGTGCTTTGTGAGCAGTGATGCACAACCCCAGGCACCCTGGCCAGCCCAGGGGTCTACAATGGAGAGGTAGAGTGATGGGACCCTGCCTCAGGCAAAGCTTTTGGGTTGGGCTTTCCATAAGCATTCACTAAGACAGAGCACACCAAAACTGTGGAAAGTGTTCTGAAACACAAAATGCAGGGTTGTTTGAACAGGAACTGAAACAGTAATTTTTTAAAAATAAAGCTCAAAACCTGTTGGGAGAGACAAAGTAAAAATAAGAAGAGACTTATGAACTGATTTTCATCTTCAGGCTTGACAGCACACCACCAGGTTGGTAAATTTTGGAGGTGTGGTAATGTTACACAGTTTGTCCACATCACGAGAGCGAGCTCCTTCCTGCCTTCCTGCCTGCCTGCCTTCCTTCCTCTTTAATAAATGCCTGCTCCATTCTCCTTGCAGCACTCTCTGAAACATGGCTTTGTCCTATGAGGAGTGGTTGAGGGATATGGGGCTGTTTAGCCTACAGAAGAGGAGGCTTAGGGGAGACCTTATCACTGTCTACAACTCCCTGAAAGGAGGTTGTAGTGAAGTGGGTGCTGCTCTCTTGTTACAAGTGATAGATGATAGGATGAGAGGAAATGGCCATAAATTGCGCCAGGGGAGGTTCAGATTAGACATTGGGAAAAATTAAATTAATTATTAAATCAATTTACTGAAGCTTCTTGGTAAAAATTCACAGTGCTTTTGAAATAATTTACCACTCAAATGAAGTGTTTTGCCCTGTTATAAAGACAGCTTTTCTTGCTCTTCCTTTTCTGTCTTTTCTCCCTTCCCTCTAAATCCAAACCAAACAGCAACAGTAATAAATGCAAAAATCTTTGCTGATTTCCTGGAATAACCTTGCACAGCCCCTCCATTTCACTGGAGTGGCATGGGGGAAGTACAGGGCCAATCTTGCCTAATTAAGTTTTCTTCTGTAGATGCTCTCTGAAAAATGAGATTATTTTACACAGGTGAATTCAGTCTCTCTTCCTGGGTATTTCAGTGACACTTCTCTCCTTGTGTGACATTAGTGCTTCTCTGTTATGCATGAGAAGGCTGCTGTACGAGTGATGAATGAGTCAACCAAGAAAGTAAGAGATGTCTTGACCTCAATTATATGCTATAAAATATTTTTCAAGATAAACCCCAGATTTTTATTCATGTTGCTGTGAATATAAGGTCTGGCCTCCCATGAGCAGGTTTGAATTTGATATTTACTAGGTAAGTTGACTACTTAGCTTTTAATTATTTATTTACCCTGTAGTTCTTTAACCAAAGATACTTTCCATAGCAACCTTCCATGTCACATTACTGGTAATATGCAGTGACTTCTTAAAGTAACACATACCTACGCACAAATCATGGGGTGTGTGGGCTTGACATTGTTTTAAAGGTCATCACTATTTACCACTGAACATATTTTCCTGCTTATTTAATAATGACAGTTTTAGACAACAACATGTAAAATATTTCTATGTCATAGTCAATAAACAGCTTTTCTAATTAAAAAGGTGAGGAAGGTTTATATTTGGGGGAGAAGGGAAATAATGGATACAAGACACAGCTGTTGATATTTGGATACTACTTTCTGAGTGTAATGTAATACTAACTACTCAGACATAAATCCTGTGCACTCAGCAGTTCACTAGGCAACTGCTTGCCACATGTCCATATTTTAGTTCTTCTTGGAAGTGCGTGCACACTGGTAGCCTGGTCACTCAACAGCTGGATTATGGCATCAATATTCTTTTAA
Source organism: Dromococcyx pavoninus (assembly GCA_033558185.1). NCBI lineage: Eukaryota > Metazoa > Chordata > Aves > Cuculiformes > Neomorphidae > Dromococcyx > Dromococcyx pavoninus. The sequence goes on along the minus strand of JAUMJL010000267.1, from coordinate 194,128 downwards.
ATTCTTCCAATTTATCCCCTGTTTAATGGCAACCGATGTGCTTTACTGGTGAGCACCGTCCCATCATTTCTTGACCATTTCTAGTTGTCCCTGTCTGGTTTATACATGTGAGTATGGGCCTGGATCCAGTAAAATATTTAAGCATGTGCTTAACTCTGAGTACCTGATAAAGGAAAGGGCTTAGGAAGTACTGACACAAACACTCCTCTAAGTGCCCATCAGTTATGTCTGAGAGCTCTTCGACTGAACGGGCTGCAAAGATGGGAGGAAGAATTGGTGTCATGATGCACATAGTCTATCACAGAGGATCCTGAAGAAAGAAGCACAAGCAGGAGGTAGCTTCTCCCCAGGGCAGCAGTGTTAGCCATATTCTGGCAGTGCTGAGCTACTGACCCAGCCAGAGTGCCTGCTAAAAACGCTACTGCCCATGTTTCTCACAGTTGCAGACAAGACCTTTTGAACAGTCCTCACCACTTTGAGGAGAGTTTCTCCTATGCGTGTGAGATACCTCCTAGCATCATGTCAGCAGTGAAATTCATTAATGTGCTCTTCCTTTCCATGCTGAAGCCATCTTTGGCACTGCTTCACAGAGGGAGATCCCAAAGTCAGCTCATGCAAAGATCCACTCCTCATCTGCTTTGGGCCTGCAGCCTCCTTGACCTGCGTAACCCACTGACACCTTCATGAGCCTCTTTTCCATCCATCTCAAAGGTTTTGTGCTCATCCCCATCCACACAGCATCTCTGATGTGGAGCTACATCAAGCAGAAGGAATACAACCTATTTTCTTTGTGCATTGTTTCTTGAAATAATCACCAAATTTGTGATTTGGTGCGTCATATGTTTTTCACAAGCTTTTAAACGCCTATTGTATGAATTTGTTTCTTCCAATATTATTGATGGAGTCCATTCAATAAAACTGTGAAATGATTTTTCTCTCATTTAACTGCTGTCAGTACTCCCACTTGAAATAAATAATAGTTAGATCCTGGAGAAACCTATTAAAAGAAAACAAACATCTACGTCAGGCCTCATCCACTATGTCTGGTTCAAGAGAAGCTGACGGCATTCACTCAGTTGTGCAATTAAAGTTGCTTCATAACATTTTCCAGAGAAAAAAATAATTGTGTATTATTGAGGACATCCAATAGATGCCATCTATCAAGTTCTCTGTAGATGTTCAGTGTTTTTCTTTCAGTTCTATGCAGTTTAAATTAGCATTTGAACTAGTCAGAGAAAAATGTTTAAAAAACAAAGAAAGAATACTTTCTGCATGAGCCCTTTCTGTGCTTTCTTCAGTCAGAATAAAAACTGGACAATTCATGAAAGACTCAGCAAGAATTGTATATTAAAACTGCAATTTGGCATTTGAAGAGAATATTGTTTGAAAATGGTTACAGTGATTTTCCTTCCAAACAATTTAATTTAAACTATGTTTCATTACATTTACTCTATTTCAGTGACTTAATAAAGTATGACTTTAATTTTAATATAAAAATATAAAACTTTTAATTTAGAAGTTTAGAAAGCATCTTTCATTTAGAAGAACTCCTTTAATTCCACTAAAGAAAAGCACTGGAACAAACTATTTACCAGAAATACAGATGCTCTCAGAAAATATCTCTGAAACACTGCTGGAAATGTTGTCATTAACCACTCCGAGTTTTCTGTTTGTCTTCATAATTGCACTACTAAATATCGTGCATTTCATAAGCAAAAGATCCCGTCTACTATGACTGAATACTACATAGCTGAGGGATTAGTTTCTAAGAAGATGAATACCTTTCTTGTCTCCTCAGTCTTTTGAGGTGTTCTCTGACCTGATGCTTCCTACTATGTCATAAGTGACTTAATTTCCCAGTGCTGCAATAGTCAGTGATAATGCTGGCCCTGTGTGCTCAGAATTTATCTCCCCAGTGTACTGCAATGCTATGTAAAGTTTCCCAAGTAGCTCTGTAGACATCTCCTGTGTAAACATATTTGGCATCAGTAAAATAATTGAAAGGTGCTATATAAATCTAATCTAATCTAATTCATTTGAGGAAAGTACATAGGATGATGTGTGTATTATCAGGGATCGTGTAACACTATTGCAAACCAAATTTCGACAGTTGCCTTTATTGTGACTCTTTTTCTTTTGGTTCCTCCTGCAACAACCTTCATTCAGAGATCTGTGTATTACATAGATCAGCATCTTTTGGGGCAGGAATCTTCCAGGCATTTTAAGCAGTACGCACAAGCATTAGAGGTTATTTACATCATAATAATGAAATTAGGATGCACAGATCTCATAATACTCAGGCTACCTCGATGTTTTTTCAGATCGAAGTTTAAAAGGAAAAAAATACTTTACTGAAAATTCCACATGTGGGGCTGGAAATGTTTTTTTTATGAATAAGAAGATTTGAGGTTCTTATGGCAGTTACAATTATAGGACAGAATATCTTGGCAGTGTCTCCTTTTCCAGACTTGGATGAATCACAGTAGGATAGACAAGAATAATTTTCTCATGCTCTAATTCTGATACAATTCATTATTACAGCAGGTTGGGTGAATTTTCTCACTTTTCACAGGTAAGACTGTGCAAACATAAAGCAGATTTTTTTCTCCATAACCATTTTGCACAGCTCTCAAGGGCCAGTCCTACCGAGGGTGAGACACTGTCTCCTGAACTGCTTTGCAGGCCTTTCCTTGGAAAGGCTTGCAGTTGTGTCATATTGGTGAAAAATACCCCACCCACCCAACCAGAAAAAACCCACACAAAACCAGCCACAAAACCAAAACAGTTCTGAATTTGTTCCGAAGTCCATGTTGCTCCTAAATTGGCTGTGCTGCTTTGGGACAAAGTCACAAAATGTGCTTCATCTCTCACAGCCAGTAGTTTAGGGTATTATTCCACATCTGCTGGGGCCATCCCGGTTTCTGAACCCCAAGTAACCAAAGGGACTCTATAGACAATGGAACAGCTACATGGAAAATGAAGTTCAGAGACTAAGCAGGTTCAGAAGGCACACATGCGACATCTCTGCTTTCCCAGCCAGCAGACTACCAGCTGAAACTCCCTTTAAAACTGAGAAGTCCTACACAAGTCAGTAACATTGGTGTTGCTGGTGGGGCAGGGAGCGGATTGAGCTTACTCAGTGGGGAGATTTACCTGGATGCAGTCTGATCCCTGGAGAGACACACGTCTGCAGAAGCATCTGGGATCCACCCATAAACCTGATACCGGTTTTTACTAACAAACACATCGCTTAAAGAAAGGTAGGTGGAGAGGGCAAGAAAAGCGTGTTCAAAAGGTTGTGTAAGCTTATTCTGCGCACAGCTTGATAGTTGCAATATCAGTTACACTCCTCAGCTTCCAAGAAACAGCTGACCACAAGGATGAAACTTGTGTGGGAGGAAGAGGGAGCATGTTTGGCAGCTGGCCTTAGACACAGGAATTGCTGCTGCAGGAGGACAGGTTAGTAACAAACCGGCCTTAATTGGAGCACAGTGTAAGATTTCCCAGTTTCAGCCTCAGTTCCTTCCATGATCGTAATTCTCGGAGGGGAGAAGGGAGGGGACAGTGGTGAGATTTATAAGTGACTCAGTCACAGTGATGTTGAGGATATAATTGTTTTCTCCTATGGATCTAGGAGTTTTGTGGTCGTAACTTGCATTTTCCCGTGTATTATGCTAACCTGGGTATGTAAGGTAGTGCTAGATACCTATACTCTCAAAAGATATTGTCCCCATGAGAGCTACAGTACCTCTGGGGGAAGGGAAGATTATTTCCTCTTATTTTTGGACATATTTTAGGAAGATCTAGAAATAATAGTAATAATTAATAATACTGTAGTGTTACGGTTTCACAAAGAGGAAAAAATAAACATTATGTTAAACAAAGTATTATGGCTGTTTAAAAATATTTATGTATATAAAGACTGATTTTTTTCCTTGGGCCTTTACACACTACTGATATAGAAAGAACAGTCATCAGTCATTTTTAGCTGCTGCTTTCATAAGTAGGAACCAATAAAACATTTCAGGTCGAACACATACATGTTATGTTTAGAACAACCACCCACTATGTACCATATGCTGTCACACTCTCTTCACAGAATGAAAAAGACTGAGTCTCCCCACTTGTTTTTAAGGCATTTCTCTTTAATACATTCCTCACTGTACTTAAATTATTTTAAAACTTACAAATGAAATATACTATTTCTTTTCTAAAGTAGACTGAAATGCAGATACTTGGTGTTTCATGGTCACAATACTGTAATGCTTCTGGATTTATATTACCCATTTCATGATGAACGTTAACTGAAATGGACCGAGACCTACAAGTAAATTGAAAATCTACTATAGACTACCTCATTATGGTATGTGAATGAGCTAAAGAGCACCTAAGTGTTTGGGGCTCAATCCAGCAAAGCACTCTGCAAGCACGCAAAGAGCCTTGAAAAAGAATAGAAGCATCCTGTAAAGCTGCAAGTGTTTTGCAGAACACACAGTAGGTACTTTGCAAGATTGGGCCAAAATGCTCAGGATTTTAAAAACATGATAGTTAATGAAATAAAAGGAGATTCCTTATGTCATAGTCTCATCTATGAGTTATTTTGTGATAGATAATACTTTCCATAAAGCTAAAACTGCATCAAGGTTTAGGCTGTGCATCTCTTCGTGTCTGGAGGGATAGGAAGGGCTGAACGGTCCAAAAAATACTCCTGAGCAAGGATTGTCAGGTCCATATAGCAGGGTCGACCTGTCAACATAGCATCCACAGGAGGGTTAACCCCTGACTTGAGTATGCAGCAAAGTTACAAAGGGTAAATTGAAGTTAAAATTGACACATAGTCCTGGCAAACGTGGAAGGGTGGGATTTCAGGGAGGCACATGTTTGACGGGGCCAGACTACACATGGCTCTGTGCTAATGTGGTGTTTTGGAGTCGAAGTGGACTGCTAGGTATACATATTTTCACTGAATAGCACTAATGTACAGAATACTTTTGAGACAAGGCAGATTTTTCCCTATCTGAGACATCCTGCACTTCTAACTTGCCTCTTTAAAATGGACCCAGCAAGTCTGAGGTACTAACCGTTTTGCCATTTTATTCTCTGCCACACTATCTTTTTCTACCCATTTTATGTTCCTGCACTTTTTTCTTTGAATATTTTCAGACCCCGTATGTATACATGATTAGAACAATACAGATTTAGCTCGTGTCCTCAAAAAATGGGTTAAACCACAGACTAGCATATGGCTGCTTGCTGTGTGCTGCTACTGGGACACAGTGGAGGAGACTATGTGCCTTCAGCTTATAGAGGAACAGTGCATATGCAAGTGATTGCTTTTTGAAACAGAAAAGCCTAATGGAAAATGCTTATTGCTAAGCTTTCATAAATGTTAGCATGATTATAGACAGTAAGATCTATGGGGCAGGGTCTTTATCGACTCCGAGGAACATTTAAGAGCATTTGAGATACTCTTAGCAATGACACCCAGCCTCATTGGGACTGTCCAGCGAGTCTATATCATTCTCCCATGCTCATTGTATCAACTAGATACATCGAGAGAATAATCTGAAGAGTAGTATCTGAGCAGTAAATCAGATGGTAGGAAAGAGAGTGCATCACCTTGTTGTAAAATGTAATTTTTCTGAGATGGTGGTTGTATTACTGGGTCAGTTTAGCTCAGAGGGAAGTTCATACTTGTGCAGCACTTTCTTTGCAAGTGAGTAGATGGTGTGATGCTTGTGATCTGCCGTTCTTCACTGGAAATACAGTGCTTATTGTAGTGACAAAAGACACAATTTACCAGTATGGCATATTTACTCCTCTGATGGTAGTACACCTGTATTCATGCAAGAACATTCCCACATCTAATCTCCACCTATTCACCACCTTCTTCTTGCCTAGATTCCTCCTAAAATGCCTCCCTTCCACACTGCCTACCAGAAAGGAGTATATTTACCAAACAAACTGCCTTACTGGTGAACCATCCTGCTGGTCACGCATCCTAATTAACTGTGATCATATTTTGGTAATCTTTGGATTTCCTTGCCTCATCAGCTGAATTGTTTATCAATGTTAGCAATTGCCCCATCTGTAAAAATGAAGTGTAAACACAGTGAGGCAAGAACAAAATAGTTACTGGTGCTTTGGTAAAGCATACTCCTGAATTCACTAAAAAAAAAATACTCGTGATTCTTTTACTGATGAAGATTATTATAACTTTTAAAATACTGATAAAGGGGGGAAACTGAGGGATGAAATTACTTCAGTGTCATCCAATGGGGCACTTACTGGATCTAGGAATAATTGCAACTCAGTTTCCTTATTTCAGAGCTGCTGAAACCCATGGCTGCTTTATTAACAGCTGCTTGGGAACCAGCAGAGCCTCAGGCTCCACTTTTTCAAAATGGCATAATCACGTATTTCCATCTTGCAATTTACCCATTAATATTTAAAAACGCTCCTAGCAATACATTTTCAAGAGCAGCTATGTCAAACTCATGGTATCAATTCCTTTGCTGAATTTGCTAGATAGTCAAGTGGAGCACGTGAGTGTTGTATGTGCACTCTAAATATTCATTAAAAAATGACTTATTCCTAGAGTTACCATTGCTCCTTACGCAGGCCTACTGCAAAGTGTGTGCTTTAGTTTTGTTACCCTGCCAGTGTCCATCACAGACCATTTTTGGAAGAAGCATCATGCAGGAGGTGGCAGAATGGAGTCTAGCCTGTGGATGTTTTGAAAAACATCATTCATTTTTTGGAGTCTGAGGTGATCAATATTCCTGTGAAATCAGAGCAGGCAGCCATCAGACTGCATAATTCTGTTTGTGGTCTCTGTCCTTAAGCTTTAGAACATTCCCATGTGAAAGTAAGAGAGTCCCACATGGTGTCTTAGAGCCAGCATTGAGAGTTGAACACCTGGCAAATAAACACACAAACTGTGTGCATGCAGGTGGAGGCTGGGAATCATACCCTTATTGTGAAGCTGAGGAAAGGAGTAAAAATCTGGGTTGCTAAATGAAAATAGGAGAGAAGTGAGTAGAAAGATTTATGGAGTATAACTTTTCCAACTCCAGGCACAATGCACATTTGTTCAAAAACAACAAATCTGCCGAGCAGTTAGAAAATGTAAGGCACAATATAAATGCTAAAGGGTATTCGTGCTGATGATTTATATTTATATAACATTCCCTTCCAATTAAATTTGCAGCCATTTAGCTATACCTATATTTTTGATCTGTTAGTTTTGTAAGAGTAATGCACTCAGTCCCATTACTGAGAAACCAACCAGATAAGCAAACTCCTGGATGGGAGCATGGTCAGACAATTCTGCAAAGTCTGTTCAGACAAACTCCTTTTTTCCATGTCCCATGGGCTTCTGTTTTATTCTCCCAGGATTTACAAACAAGTTGGAATATTGGCGGGTAGGAAGCTAGTGTTATTGCAGGAATAGTTTAAAGCTCATCAGACAATCTATGCATATTTTCACAAATATTTTTAGCAGCAGGGGGAGAAAAGTACATAATTTAAGCCTGCAAAGAGGCATGTTTAACTTGCACTCTACTCTGACCACTTACATGGAACTTTACTCCCCTCAGCTCTCTAAACACAGATAATTGCCATGGCAACCACTGTATTTCAAGACTCTTACACATATACTCACACCTTTCTTAAAGAAACACAGAGTACAACAATGTTGGATCGACATAGTAAATCATCGGGCTGTTTTTTATTTGTTGTTAGCTAACTGTCAGGATTTAGGGAAGAGCTGGAGACTTTCAGCCCGTATCAGTTTTGGGCCAAAACCAGAAGATGTTTGGACAGACACTTTGACATCTTTACTAAAAAACTGGAAGTTGTTTGGTAACTCTGGGCAAAGGAGTGACTGATGATCTCTCTGGGTGTAGGGTGAGAAGATTCCTGAGCTAGGAAAGGAGATTAAGGGCCTAATACTGAAACCCAATGAGCTACCTTTAGGATTAGACACTAATTTATCAGCCCCAGGAGCTGTGACTTTCAAGGTAACAGAGTGAATTTTCAGCATTGCTGGACTCTGAGATAAATGTGCCAGATGAGTATCTGTAGCTCTATTGTTGCTTACTATTTTCAAGGTTTTATTCCAGTAGCCCTACTGATAGTCTGCTAGGTGCTGTGCAAATGTGTGGCAGGAAACAATAATCTGCCTCCAATGTTAATGATACTGCCTATTCAGAAAAAACACCCATGCTCATCATGCTTGGGGTGTGCAAATGGCAGGGAGAAAGAGAAGTGCCGGGGTGCAAAGTGGGTGCAAACCAAGTGTGCCAGTGCCAGCCCTATCTCTACCCAGTGCTGCCTCTCCTTGAGGTTTTCCTTGCTCACGCTGAGTGCTTGACACAGGTCCAGGAAAGTGGCACCTGTGGGAAGGTGCCAAGCCTTTGCCTGGAGGCCAGCATCCAGTGTGGAGGTATAAACAGAGTTTTTTTTATCCCCCTAGTTGTCTTTGATAGGTGAATCGGGAAGTAAAAAGGAAAAATGGTTTGGGAGCAGAATATGCTCCATGTTTTCCTTCATATCAAGGATTTTAATCTCAGTGTTAGCAGTCTGGGTTTCCATCTCAGTTTGTTCTTACGTACTTTATGAAGCATTGCTGGATGTCAGTTTGAAGATTTCAAGGAAGGAAGGTCTGAAATATTTGAAAGAAGCAGTATCTTAAACAAACTTGCATGGCTGAAGTACAATTAAGCCCTGAATTCTGAAGTATCCATATAAATCAAAATAGCACCCCTTCTCCCTCACTTTGAAAAAAATTCTCTCTCTGGGAGTAGAGATATTAATTTGTCTAGATGACATGTTGACTGTGGCTTGTTCTTGGGAGATTTTTTCCTTCCACCTCTGAGGTGCAGTTCATCCCTCTCCCATCTTTGGTGTTTGTAATAAATTTCAGGAGTCTACTCTGATCCTGTCCCTGAACTGGAAGTGTTCACGGCAATTTTAGTCTGCCAAACCATATATGTTTAGTTTCCACAGAAAGAAGGTGTTTCATGAAAGACCAAATGCAGAGTCCTGCACTTGGGACACAACAACCCCATGCAGCGTTACAGGCTTGGGGAAGAACGGCTGGAGAGCTGCCTGGAGGAGAAGGACCTGGGGGTGTTGGTTGACAACCGGCTGAATATGAGCCAGCAGTGTGCCCAGGCGGCCAAGACAACCAATGACATCTTGGCCTGTATCAAAAACAGTGTGGTCAGCAGGACCAGGGAGGTGATTGTGCCCCTGTACTCAGCACTGGTGAGGCCACACCTTGAGTACAGTGTTCAGTTCTGGGCCTCTCAGTATAAGAAGGACATTGAGGTGTTGAAACGCATCCAGAGAAGGGTGACAAGGCAGGTGAAGGGACTGGAGAACAAGTCCTACAAGATGTGGCTGAGGGAACTGTGGTTGTTTAGCTTGGAGAAGAGGAGGCTGAAGGGAGACCTCATTGCTGTCTATGGTTGCCTGTAAGGAGGCTGTGGCAGAGCGAGTGTTGATCTCTTCTCCCAAGTGACAGGTGATAGGACAAAAGGAAATGGCCATAAGTTGCTCCAGGGGAGGTTCCGACAGGATATTTGGAAGAATTTCTTTACCAAAAGGGTGGTCAGACACTGGCAGAGGCTGCCCAGGAAGGTGGTTGAGTCACCATCCCTGGAGATGTTTAAGAAATGGGTAGGTGAGCTTTTGAGGGACATGGTTTAGTGGAGAATGGGTGCGGTTGGACTCGATGACCTCAAAGGTGTTTTCCAACCAGAAGATTCTATGATTCCATGATTCTATGAAATAATAATCATATAGGAATCCAGCCAGTCAGAAACATTCTCTTTTTTTGCAGCTCTGGAGTGTTCTACTTAATGTAAACACATCCAAGAGCTGCTCATGTTAAATGGGAGGCGGAATTGAGAGTCCTTCTTTCAAATGTTCCTTGGAATCTCCTCATTCAATGGTGATACTGTATAACTGAGTTGCCTTGAACATGCAAAATTCTTGTACCCCGTTTTCTGAAAACTGACACTGAACTTTTCCAATTCAGTTGCCTCATAGTCTTTCACAAAAGAAGAAAATTAATGACTCCTCCTTAGAAATGGAATTACAGAAAGCTTCACTTTCTGTGTTTATGGTCCAAATATACATTGAAACTTGGACTTTATTGACTTATAATGATTATTTTTTGTTGGAGAACTCACAGAAATGTACCATGATAGCCATTATCCATATAGTATTGCTGATGTATGTTGTAGCATTTGAAGTCAGTTATGGAAAAAACTACAATCTTCAGAGTGATTTCTTGAGGGAACACACCAGCAGGGCATGGGTTTTGTTTCTTGTAAGGCAAACAAGAAGGCAAGGCAGTCGTTATGTTATCTGGTTATTTATCCTGCTCTGATCCAGTGTGTGGTGATACGAAAGCACAATGCTAAAACCAGGAGGTCACTAATTGCTCTTTCTTCACTGCTGCTGAAGAGGATGAACAGGCCACACTGGCGGTGGGGCTGCCTGCTGTGCTTGGGCTGGACCTTTCTGTAGGGGATTTCGACTAAGCAGATCTTTCAACTGGCTGTCTGGTTGTTGTGCATCTTTTCAGATCAGATCTGAATTTGGCTTCCAAGACTAAAAGTTTGTGCTGTATTTAGCTTTTCAGAATACCCATCTGCAAGTTGCTCCTCGTCAGCAAATGGTAACAAATGTTGTGGCTCCCCTGCTCTGCCCTCTTGCCCTTCCCCTTCCAGAAGGACAACCCTGGGGCTCACTCTATCTCACCACCACTCCCTTGCAGACTTGCAGGAATTTAATTTGTTTTTGAAGCTCTTCCAGATTTGGCTTCTAGAGGGGAGCCGGACATTGCGATCACATATGCTTGATTTTCTTAAAAAGCAGAATAATACCTGCAGATTGTTACTGCTGAGGTCAAGCAATAGCTTCACTATCCACCAGTTGTAACTGGTTGGCAGACTTTTTATGGTTCAGACCATAGGAAGGCGTGATGGAGCATGGGCACCCTCAGGAAGAATAATGAAGGTACCATAGCAAATATGTTATCTGTTTTCTGGGAATTTTCTACCTCCATGGGATCTTCATAAGGGCTCTGCTGTATACGTAGAAAGAAGGCTTTTGTATCTCAGCTTGCATTAGCAAGGAACAAGTACAGGAGATGAATGATTCAATCCCAGTCCTTTGGCCAAAGAAGGACAGTTCTCTGATTAGAGCTTGGAAAGGATACGATCATAAACAAATTTTCAAGTGCCTTCTTGTATTCTTTCTGAAAATCACGAGATATTGAAAGGGTACACAAATCTGATGATTCTTAATGTTACATGTTAGATGTCGTATTTGGAAAGAGGCAAATGTAAATAGCTGTATGGCTATATAGTGTAGAGGTTTAAATGCTTTATTTCTATCTAGGAAACAGTAATGGTATGTGTGCTCTACAGGCAAAGATAAAACTCAGCTGCCGAACTTTTCCTGATTTAATATTAGACTAGGTCACAGGATTGCAAAATAATGCAGAAACACATCCTCTTTGGGAAACATATGTGCAGAAATATAGAGTATTTGAGAAACATATGTGCTGAAACACAATTCATAATAATGGAATAGCTTTATGCCAAGCAGGACAGTTTTATTTGAGCTTATTTGGAAAATGGAGAATATGTTCGTTTAGAGTACATTAAGCAGTATTTTTCGTATCATTTTAATATTGATACCTGGCATCAGCCAGAATCTTAGCCAACCTGTGACTAGAGGAGATACAAAAAAAGGTAGTGCTAAAACAAAGGTGGTTTTATCAAACTGACAAACACTGTGGTTTGCCAAACACTGACAAATACGAACCGGCTATTCTAGGACAATTTTGTTTACATTTTTTTTAGTTTAGGAAGGAGTATACTATAAATATACTGCAAGTACTGTGAAGTCATAAAATTGTCCATACTATTGAATGACTACCTCTAAGTAACTGATAAAGCAGAAGTTTGATTAAATGAGAAGATAACTAGCAAGGCTTAAATGTAGCACCATGGGACTGAATGGAGTCATTTAATCTCATTTATTTCTCTGCTAGTCTCCTTCAACACTGGTCTTCATCATAAAACCTCTTAGATCTTTTTGCACCAGGGCTGTAAACCCTCATGTCTGTGATAGTACACCTTTTTATTTTCAGCCTTGTCAAGTACTTTTTTTATCTTTTTTTTTCCTGGGGAAATTAATCCCATGAGTCTGACAGCGCTCACTAGCCTCTGTTGCTGACCTGGATTCACCTTACCTATTTTCACTCAGCTGAAGTGTTCAGCCTTCACCATCCTTATATTCAAAGATGAGAAAGAGAAGAGAGAAACCTCCAGAAGCCATTACATTAGACTTGTGCTAGACACTATCATAGACTGAGATTAACAGCTTTCTGATTTTCCCTTCACCATGTATAAAGGAGAGTTGGCTAACTTGTTTGTACTAAAATACTTAACTTTTAGATGTCTAGTTAAGGGTAGAGGAATCTTTCCTTGTAACAGTATACCATTTTCCAAGACGATCTCCCTGGGTTTTAACAATAGCACTGATACTTTTCTAACTGTATTAGAAAAGGCCCTTTGTACATTGTAGTTTTGCACTACATTTAGCTTAGTTGCATTACATTGGCAAATGATCATGTGGATAGTTAGAACATTCAGGGTGTTCTCCTCATCAGCGTTGAACTGATATGCTCCTAGTTTATTGCATAAATCTATTTTATAAATCCTTAGATACAGAGCATGCCATTTGATACCATTAAATGTGAGCCCATTTCAATTGCTTCACTCTTTGAGGTCATCTAGTTCTTCCTCTTTATTCAGATTCTCCTCCCTAATAAGAATGCTTTCCAAATTTCTGTTATCAGAAAACTTCATTAGCAAGCCAGCTTTTTTGTGGGAAGGTACTTCCCCACTTCCCCACTGGTTGCATTTAGTTAGCTCCTTGTGCGTCTTACAATTCCTATATTAATCCTAACTCATTCTGTGTTAATTTTGCAAAGAAAGATTGTATCTCCCACATAAATTTATTTTTTAATTTAATCTCTCAGAATAAGAGTTTTTTTGCATCTGGTATGATATTTTTGGTAACCTTTTATCCCATCTTCTGTCTATCCCCATATCTTTAATTATTCCCTTTGTGCATTTTGTTTTCAAGTTGTGTGTGGTGATGAGTTCAAATTATCAGGTTCTAAATGTCTAGATAATTCCTTTTCCCTCTACATTAAGGACTACGCCTTCTACTTTCTTGGACTTTTTGGGATTATGGATTTACCAGAATCCCATTCTACGTATGCATTTTTATGTTCCGGTTTTCACAGCGTAGTGCAAATGTTAGCAGAAGACAGATGGTCATATTCTCCATCTGCCCTCTCCTATATAAATAACAAGTGCTGTTTACAGTGCTCGGAACCAAGTCCTTTCTAAAGGCCACCATTTTACTGACCACGTGCATCCACCTGTTTGATGATGAAGAAGATATGCACTGTCAACTGCACTAAAAAGAAAGCAAGATGATACTCATATAGTTCTGTGCAATATGTGGATTATCTTGACTCTGTCTCCTCAATGCAAAGCCAACTGTTCCCTTCTCCTTTATTGTAGGAATACATTTTTTTGTCATTTGCTTTAATTTCCTTTGTAAGATCAAACTCAAATTGCACTTTAACAATCTCCTTGTTATTCTGAAAGATTTTGGCTTTCTGTACCTCCTTTTCACTCTCCTTGCTCCTAGTATCCTTCTAATGTCATTATTCAATTTTTTTTTTTGGCTTGGTTTGTTTTTTTTACTTGGTGGGATGCAATTTCTGGAGAGTCCTTCCTTCTGTGATCATCATGTACCCCCTCTCCTTTTTGGTGTAGTTAGTATCCCATACTGGGCTTCTCAAAATCACTCTGGTGCCTCACAGTCTCTCCTAACAGGCAACACACCCTCTCATGGGGCAGGCAGCCCTGTGCCCGCCATCAGACACTTTCAAAGAGGTCCCATCCCTTCTTCAGTCCTACCAAAATGTGCAGCCTTGTGGATGGTATACTCAGGGGTTCAGTAGTCCCTTGGGCTCAAAGCCAACATTTCTTCTGCTTCTTATTCACAGCATACCTGAACAACCACATCTACTTTTAAAACCCTTTGTTCCTTTGTTGGGCTGATCGCTCCTCCCCAACCCTTGCCTGCTCATATGCAGCGGCCTCGCTATTTCTCACGCATTTTCTCTGTATGTGACCTCTCAGTTTGTGGCTTGGGACCTATCTCAAGGTTGGCTGGCAGCTCTCTGCCTGTGCCAATGTGTGTCCACATGTCTGCTTTTCCTAAGGACATACTTTAGACAAAACCTGAAAATAACTGGACCATTCATTAAACCTGTATATGCTGATGAGTTGCGGGGTTCATCATTCTTCCCTTCTGAAGTGCCACACTTGAATTATTGATCTGCTTTCAAACTCCCATTGTATGTAAAAAAAAAAGCCTCATGATTGCTACTTTCCAAGCTAATTTCCATGAAAATCTATCCTGTAGGCATAAGATGTGATCAGTTGTGGCTGGTGGAGTGATTCTTTGGTTAAGAAATCCCTACACTGTTCATTTGAGAAGATCTGAGGCCTCCAGGTCTTTGGAACGTTTTTCTTTGGTCTGTACCTGAAGGCCGATATCCTCTGACTTCAGCTTCATAACAAACTTCCTACATTCTCTCTCTTTACAATGATAGAGCTGCCTTACAGCATACTATGGTCCCTGAGTGCAGCTGGCACACCACTGCTCTTTGGATGACGTTCTCCTAAAAAGCTTCCAGGTTTTTCCTTGTGAGCAGTCTCAGTCATGTGTCTGCCTCTTGAGATGTGTTATATCTCAGGCTTTGTGCCACCTTTCTTTCCTTTGCCTTCTCTTCACTCTCTTACACAACTCTTCCTGCTGGAGTTCCTTGGCCTGATGGTCTCCAGAGTTTCTTCAAGTGAGACAGGGTACGTTTTCTTTCAACCTTGAACATCCATCTTCTCTTTCTTCCTGTTATGACTTTGCTTTTCCTGTACAGCTAAAGGTGTTATTTTTTTTAAAGAGTTTTTTTTATTTGTTATTTTTCTTGCTGTAGTCTTCAAGATCATGTGCTTTTATGCTAATTTTTCTCATTTACCAACCTGGACTTTAGATCAGAAAAATTTCAGAAAATGTTTGACTGTCTATGGAGCCTCCTTTCTTCTTCTCTGTGTTTTCAGGCAAAAGAAAGCAATCAAAGGGCCTGCAGCCGCCAGCAGCTCAACCCAGCCCCAGCAGCTCACGTAGTGCCAGCCATGACAAACCTCTGTAGCGAAGTGTGCTGTGCATGGCTATGTCTTCCACCTGCTGCCCATCTGAAATGACTCACGTGGCTGTGAATGCCCAAACTGTGGGTGACAAGCCATGATCTGCTACACAGAGATGTCACTAATAGCACCCCCTTGTCCCTCCTCCCAACCCTGTCCAGGTTCCAGCACCCCATTTCATTCCCTCAGGCCCATCAGTCCTCTGCCCCAGCAATGGGGGTTTCCAGCCCTATCACTGGCACTGCCCCCAGCACAGAACTCAGATCTGCTGTGTGGGTTGCCTGTCTCCCAAGTGGAATGTTGAAGACTTGTCTCCACACTTTCTCTGGCCCCATCACCTTTTGCTCCTGACTAGACTGTCAGGACATCACTGGTCATGGCTGGGGCCTGTAGGTGGATTCTGTTGCCAACCCGCCTCTGTGTGGCTGCACCTCATGGAGTGATGCTATAGGGACACAGAGGCACCAAGACAGAAAACACAACAAAGCCTTTTGATGGGACCCCCGGCTCCCTAGGAGATGCTTAGATGTGTAGTGGTGAGTCCTTCACTGTACCCAGAGGCTGAGTGGCCTCTGCCGAGCAAGCAGCATCCAAGACAGGCTGCAGTGTACTTGTCCTCCACATAGCCACAGGCTGAGGAGGAGGACTGCAGTCACAGTCCTCTTGTCTGCATGGTGAGGTGGCACTGCTGATTTGAGAAGACACAGAGCTGGATTTTTTTCCTCCTCCTCCACCTTCTGAGCTCTCCAGAGAGAGCTCAAACCATCATGTGAAAGCTGGAGAAGAGATTACAACTTTTTTTTCTGAAATTTTGAGTACCTTGTTCATTTTCATTGCTTTAGTTCTTGTGTAGTTTCTTTTGATGCCTCATTGCACGAAGGTAAGAAGTAGGAGAAAAATCTAGCAGGCAGGAACCTGGCAGTCACAAGTAAGTTTGCCTATATCAGAAGCTGTATCCTACTTCAGTGTCACCACAACAGGGTCAGGTCCCATCACCTTCTGTACTTTCCTTAGTCTTTTTGGGTTCTGCTGGGTGCAGCAAGATTAGCCTGTGTGGCTGCATTAAGATCATTAGTCCTAGTCATGATCATAACTCTGGTCAGGCAACCAGAGGACATGACTAGCTTTCTGAAGACATTAGTACTTGTCTCTGCTCTATCCTAATGACCTCTTTATGTCTTATTTTTCCCATCTGTAATGAAGTGTAAGGTAACCAAATTCTTTGTCAGGCATATTGAGAAAGAAGTGCATTTTAATTTCATTAAGTTATGCAGCCATAACTCCTTGTGATTTTACTTTGGAGGTAAACTCTGAAATTTTGGGTCTGGTGTAGTACTGCACAAGCAGCATTGCAGTGTCAGACAGCTGAGGGTACTTCTTCACAGGGGAGGATGGCCATCCTACTCAAAAGGCAGGAGTTCAGCTCCTCACTCTGTCATCCACTCCTGACTTTTACCATGAGCTGGCTCTGCCTCCTGTCAGACACTTCCGGTTCAATTCACTAAATCAACAGTGGCCCATGGGAGACAGAGCTGAGAGCAAGGAGAGGAAGGAGAGGAGGTGGGGTGATAAACCCCGTTTTGGACATTTTACTATTTGTTCTGTCTCCACGTCAAGTGCATCCAAAAAATTCAGTCCCAGTGGAGCTTTTTGTAAAAAATATTTCTATCTCATTATTAGAGTTTTTAAGCAGCTATGACATGTTGTCTTTTATAATAAGATACTAATTTCAAGTGTATTTATATACATATTATACTCTAAGGTCCACAATATAATTACTCTAAACAATTACACAAATAGAATTCCTCAAAGGAGTAGTTCCTGTCTGTCGTAACAGAATCTACAGAGATTTATTTTTATTACTGTTGATTTTCCAGTTTATGGGTATTTGTTTGTATTTAATGTTACAAATCCAGATGGTTTTCAAAAGATATTGATGTAGTCAGCATGATTATGACATCAGTGTAAAAAAAGTATTTAGAATTCTGTAGAGCAGTAAAATACTTCAGTTTGCACTTTATTTGTCCTACATTTCAATTAACGCACATTAAACTCAAATACTCAAGAAGCAGTTGGAAGAAATGCTTCTTCATGAAAAAACAGTGTCTGAGTTTTATCTGTGGTCTCCTAGCCATTCCTCTGAGCCTTCAAGGTCTTCCACAAAAACCCCAAGTGAGATAAATATCACACGCTACATAGGTTGTATTAGACCCTGGGTAGCGAACAAGAAAAAAAAAATACACTATAGACAAGTAAAATGAAACTTTCCCAGGGCTTCTGCACAAAACAATGAGTGATGATGTTGTGAACTGACTTCACTGAAGTATGGAGCAAATGGAGAACCTCAGCTGTGAAAGGCAATTCTTATTTACACAGATATATCCAACAGCAGCAAAATTAATACAGAAGAATACAGGCTAGGTAAATTAGGTAAACTACTTTCCAAACAAAAGCTTTTTTTTTTCCTACTGTACTTTTTCAATATAAAAGGCTTATTCCAAGGTGTAATTTCTTTAAGGTAATGAAGATGTATTGAAATTTGCCCTTCATCTTCTGACCAATGTCCCATTATGGTTACCAGATCTAAATATAGTTCTTGCCTGTGGTCAGGGAACATAGTAATTTTACAGGTTTTTATATATTTTCATTCTACTTTTCCAATTTGTTTCATCCTTTTCAGGCTTCTGACACCCACATTGTCAACCATGAAGCTCTGAATGTGTTTTTTTGTGAAAATAAGAAATGAGGTAAAATCCAGAAAAGTCACAGTTCACGTTCACTAAATTGCACACATGTAACATCTTTTTCTGAAAGTTGTAAATTCAGTATTTTGGGGTCTGGCAGTTTAATTAATAAGTGTACTTTTATTATTTTATATATGGAATAAGTTTTACTTTTATCCAGTACATGACATACAATTAAGATTTTAATAAATCTGTAAAACTTATGAGGCAAAATTTATATGGCTATATAGCCTCACATTATTGAGTGTTTGGAAATCTTAGCAGTAAAGTGAATCTTCTGAGAACTCAGCTGATAAGACTTCAAAAAGCTGGAAAGATTTTCAATCTGGTTAAAAAAATTCCAGAAATTTAGTAAATCAAGGGTACAAGGTAACTTCTTTAAAGTCAGATCTGTCTGCCTGTGTTATCATTACTGTTTCCTGAGAGACAGTTTATGGAAGGTGGTTTTATGATACATTCTTGAAACACCTCCAGATTTCAAATATGCAATATAAACCACCTTATGAAAACTGCATAACTTACCCTTGATTTATAAATAGTACCACACCTACTTTGGCTGCACAAATTTTTTTAAATCCTAATGTAGTCAGTTAGTAATAAAAACAAATCTTAACACAGAAAGATTTTCTAAAGAACCAGATCATCAAGGGACAGGAAACCACCTTCTAGATTAAAGCATATTGCTTATTCCTAAGGTAACGGATGGAAGAACTTAGCACACTAGCAAGAATGGTTGGAGAAGACCCAAGAAAACGTTTCTTACCAAGGCATGTTGTGAACAGTTCTCTTAAAAGATTGCGCTTAAAGGGAAAAGTTATTTTCAATGTTCAACAATAAAAGTATCAATGGTTTATTAACATCAAATGAAGTCATTCAATAAAGAATGGCCCCCTTTGATTCCGGTAATCACAAATAATTTTGTTCATACAATCTGAATTGTGGAACCCTGGGACTATCTTCCACAGCACAGGAGATTTTCTATCAGTGTTCTGCAAAACACACAAAGCTTTGCAGGACAATCCACTCTAGAGCGTAGTACCTGGCTGCCTCCTCAAAATGACAGTCTAACTGCACTTGGACCATAGAAAAAAAGAAGGCCTTTTTTTTTTTAAAGATTCTTCTCACTTGAATTCCATTGCTTTCATATTTGAATTGTTTGCATTTTCCTTTTCATGCATGGCATACTGATCTTTTTGTGGATCTACTGTTATATTGGTATAAAAATGCCTTGAAAATATTTTTATGAGTCCAAGCTGACAAGATCCTCAGAAAGTTAGAGGCAATTATGCCTCAAGAGGTTTACGTTTGACATGCAGTTCTTTTTTCTTCCATCTCTAGAAAATTCAAGTCTAATGCAAATGTGTACTTAAAAAAGAAGTTATATTTCATTCCCTCAGAGAATCATTTGTGTTGGAAGGGACCCTAAGGATCACCTAGTTCCAAACCCCTGCCATGGGCAGGAACACCTCCCACTAGACCAGGCTGCTCGAGGCCTCATCTAACCTGGCCATGAACATCTCCAGGAATGGGGCATCCATGAATGCTCTGGGCAACCCATTGCCACCAGTACTTTCACAGAAATCTCAGTTGAATCAGATCAGTAAACACAGACCAGTGGTTTTGAAGGGAGTAATCAAAAGGACAAATTTTCATCTCTCACAGATTATATGACCTGCTTTCAGTGCATAAATATTGTTGAATATCTGGCCCTACCACACGCTGTGCCAGTCATCACGCCTTCATTCCTGGTACTGCCCTTCTCCTACTTTGAAATAATGGACTTGTTTCTCTTATCTTATTCAACATTGTTGAAAGTATGGACTTAATTTTCCTGTAAAAATATATGTGAAAATAGAATTAAGTGAAAATACATGCAAGTTCACAGTCAGGCCTCTGAGTGTCCTACTGGGGATGCCCGCACTGCAGAGAGTATTCTAGAATTAATTTAAAAACCCAGCGTCCTCTGTAAATATTTGCTTAAATTTTACTGTTTTATTCATCATTGCAGTGCTCCTGAGTATTGACTGAAAAGGATCCAAAGATTTGTCCCTGACTGAAATGTGATTAAAATGAATCAAGTCCACTCACCTTGGCAGTTCAAGTGCTCCTGATGGGGATTCATCTCACCTAAGCATAGTTGTCGAAAAGTTGCATGTCTAAGCTGAGCCAGTGCTCTAGGATCTATCTAGAGTCAATGGAAAAAGATAGACACTGTCATGTTCTTCACATCTAATTTAGGCTGTGGTTCCCTGAGAGATAGTGAATGTTATAACAGCTTATTGTTGCTGAAAGAAGATGAAGGTTGATCCTTCCTCGACCCTCCTCTATCACTCCTGGTCATCTTCTTGCTGTTTAATTTGTGCCAGCTCATCAGGCCCTGCTGTAATCTGATTTAACCAGTCACTCTGGCAGAAGGGAAGGAGAGGAAGAACAGAGAGGAAGACCAAAATGCCCTTTTAGTGGAAATGAGATGTTATGCTGGGTCAGCTGCCCATGAAATTGTCACCTGACATTTCTGCTGGGCTCAGAAATGGGATCATCTCTGGATGCATTTCTCTCTCTGTGCAGAGCTGTAAAGAGAATGCTTTGGTGATAAGGACAGTCCAGGGTCTAACATTCAAGTGTTCAGCTTTGATCAGAGAAATGACTAAAGGGATTTTATCGTATTTTATATCATTGTAACTCAGGTATTTCTAATTAAAAAACTTCCTGGTTTGAGAAGAGACAAGATACTTCTTTCTTATCTGACACTCAGATCTGTAAATTCAACAAGGAGAGCGAAAACTAAACTAGTCCTGTTGTCTTGAACCTCCTCAGCCCCAGAACAATTGTTGCTCAGGCAAAACTCTCATTGCAGATACTTCTGTTATGTCACCCCATTGTCTCCAGTTTGTATTTCTATCCCTCTCCTCTGTATGGGAGCTGGTTCTTGGCTTTATAATACCGTTAATGATGTATAGCTATCTTACCAGTATGACCTCTGCAGTGATAAAAGGAATAAGACATAGAAAAACCTCCCATTAACACTAATGGAAGAAGTGATGTCTCTGAATACCTGTATGGGGAAGATAAACAGTGAAAAGGTGCTCATTTTACAGTCATTTCTTTGAGTAGAATTGTGCTTTAATGCATTTTTTTCCCATAGCCCAAAGTTTAAAAGGGAGAAATCATGGTATTTCAAAGGACAAGTTTCTAACATGGCTAAGGAGTACAGACACCAACAAGGTAACCTACAAAATATTTTCTGCATTTTGTATCAATGGTAAGAGATCAAGGATGCAAATTTTCTGTCTCATAAATTACACATGTACAGAATCTTGATTCTGTCAGCCTCAGGCAGATAGTTAAAAATAAGTACTTTTAATTTTGGTGTTCCTTTTGTTACACTTGGAGACTGGGAAAAGCCATACAACTTTCTAGCAATGAAGCAGATAGCAGACTGTTTACACATGCCTACTCTCTTACCAGTGAAAAAGATTGATGCAGGAAAAGAAGGTAAAAATAGATAGGAGCATAACGGAGCTTTTTGAGTAAGAGATTCTCATCAAGCTGCTGTGATATATTAGTAATGAAGAGGGGATAAAATTTTGTGGAGTTCACTGTGTATTAGCTGCACAAACAGCAATGCTGCAGCTTTGCGTGGAAGAACCAATATTGAACTATCTAGCTATTTTAAAAAGCCAATTATTTGAGAGCTGGTATTGTCCAGGGCGCATCAGAAGGGTCTGGTATTGTTCACATGAGATGTATAGTGGGCAAGCAGTTTCAATGACAGAAACAATGTGGTGGGGAAGTGAGCTGGTGCATCATGACTGCTCTCTTGAAGATTTACAGTGGTACAACAGCATATCTTTCCATTTGTTTTCTAGATAAGTAGGTTGTTCTGCCTATTTGCTGTCCCTAGATGACCTCCAAATGTTTTAAGAATGGGATGGAAAAATTATGCTGAAGTTTTTCGTTTTTTGATCTAATGTAATGATATGGTAATTGTAGGTATGTTCAGCTAAGGAGTCGGCCTGGGTCTGAGCTCTGACTGGAGCCCAAATTCATCTCCTTTCTGTGCTGTGTGGGTGTATGCCTGTGCTGTAGTGCAAATTTTAGGCTAGAGCAGGGACCTGATGCTCCTTGGCAGAGATCCAAGGCAGATCTTCTGTGTACAGCCTTGTGCTTTCCACAAAGTATGGGACTTCATAACGGGCTGCCCTCACAACCCATGCGTTAAGAGAAATATGCTGTTCTGTAGGTTTGGATTTTAGAAGGGGAAAAATGTAACCTAATAAAGTGGTAAAAAAACGATTACCACCTGAACCAGAACACAACACGATGTTGATGTCACCGCGGGCAAACTGGAATTAAGAGGTGATCGAATAAAAGACTAGAGGTATAACTTGTATTTATGCATAGGGGACTTAGAAGCCCAATTGCCTATTTAGTGTGACTTAACGATTAAGTTGTACAAGCATTTTGGCAGCTGACATAACTACGCTTAAATTCAGAGGGGGTGTTCCGTGGTGCTGCAGTCTTTGCTATGTGGAAGAAAAAGGTGTGGTCTTCCTAGCAGAGTCCATCTTCTCTGACTGGTTCCTTTTAGATATTCCATGTGTGGAGGGTGTAATGTTCGGTATCAAATTAGTTATTTGCAGACTGTTAATGTTGACACAAGTTTCTGATTTAGCCGAGTGATACAAATTATACTGAAAACACAAATCTAATGTAAGTCACACTTAGTGAAGCATAGCAATTGCAATACACAGTTCAGTCACAATAGTGATGTGGTTCTCATTGCTGGTCTCTATAATATGTACACTGTACTAGCTGCGTCAGGGAAAATTCAGATCGGACATTAGGAAAAGGTTCATCACTGAGAGAGCAGTCAGTTCCTGGAATAGGCTCCCCAGGGAAGCGGTCATGGCACCGAGCCTGTCAGATTTCAAGG
Organism: Dromococcyx pavoninus; assembly: GCA_033558185.1. Classification (NCBI taxonomy): domain Eukaryota; kingdom Metazoa; phylum Chordata; class Aves; order Cuculiformes; family Neomorphidae; genus Dromococcyx; species Dromococcyx pavoninus. Next base: position 171,134 of record JAUMJL010000267.1, on the reverse strand, counting down.
AACACCTGGGTGATGCTCTTAGTCATATAGTTTAGTATTAGGGTGTCCTGCGAGAAGCAGGGAGTTGAACTCAACGATCCTTATAGGTCCCTTCCAACTTGAGATATTCTATGATTCTGTGACTCTATGACTTACTGTCATGACTCTGCATATCCCCAGTTGCTGGCAAGGAATGAGTGTCTTGAAGCCAGTTCAAGCCCATTGTTCTCATAATTCTTCTACTGTTTAGTTTTTGTGTATTGGATTCACTGCCCCTCCATACTGGCCTGAATAACTCAAGGAGGCATTTACACTACTAGCTAATGCACTCAACTCTTAATAGCTCTTTATCTAAAACAAAGGTCCCCTCTGGTCCCTTTTATATTGAGATAAAGTCAGCTGCTTTGCATTATTCTGTGAGCTTCACGGGCGTACTGCCCTTGCCTATTTCCTGCAAACCTTCTTCCATTGTAGGGGTTTATTGGTTAGACAAACCTCTTATCTCTCAATCAAGATCCCAGTAAAAAAAAAAAAGATGCAAATATTGAGTACTAAATCCACTTTTGAACATATTCTCCTGAACTTCTCGGGCTGTAACTGTACTTAGAGACACCTTCCAGGCCTGAAGAGATCTGGTATCAAAAGGTGGGTGCAGACCTGGTTCGCTCTCTTTTCCTCTACACCTGGGGAGCTGCTTTCTTACTCGCTCCTGGGAATGGTCCCTGACTCATATTCACTTCTAAATTTTGGGACTTTTTGGGGCAGCTTGGTAGCATGGGCTGAGAGAGAGACCATGCTAACATTTTAGCAGGTTCGACAACTGAGTTGTGGTGCCCAAGGACATGTGTTTGGCCTGTTCCAGTTACTGGTGTAGATGTCCTGACAGCCTTTTAAAGGTATTTAGATGGTCCAGGAATCAGTGAGAAATACATTGTTGAACATCTTCAAACGTATCTGAGCTTGGGGTACTCTGAATTTCCAGCTACACCTCAATTCCACACCGAGAGAAACCCTGCATGGACACAGCCCTACTGCATCCATTTTCCTTGTATCTTGTATTTTTTACAGTCAGTAACATAAGCAAGAGCCTTGGAGATGCAGAGTTCCTTGTTCCAGAGGGTCCCTCATCTAGTTGACCAAGAGGTGGTCTGGCACAGGGCACAGCTACAATGTGGGGTTGCAGCCTGCATAGATTTGGCCTTTTCACAGGTTTAGATGAACATAAACAGACCAATGAGAATGAAATTATATATATCATTTAATTTCTGTTTGGTTTTTTTTTGGCTTTTAGAAAGTACAAAATGTTCTCTTAACAGGCATGGGTGGACTCATTTTACATACAGATCTATCAAAATGGAAAGACACCACATTAAAGATCCTGGAGGATGACATCATATGGACCATGCTGATTTCAATATAGACAGAATAATTGTTCTCCATTACTGCCCACTGTACATTATTAATACAATAAGAATGCTAACTAGTAAGTGAAGGATCTTTGTTTGACTGCTTGCTGTATATCACCTCTTTCCATGTGATATAAAATGTTGACAGTTGGACTAGCTGAATCTACTTTGCCATGTTATATTTTCTTGTATGATCCTCTCTTGTTAGCAAAGAAAGCGCAATTCTGCAGTAACATTTCCTTTTCCCATTACTGTCACATAAAGACAATATGCTAGAAAAAATACTAATGGAACCGTTTTAACACCATCTCAGTGTAATGTAGAAATATGGTGCCTGCCTGTTCGCACTCACTTGTAATGTGTACAGACAAAAGAACAGCTCATATTTTTAGGTTTATGAATAAAAAACCTAGAGATATTGCATATGAGAACATGTCCAGTATTCTTTTATAGTCTGGAAGGGGGTCTCAGTGCCCATATATATGAAAGTGTGCACCTGCCTTCAATAAGCTGACATCAGGAGACACAACTGAACCGTATGCCAAATATGCCTTGTAAAAGCAAGTTTAAAAAGAGCAGACTTTTGTGCTGAAAAAATATGTATGTATTATTAAAGGAAAAGCATGGTTGAGTAGTTTTAGTTGGGATCTGAGAGAAGAAACTGTTTGAGTGAGTTCAATGGAACAATGGAAGAAAAAAAATGTAATAACTGACCAGAATCATAATGAACTTTGTTTTCGTTTATCTTTCTGAAAAATCACTGAAAATAATTTGAGGCAGCTCAGCTTGCTGTGATTTTTTTGTGCAGATGCTTCCAGTTTCGCAGATATGTTTTCTCTGCTGGAATGTCTGGCCATGTTTGCTTAGTCCTTGTTTGAGAGGAAGACTGCACCCCTCTCATGCTTGCTTTTTGGGGCTGCCTCTTGGGCTGCTCTGCCTTGCCAGTTTGTGGGTGGTAGAGATGGAGGGAGTCTGACACTGGCCAACAAGATTGCTATCCAGCAGGGACCACAGCCCTGATCATCTTTTTCACTGCACATCCATTACTGTCATAATTTCCACTACTTGCAACTGAGACAATAATTTGGTTTTACATGATCATGTAGAAGGGTTCTTCAGACAAATAGACTAGTAACACTGAACTTTGGCTGAAGCAGAGCGCTAGAGGCTGTCCAGCAGACTTTGATGTGCACTAAGTTATCTTATTCTCTGCTCAGAGCCTATCAGCCAACCTACAAAGAGGTACATGTAGCAAACAAGTTGCTCGCAAAGGCAAAAATCCACCCACAACATGGACTTTGTACTGGAGCTGAAAAGAGCACAAAATGGTCCAGCTATTAGTTATCCATGGGAAACAGAAGAGAATGTCACAAAGTAGCTGCAAGCTGTAGGTGTTACATGTTCATTTCTTTTTCATGCTGGAGTGTCTGTAGGCCTGGTGCTCCTGCAGGCTGAAAGGGCTGTTGAGTGAAGGAGGAGTAAAGGGAAGTGAAACAGAGAGGCTTTCAGGGAGTCAGGGCTCAGAGAGAATGTGTGGGGTTCATGTGGCCGAATGTTGATGTTTACATCTGAGCCTTGGTTCTCTTTCTTGGTGAGAAAGGAACATATCCGGTCAGTTTTAGGTGTCTTCTGGATGTCTGGATGAGAGGAATAACTTTCTGGCAGTACCTGCGCTTCTCCCATGACAATGGCAGGCTGGACTGGCTGAAATAGAGACCAGCACCATGATGGGAGACAAATCCAGCCACACCTGGCCTGTTTCTTTTCTGGCAGAGTATGCGATGGTTTTGCACATTTCAGAACGGCTGTGGGGTGTGGAGCAGAGGGAATATGGGGGTCCTTGGGTCATCCCTGTGTTCATACCAAACTAGCCGGCAAGCGTAGAATCGTGATGCCTCAGATTGTTACATAAAACAATCTCATGAACAAGAGAACCGTGCTATGTATTGAAACCTGTTGTGTGTGATGTCTTCATTAGCTGTCAGAATTAGAGGGTTGTTATTGAAGTTGATTGTGAGTGGGATAATCCAGTGTCCATTATGCCAAGTATTTACGTGAACACAACAAATCTCTGAAATTTGGAGACTGCAGACCCCAGGGGCTAATTCCTGTAGTCCCAAGGCTAGATGCTGCTTGTCATTATAAATCCAGAGGATATTCATGGGGACTCTGATCTACTGAATTTAAGGAGCCATCTTCTCTGCTTGCTGCTCTCTCCCCTTGGTGTAAGAGATGTGCTGAGAGTGGGATGGTCTTTGTGTGAGCTCAGAAAAGCTGCCCTCCATACCGCCCGACCCTACACTTGCATAAGCTCGAAGAGGATAAGGTTAATTGTGAAAAGTAGAGCAGCTCTTCAGTACTCTTAAATTTTGCTGTGACTAAGCAGATCATCAGCAGAGGTAGATGGTCTATGTCCCAGAGTCTTTGAGATTCACTGGAGAACGTGGGTTGCTGGAGTCAGCAACCTTCCACCTTTTGTGGTTTTGTTTCCAGACATCCAAACCAATTTTTGTCTCCTGTTGGCTCCACAGATTTGCAGACTTCTTTTTGAAGCTTCTGTCTGACATGTGACATGTATCTGACCTTTATGTATGTACAGAAAAGGAGTTGAACCTTTAAGGACTGGAGACCCTCAAAATGATTTACCATTGCAAAAACATCCAGAGCACATTTTGATACAGCTACTGCTCTTTTGGATGCCTGTGGAATGATTATAAAAGGAGAAGGAAATTGATATTGAATTTTTCATTATAAGCAAAAAGCCTATTAATATTTAGATGGTTTAAAGCTTTGTGGCAGCTCAGTTTGTAGTGCATTTTTTGATGGTTTTAACCTGCTCTTACATTTAGAGATCTCAGTTTCATCTGTGGCAGTTTTGGAGTGATGGGTGCTTGGGAGTCCTGTGGTGATGGGAGGCTGAGCTCCCACGGGAGGAGAGGAGGAGTGCTGGGGGTCTGCAGGGAGGATCAGACTAGCTCTCATCAGCCTAGACAGGCAGCAGCAGGGACCACTAGCGCCAGTGGTGGCTGAAGAGTGCTGTGGCTGAAGACCTGAAAAGCTGCCATCCCTGTGCATGCAGTAAGTCATGACTTACAGTCTTGTGTGTAGAAAGATCATGTACTTTAGTCCTGAATCCAACTCCTATTCTTACGGTGACACTGGGCAAGTAAACTGCATGGGTCAAGGGAGGAAAGGAGTCAAAAGCATTGTCCTTGTTTCCTTTTGAGTTCAGTGGACAACCTTTCAGGGTTGCTGAGCCTTATGGCCTCTGTCTCAGTTCTTCTATCTGTAGAAAAAGTTTGTGAACTGAGACGGCTCCTGTGAGAAGTACTGTGTAAAGGATGAGCGCTGTTAGAGCAAGTTTCACATCTCTGCTGAAGCCCACAAGTGAGTTTGCTTTTGGCTTCAGTGGAGTCAGACTTACAGCAGTGTGCTTTTGTGTTTACAAATGACAAGAACTGAAAAAGTATGGTACTTGCTTGGGCTAACACAGTATAAGGTCTGGCAAGAACAACTGCACAGCATCACACAGAGGGAATTACACAAAGAGTTTCCAATGGAAAAGTAAGACTGCAGTTTAACTCTGTTGTCAATAGCTGTGGTATTCTAATTGCATCGGCAGAGTAGTGGGAAGGTGAGAGATACAGAATGGTTCATATGTTAGGAAAAATGTTGCAAAGTAGTAAAATGTTTGCAAGCTTTGAAAAGTACTTGGTTTTTTTTTCTCTGTATTGTTTTACTTGCTTTCAAATGGTCTTTTCCATTGTAAAGAATGTTTCAGGGAATAGTGGCTAGACTCCAGGTTCTAAAATTGATGATATCAGCTCTTCAAAGCTGCCAGATCAGAAACGCAAAGATATACATAAAGGTTTTATTTCAGTGAGACCTTATTCATTATTTTCAAAGCAAAGAAACTTTTTTCCTCCTACAAAAAATTCTCTTTCATTAAAATGTTTATACTGTGGTGTGTATTTGAAGGGCTGTCCTTTGAACAGATTTCTTGTGGCCTACAGCACAGAAGAATTAAACTGGCATTTAAGCAGTAGATTAAATGAGGGTAGGACCCCTCTGTAATTTGATAGATGATGAGCAGGTGGATGAAAGATAAGAATTAATAACTATCTGCTATAAGAATAACAAACTGAGTAACAGAAGAGTTCATTGAAGACTTAAGAGGACAACAAATGACCTAAGCCTCGTATTCTCCCTTATCTCTGCCTTCTTCAAATCAATGCTGTGCTTCACATAGAAGGAACTCAGTATTTCATATCTGAAAATCTGAAAGAATATGGCAAATGGGTTATTTAGAAAAGATTAAATGTCACTGCTCTCTCTCTCAATGCATATTTTGTACAAACTGAAAATAAGAATGTAAAGATAAATTAATACCATTACAATCACCAATAATGAATTAACTGTCACACCCCGGAATTTCTCTCAGGAGTCAACCTCCTAGTAACTGTGTGAACAAAGAGAAGCAAAGGCTGCTTCACTCCAGAGAACTCGTTGCCTGTTGGATAGGAATGGAGCTAGGGGACAAATGCAGGCAAGGAAAAGGTGAGAGAGAAATGGGTTAGTGGTGAACACTGACCGTAGAGCCATCAGCCACTCTCATGGAACATCAGAGAATTGCCTGCCTTCCTTTATGAAGGCTGAGGACCAGAGAGAAGTTCATCAGCACTGCACAGGATGCTTTGGACTGAATAGTTTGTTTTTCAGACTTCTTTTGGAATGGGTTGAAAAAGTCAATAAAGGTGTTACTTTTCCATGAACAAAGGAGTCCACAGGGTTGTCTGTATGGTATATGGGCATACCAGAGAAAAAAAGTTGCCAAGGTTATAACAAAACAGTGAACGGACACTGAGGCAAGATCAGACAGTCAGTCACTCACAGATAAGGCAGAAGGAATCAATTCCATGTAAGTAATTACTGTCAAACCCTGGTACAAAATCATAGGCAGTGGCATTGAAATGGATGCCAAGAAGTCACTTAGTCCATTCCCTTGCTTCATGTCAACATTAACTTGCTTAAATTTGCTTAAATTTTTCTGTCCAAGAAATTGAGTAGCTCCAGTGATGGGATAGAACAATCCTTCAAAGTAATAATCTATTGCAATTATTAATGAACCACAACATCAAGGGGGTTTTTTAAGAACTTCCTCTGCAGAAATTTATGGTCTCATGACCTCCCTCAGATAAAACACCACCAATTCTTCTACTTCTGTGGTCAGATCTCTGAATATAATCTACCCAAAAGCTCATATCTTCCTTGAAAAGTAGTGCCTCGAACTGGGCACAGACTCAGACTCTGCCTGATGCCTTTTCAGTGCCAAGCTTGGGGGGAGAATTACTGTAGATACCTTGGAGTGGTCCCTTCTGCCAGTACATCCAGAGTGAGGTTTGGGTTTTGGCTGAAGTTCCAGTGGTGATTCATGGCCTGCTTTTGCTTTCCTGTAACCATGCTTTCCTTTCATTCTCTATTTGTGCTTATGTAATTGGTTATTTCTATCTACCTATAAAACTTTTCAATTGTCCTTATTTAATCACATCCTGATCTTTTGCAATCTGTGTTGAGTTTCTGAAAAAAAAAATCATTCTGGACTTTATTCCCATCCATATTTGATTTTTCAACTCTTTGCAACTATGGTCAGCTGCAGTTAATTCAGGTACATATTATATAAATTGATAAATCAATGTATTTGCATTTCTCTTTTGAAAATGTGTGTATACATCAATGTATATTTACTCCATCATCACAGCTATTCAGGAAGATATTTGATAGACCATATTTGTTACACCTCTTTTTTTTGACGGTGAACCACTGGAAATTGCTCTGTGTCTGGTTTTGCATTTGGTTTTGAACTCACTTTATAGCGCTTGCAGCAATCCGTTTCTAAGCTTGCTTATGAGAATGTCCAATCAGGCAGTGTCAAAAGCTTTGCTTATGTTGAGTTATATGTTTACTAATGTTATGTGACATTTACTATTCGCCTTCTCTACCTATGCTCCTTTCACCATCTACAAAACAGATCTGCCTGTTGTTGCAGGGAATTAGAATAGTTTGCATAAATTTACAAATATGTCTACTGCTACCACTTTCTCTTTTTAATTTTTTTTTCTTTATTTTTGGTGTATTTTTTGGAGATTACTTGCTCCATCACTGTAAGGGGACTTAAAAATTTAACAGACCTATTATTTCCAAGCTGCACTTTTGCATCTGTTTGAAAAATAAGCACTGTCTTTGCCCTTTCAAGTCACCTGGAATGTAACCAGTCCTCCATAGCTTTCCAAATATAACTGAAAATGTCTCAGAAATTGTATGAACCAGTATTCTAGACATCTTTTGATGACTTTCACAGGACCCATTGATTTACAAGCTACTTAAGCACTTTTCATTCCTCATTTTAGCCACCTTTTAAAATATTTGTCAGTTGTAGTTGTGTCAGCTGCCATTTCAGTGACAACAGAAAGAAAACTTTCTGGCCAATCATCTGTTGAATGCTTTCCTTCTCTGCTAAACCACCTGTTCCAAGGTCTTCATCGTATGTTAAGGTACCTATAACATAATTTCCTATTATTTTTTTTGTTCCTTGTTTTCACATTCAAATCTATCAAATGCATATTCTTGCAAACCACAAATTTACCTGTATTGTTATGAGCTGTGAAATATCTGTGGAGTCTAAATTACATTGCTATTTACCCTCATTTGTAATTAATATACTCCATGTGTACCTGTTTCAGAAGGTATCAAGAACAAATTGTCAGTAGTAGAGCTCTTTCATACCTGAGATAATTGCTGAAGTTTTGGCCTATGGCGCAACTTGGTGTGTGTTGGGCCTTCGGGAAATGTAAGTACTTCTGCTGTATTTAGATAACCATTGCCTCATCCTTCTACGTAACGTCTGTCTTTACTAAAACCACATCCTCTGGTTGTTGCTCTTGTTACAACTAAACATGGACATGGTGCCATTTGCACCTTCCTGTTTAGGAATAATTTTGAACATTTTTCTTTCTCTCTTCAGGATTTTTTTTCTTTTTGCTGCTGGAGGATTATCTAGCCCATACTTCACTTCATGAATCTGCTTTCTTGTACTCTTTTCTGGGTTATTTGTCTGCCTGATGCTTCACAATGTGTACTCTCTCCCTTGCTCTGTGTGTGCTGCTTTCTGATGAGGTGTCTGCACTGCTGCAGTAGCTTGCAAAGAGACAACATTTTGTATCTTCTGGCCCTTCTGACCTTGGCAATGGTAAAGACTTGGTTGAGTGTCCTGGCTTATTACTTCATAATCCAGTTTAGTGGCATCATTAGCAATTGTCAAGGTTTCTCTGTGTGTTTGGGGGCTGCTACTGCACCACGTCTGGCCTCAATGCATTAGGTAATACTCTGGGAAACTCAAATTCTATATGTATGTGTGGCAGGTGAGCTTTGAAACTACAGTAGGATCATCTGATATGAGGATCAGGGGCTCATGAGATTCATGAGGCAAATGCAATATTGCAGAAAGATTTCTAAGAATGAATACAGTAAGAGAGATCTGGGTAATGTGTCTTCTTAGCATTTGTGACCTTGGAGTATATAAAACTTAGTGGCCTCTTCTTAGAGAAAAGTGGTTTCACATTTTAAACTGGAAGCATTTAGCATGGCATTGGCTTTCTTCTTTGTGTGTGGACGACTCTGCTAACACCCATATAGCGCAAGCTGTCAAGGCTGACATATGGCATACTGGGTGATGAACTGAGGGAGCAAAATATTACATGTAGATGTGTGAGCAAAAGAGGGAAGTGGGAAGCGAAGAGGAGGAGAAGAAGAATTTGTCCTAAAAAAATTTGATTTTTTAATTTTGAAGACATTTACACAATATCTACATCCACCGGCGGCTTGGAAATAGTGAGTAAGCAAGGCAAAGGGGTTCTACAGGGGCTGAGGAAATACTATATTTATAGGGAAAAGAAAGCATAAAATTTTCCAATTTGCCTTTAAAGAAAGAATTTGTCTATAAAGTATGAATGGTTCAACTCACCAGATGTTGTGTAACAATTGGTTATATATTAAAAAGTAAGCTACTGTTTTAGTCTTTGAAATAAAAAAATAAAATGACTTCTGATTGTTTCTGATGTGCAACAGCATCAACATATGTTTTCAATGAACAAGAAATAATAGGCTCCTCAGTTGTACTGAAATTGTTACTTTGTTGCAAATTTCAAAGGCATTTGTTGCCGTGTTCATGAAGTATTTGCATTTCTCCTTAGGTCAAAGGCACAGTATTCACTATTTTTCCTGCTTTCCCCATTCAACAGGATTTACATGGTGTGAGTGAAAGGTGAATTTGTCCTCTTGTGGCTTTCCTGCTATTTTTTTCACTTGACCCAAAAGCTAAAAAGTAGCATTGAATCAAGCAGATCCTGTGAAAAGTTCTGTATAAAGAAAGCACTGCAGACCTACGGTGTCACACTTAGTGAGATGAAAGGATATTAACTTAGGACTGCCTTGTGCTTTCAACAGAAATCTTGTTCCTTGTATTACAAACCAAGATAACTAACATAATTTAATTATGCTGCAATAGTGGTTGAAATGTATATGTCTTTTGGCATAATGTAATTTTTGTTTAGAAAATAAACAAAATAGCCTGCAATTTTGCTGGAATTCCCTCCTGTGGGAAAAAAGTTACCAAGTGGCTGTTGTCTTATGCATATTTGCAGATACTATTTATGTTAACCAGCTTGGGAATTTTTGAGGCTCAAGGGTTTATTTTATTCCCTTTTCCTTTATTTTAAGATTTAGTACCTAATGTCAAGGCTACTTTGTTTCTATAACATGTTTTTGTCTTCTAGCATTCAAATGACAAGTAAAGGTTGGAAAAAGAGTAATTTTAAATATTTTTTGCTCTCAAATTATTGAAAAAATACATGAAAGCTTAGAATAATTTCAGGAAATATTCCAGGTAAAGGCAAGAGTGAGGTCAACGGTATCCCTTTAATCTTTTCAGAGTCTCAAACACTTACCTGTACCACAGCGTTAGCTCTACATGCATATATTTACATGAAACTGGAATGTATGAAACTAGTTAAAGAATATCACACAAATGCAATGAAATATCTCCTGCCAGTTCCTGCCTAAAGTTTTTATGCTAAACCTACTGGGCCACACTGGGGTAACTGAGAGCAGTTTGCTGAATGTTCTAATGTGCTTCCTATTTATATGTAAAAAACAATTGCTGTATAAGAATTTTTGTCTGAATAGAGATTTAGGAAAAGCACTTATGATTAGGTAAATATTTTAATACCTAAAGGGTTTTACAAGTTGAAATAAATTAATGAATGTTCATTGTTATGCAAATATATGCAAAGTCATCAAGCCAATCTGCTATCTTTCAGAGGGTTTCAGCATGTTAAAGCTGATTTATCAGTGATGGTCCTAATGCAAACACCAATCTCACAGTGACGTTGCACTGGTTTGTTTCATCATTTGTTACAAATTTTGGACTTTGGAATTAATCTGCTCAGCCAAAGATCCCCTTGTGGAGAAAACCTGTAGACTCAGTAAGTAGTAAGCACCTCTATATACTTGTAAAAATAATTCTAGAATGTTGGCATCTTTGCGTAATATTAAATGTTTAAAAATGGTCATACAAGGAACATATTTCCTTATGACTGCGGTCTCTGGCTTTCAGGCATTATAAAGTCTTTAAAGTTATACAAATATGATTAAGTCTTCCAAGAAATGTTCTCTTTGCTGTTTTGCTTCATACCTCCATATAATCAGACTAACTGTACCTCTGATGTATGTGCTAGTGCCTCTCTCCAAATTGTGGCTGCTGGGCTGGATACATGGCAGGACAGGCCACCTACTCAACCCAGGATTAAATGGGGATTCCTGTGTTTCCAGTAGGAGTTCATTAGATTTCTGTACAATGCCATCACACTAAATTAATACAACTTGAAGCTTCCTTGAGTCAGAGGTCAAAATCTGTTCTCAGGTTTGCCAGGTTTGCATATTCAGTTATACTTTCCCCATATAGCATTTTGGGAGTTTACCTAAGGGTAATACCTCTTGGTGTCTTAGCTGGCTTTCAGGAATTACATGCTTTGCTTCTGAAAGTGGAGGGGAGAGCAACTAGAGGACTCTGTTAAAAAACGATCTAATAGCAGACACATCTTTTTTTTAATGCATGAATTGGGTTTTACAGAACAGTTTATGCAATATGGAATATTTTGTTTACAGTCTTTGAAAGATAACTACCACTTAATGTTCACTACAGGACAGAGAACCATTTAGATTTTAGCTGTTTGGTGTCTTATCTCACATAAACACTCTTTTCTTGTAGTTCTTGCCAAAAAAATGGAAAACAAAAGACACTGCACTAAGAATCAGTGGGAATCCAGGGTCTGTGGAAAGTGGCTGAGAACGGAAGTCACATTATCTGCTGTAAATGTTACCAACTTCAAATACAGACCTTATTTCTACATATGAATAATTTACAGACTGATTCTGATTTGCAATTACTTATTAATGGCTGGTGTTAATAGACTATTTGGATATTATTTGTTACCCAGAGCCAATGTACCTGACATTGGAGCACAATTAACCCTATCAGCTGATTCTCTTCTGCAGCCAGACAGGATCACAAGAACTTTTCAAACTGAAGTATAACACGTAGTGTGCTCTCAAAATATGTCCCGTAGCTGAACAGGTCATGTATCTTATACAGCAAGGTATTCATCAAAGTGTCATGAAAACAACCAGGATGCACCTGAGTAGTTGTGGATAGCTGATGTTACAGATGAACGGAGACAGATAACTAAACATGTTATGATCTTCATAATGATTTTATCTAATTTATTTTTGCATTATTTGAGAAAATCTTTCTGAGAAAATTAACAAAATAGCATATCAGTTTTATGATGGGAACCACCAAGGAAAATCACTTATGCTAGTATGAAGAAGGTAATTTTATACGGAATTTTAGAGATTTCTGTTCTTTCTAAAAGGTTTTGAGTGTACAGTGAAGTGTATTAAATAAGAGAAAATTATGTTGATGAATTAATTTTATTCTGTGTTCTCACCCATGCAGCCCCAATCAGGCTGTTCAGTGTCAGTGGGGGAGGCTGGACACTGCCATCTCCCCTTGGGAGGTGTGTGTGCCTTTCCCCAGCCACAGGTGTGATTGCCGCTTGCCCACATTCCTGTTGGGGACTTTGTCCCACGTCCTCCCAGCTCCAGGGCTATAAGCACTACTGTTCACATTCAGGCTCTTTCCAAGTAAGGTGTTTGTGTTTTTTTAAGAAAACTTGTCTATAAAAAATAATACTGGTCTAATTTAATAATTTGTGTGCTCTTGTCTTCCCACAGACAAAGTTGTCTCTCTTTACTCTCCTTTCTGCTCCTAGGTGCACCCTGGCACTGGTGTCCTTGGGGCAGGAGGATTTTCATGCCAGTCTGTGCTCAGTTTCTCTCACAGCATAAGTGGTAAAGTGGTTCTAAGTTATGTCCTCCCTGTATAGTTAATTTTTCAGCTTTTGCTCTCTTTCCTGTGGTGCTATTATTGTTTCATCTCAATCTGAAAGCATTGGAGTTCCTGGAAGAGCTGTTTCCCACCTAAATTTTTTTGTAAGAAGTTATGAACACTTATTCATCCAAGGAACTGTGCTTTCAACCATCTTGTTAAAAGTTAGATGTAGTAAAGTCAGATTGATAAAGTTGTCTAATGGTGAAGGAAGATACTAACCCAACATATTAGTCTAATCCATCCAAAATTATGGGCTTATTTTATTAAGGATCTTCAGAGTCAAGCACAAATGTATTTTTCTGGTACATTTGTACCACAGCTGCATTGAGAACTCACAGTGAATAAAGAAGTCCACACTAAAGGAGGTGGAATACCAAGCAGTTCATAGACTTGCAGTAGTGTGCAATTATAGATATTGCTGTCAGGTTTTAGAGGGTAAAATACAACTAAAAGTCATTGGAAGATGAGTTTCTAACCCTTACCTATGCACTTTCAACTGGCTAGGAATACTTTGAGCATTCACAGAAACCATGGAGAACGCAGTGGAGAGCCCTGTCTATCACCCAGGGGCAGGATCTGTCTTATTCCTCGAAAATGTTTGCCCAGCATTCTCCCAGCCATTTCAGGGGTGGAGATCGCGAACTCACACCTTGACTTAAGCAACTTTCTCACTAGAAAGATCTCTGAATTTATCTGACTTTCATCTGACTTTCTTTCTTATTTTTCCATGTTAGACAAGCAAATCATTCCATTTACTGCATCTTTGCAACTTCCTTTTTTAGTTTTGAAGATGGTTATTAGATCTCCCTCCAGACTTCTCCTCCTTTAAACAACCCAATTTCCTTCAGCTGTCCCTCAGAGACTGTGTGTCTCTGGGGATTCTCATTGCTTTCCTCTGGTGTCTTTCCACTGCTCCATGTTTTCCTTGAAGTTTATGGATGAGAGATATACAGAATATTTCTGTTTATTTTTTTTTCTGAGGACTACAGTAAAATTAATTAAGATAATTTAACAGTTTGTTCCAGTGTATTTAATTTTTACATCAGCATGTAATTATTCACTGATGTTTACCTTGTGATCTACTGTAGGCTGCAGATATTTATCTGAGAAACTTTTGTCTAAACTGCCATTTCTTATCAGACTCTCATACTCGAGGGATTTACTATTGCTCCTTAACTCTATAACTTCATACCTTCTGGAACTATTCTTTTAAGACTGATTTTTCCCTGTTTCTCAAGATGCTTTTGAATGCTTACCCTTTAACAGGCATCCAGCCTTTGTCAGTTGGTTATCATCTACAAACTTAAAAGTGCATTATACTGAGTTGCTCACATCTCTCATGAAAATATGGAGCAGTACCAGACCTGAAAATGTTTAGTTTATGATGTCACTCCATTTTGACAGAGAAGTATTGAAAACTGCTTTCTGAAAACAGTATTTTCAATAAAACTTGCATACATCTTATGATAGCTTCCTGTAGCGTTTTCCCAGCTTGCTTCAGATCATCCCCTAAAGCAGTTGCCAAGTTTTACTAATGGCAAGGCACGTGGCAAATCCTTCTTCTTGCCTAGCATGAGCGCTCTCTCCTTTCACAGCTTGCAGAACTCAGGCATAAATACAAGTAGCCACACTTTCCCAAAACTCGAAGATGATACTAGCTAATGCACTGGTGGCCTCCAGCAAGAACCAGGCAATCTTTAATTACTCATAAAGCCCCTAGACAGAGAAATCAGGAAAGATGATGTTGAAATCCTTCCAAATTGCTAGTTTAAGTTTGTATCTGGCACCATGCGGGTGCTGTGGGCAGCCTACAACACAAACCTGGAGGTATGCAGACCATTTGTATTGATAGCTATAACTAATTTTAGCTTGAAAAAACAAACAACCTATCTGTGGTTTTATTCAAAAATTGTAGTGGAATTCAATTATGAATGCCTGCTCAGAGCCATTTAAATCAGAAGTTGCTGTTTTTGAGAGATATAAAAATGGAGTTGAACATTAGAGCCTGTAAAAAGCAAAAAACCAGTTTGTACTTGAAAAAATAACAAAACAAAAAATCCCAGGGAGACTAGTCAGGAAGTGAAGTTAAATGAGTCCTTAACACTCTGTTAACTCTTGTCATCACCTATTACAGCTACAATAATTTCTTATAGCAATGATCATACTCTCATCATTTCTATTTTTATATTGCAGGGGGACACTGTATTACAGCATAAGTGGAGACTTCTACAAATATCTGTGTCTCTATATGCTGATGAATGCACATTCTGGCTGAAAATTCTCTGCATTTTCAGCCCTAAATCTTTTTTCCTCCCTAGTTTGTGTATAAGTTGGTTACATGGAAGCAAAAAGAAACCTTCTTCTACTGTGAAATGAAATCTTGTTTTATGGAGTGTCAAGTAGTCAGTAATCCCACTGAAGTCAATAGGAGCTGCAGGTGTTGAACACTTCAAATCAAACTGTTCCTTTTTTGTCTTCATGTGCATAACCAAAATGACAACATGACAAGCTGAAACTTTTCTCATAACTAGTCTCTAAGGAGGATTAGTCTGAAGGCTGGATTTCCAACTGAATAAGTGAGATGATTGTGGTGTTCAGCAATTGAATTTCACTCCCACGTATTCACAGGTGCTGCGTAGGCTGCAAGGCAAGCCCCCTGCCCTGTGCTGAGGGTGCATGTGCATTCTCCTCTTCTGAGTACTCAAGGCTGCAGTTTTCCTAAGGAAGGTGTTTCAGCCAATGCCTCTTCAAACCTGCATCCTTGGGGTAGTTGCTGTTGCCTTATGGTTCAACTGCCCATTTCACTCCCATACCTATTTTCTGAGCTGGAACATTGAACCAGGGGAAGGGAGCTGCCTGCCTAATGCTAACAACTGATGACACTGATGCAGTGGTGCTTCTGGAGTGCTGTGAGCAAAACCTGCCTCTGAATAACCGATTTTCCCTGCACTACTCTGTGTAGAGGGCACTGGTGTAGCTACCCTGAGCACACACATTTGTTCAGCAATTTGGTACATAACTAAACTCAAATGTGATCCTTGTGTGTGCCTCCTACAGGAGCAAAGCAGGTGTGCAATGATGTGGCCTTCAGGTGGGCCCCTGTGCAGGTCTTATTCATTGCTTACAGTCTGATGGTGCCTGCAAGACCTTGCATCACCTTCACATGTAGGAAGGACTGATGCCTGCCCAGAAGGACCTGCTGCTGGATGGACAAGGCAAGCAGAGGACAGAATAAAAGAAGTGGGGCTTGACTCAAGTGCATTGTTTCTTGCTGGTTGTGTGAGCTGCAAGGTGACCAGATGCAATGCCTGTGTTCTGCTCACTCCTTCTCCTTGTGAACCTCCTCATACACTGGAGTACAGGGAAATTGGGTGGTTTATCGGCTGTCACAGAAAAAACCTGTGGCAAAACCAGGAATTGAATCCAACTCTTCTGCTCTCAGGTTAACTGTATCTCTCAACCTTTCCTCTGCTTTCAGGCCTTTCCCCTGTGACTTCTCTCATCTTGGGGCAAATGCTGCACAGTTACAGTCATGAAATACTGATTTATTTATGGCTGGCTGGCCATTTTGTTTCTAGGTTTGAGAAATGCTTGGCCTAGGAGGTGTTAAAAGAGTCTGATGATCTTTTTTCTATGAGCTGAGTTAATTTCCTTCTGCAGTTGCTCTCACAGGAAATCAGGACACATTAAGATGAAGTATTATTTGTACAGAAATATTTGGAGGTGTAGGGCTATACAGCTAAAGCATATCACCAGCCAACACAGAATCATATCTCACTGTTTTGAGAAGATACAATCTCAATAGAAGCAACAAGTCTAGTTCATTTGCATTTTTCTGGAGTGTCTTCTGTTAACAAGAATCTTCTCCGAAGTCAGTGGGAATTTTGAGTAAAAGCTAAAGGACAGATTGTCTTCTTTTTTACAGCATGATTCATGCACAGAGACAGCTTCTGCATCTTCAGGTTGCCATGACTGACCTTCCTCATCATGCAGAGAGAAGAAAAACACATCTCTGACCTCAAAAAGGGTGAAGTCAAGTAGAGGAAAGAACAACACAGGAGAAAGCAGTAGCTATTTATATCAAATGAGGGAGCACATGCGACACCATATGAGACAGTTTATATGTAAAGCCTTTTAAGTCTTCTACTCCAGCGAACTTACATTTATGACTATGATAATGGTAATCATAAGTTCTATTTTATGTTCCCAGTCCAAAAAATGACAGCCCTTCTGTAATTATAAAATGTTGTTGCCACTGAAATGACTTCTTGTTTTGCAAGTTACTTCTGCAAAACAAACACAATAGAGAAACCTTTGGTTTGCTGCGTGGTAGGTGAGTCAATGTTATCATCAAAACTGAATAAATAAGTCTTTATTTTTAGATATTTAAAATGTAGCACAATAAACCCAGTATTTTTATAGACATCTTTTGGTTTATTCTCTTTTTGCGATACAATCACTTTAACCTGTATTCATCATATGACTGTGTGTGCCTTTTTCACCCCCAGAATACTATCAGCAACCTTTAATCTCACCAATGTGTTAAGTGAGTGCAGCATCACCTTCTTCCATTCAAAGATAAAAATAGTATTTTCTTTCCCTTGGGGGAATAATATGTTTTTCTTGCCATGGCTTACCGTTCTAATGCTTTTATCACTGTCTTTTGTTTCAGGAGCTATGAATATGCATTGCTTAGTTTCCGTCTTCTATTGTAGCACCCAAGTGTCAAAGCATATGGTATGAAGTGGGTGAAATTCAACCTCCTATCAAAAAGTGTAAAGGAAGCAGGTTAGAACGGGATCTTGAAATCCATAAGGAATGTATGGAGGTGTTCAGGACAGTGGGAGAATAGAGATAAAGGAATAAAAAAAGAATGAGGTGGAAATATTACAGATATGTCCTGTTTTTTAGGATTGTTTTTTATAAATATTTGCTATCGGTTATTACACTAAAGAGCATATCTGAGCCCCAGTACTGGCAAAAATTGTTTCTCAGCTATTGTAATGTAGAAATATTTAGCAGGTGTTGATTTTTAGAGTTATCTATTTTTGTAGATGTCTTGTGTGATGGCTGGAATAAGTATAAACAGCTTGAATACACAGGCAGTATATATGTCCAGTATATATTCCCTGTTGTGTTTTGGAAGAAAATATTTTATTGTATGTACCATGTAGAGAAACCTTTTGATTAATCAAGTTGTGCTTTAATCATGGTGTTTAAGTGTCTAAATATTACCAAGAAAAAGAAAAAAAATTCTATTGGAAAAAGAACAGATTTGATGATATAGGTTTATACTGCCTGCTTCTTGCTAGAAATGAAGAAAACACTCTGCAGTAAAAAGCAGACATTCAAGAGATTCTTGGCCTTGTGTCTGAAAAAGGCAGACTGTTACAAGTCCATTCATAGTGTAGGACTGAAGAATGAACCTCAAAAAGGACCAGTAGTAATGTCTCTGAGGTGCCAAGAATGGGGCGGGGGGGTGGGGGGGAGGGCAGAATGAATCCGAACTCATTTGAAAATAGCATAATCCTCTACCTGAGCAGGCTTAACTGTAGCTACTGATGAGCTTGCTATTTGTGGTTGCCTTTAGGAACCTACTCCAGAACACACAGAAAAACTAATACAGAGAGGGAACCCTTTCTGGAGGATTTCCAGAAGCTCCTGTTTTAATTTCGTTCTATTCACGTCCATAAATTCATATTTTTCATTAATTTCATCTGAAATAGATATAAATGATATCTTCATGTATTTCCCATATAAAATACCTCCAAAGGTAGCGCTTTTTAACTGTCATACACAAGCTGTAATTCATAAAACTTTATCATGACACAGAAATAGTCACCTTTTGATAACACGACAAAATTATTTTATTACTTCTTGACATTTATATGTCAAGTGAATACAGTTTGATCGTGCTGAGGAAATGCAGCCAGTCCAACCAAGCCTATCAGCATAGAATAGCAATATAGCATACACTTGTGCCTTTAGCTGCTGACAATTTAACTTGCTTCTTAGAGGACAGGAGCATTGCTCATCTGACCTGTCAATAAAATGCACTTCAGATGGTAAAATTCCAGCCTCAGAGTGATCCTCTAACATAAAAGGTACAAAGAAAATGCTACTTCATCCATACATCAACCATGCTGTGATCTGTATAGCTAATCCTGCAGAATGTTATATAACAGACAGAGCCTTCATGCTAAATGGATGTGCAAGGTTACACGACAAGAATGCAAACATCCTGCTAAGGCTTAAAGCCAGGGTATCTCTCAGGTGGTCGGAGTGCAATTTAAAACTCTTATTTCTTCGTGCTGATGATGACCTTGCTGATCTGCACATGATGGATGATTCTGAGATATGTGCTGTTGAGAGGCATAGGAAGAATGAATTCTTCTTCCCCTTCAAAAAACATGTAGTCAAAAGAGAGTTTTAGTACAATAGTAGTTCTCTAGTATACACAGTGTGTGAAGAGTTCATTTCAGAAAGCTTTAAAAAGGACATTATACAGAAGATTCATTGCTGAAAAGATACTAAGTGGTTTCAGAAGTGCAGGCAGAAGATATAGTTACAAAATATAAATAAAATATACTTAGTAAAATGGCAAAGGAACTCTCTGAATGAAATTCCTTTGGTATAGCAGCCCATTCAAACTTTATGACCACTCAAGTTCCACCTAAACACCCAGAAGAGAATTTCAATCTTTACGATTTCATCTAGATTTCAGCAACACGCAAAGACGTGTCCTAGAATCTGGAGACTTAGGACTGAAAAAAGACACTTGGAGTGCATGGAATAGTTTTTAAAAATACCTTTTTCATCCAGATCCCTTGGCTAGCTTGATTGAATAGTTTAAAATTGTTTACTTAGTTAACATGCCGTGTTGCTACTGCCTGGCCATGCACTGCTAGATTTTTTTTTTGCTGTGAAATTAAGCCCTTTGAACCAGAGAAGCCA
Source organism: Dromococcyx pavoninus (assembly GCA_033558185.1). NCBI lineage: Eukaryota > Metazoa > Chordata > Aves > Cuculiformes > Neomorphidae > Dromococcyx > Dromococcyx pavoninus. The sequence continues at coordinate 151,289 of JAUMJL010000267.1, read as the reverse complement.
TTGGAAAAAAACCTCAAGCCTTTGCTCTGCCTTGCCCTTTTCCAGGAGTTCACTTGTTTACTTATGTCACGTTTGTTTGTTCTGCAGTAAATTCAGCACTGGGATAGTCTCTTTAACAAGTTGCTGCTATGTTTTGTCACTACCACAAGCAGTACTTAGCCAAGGTCTCTTGGGGCAAATAAAAGCACAGACCATTTTTAATTTTGTTACGAATTTTGTAGTTAAAATGAAAAAAATCCCCACCCATCCTTGCTTAATTGAAGAAAAAATATATGTTTTTGAGCCTTAGCAAGGAATATTATTGTGCTTTTTCATCTGCTTACAAGAAAAAAATAGAAAAGCCTAATGATCCAAACTCCTAGTTTTAAAAGACTAATTTGTCCTAAGTCTTTTGAAGATAAACTGAAAAGAAGTAAAAACTGAACAAGCAATTCCAGATTTTACCTACCACCTTGTCTTACTGTTTCACTGCTTCAAAACGGAATAAAATAAAATTACAAGCAAAGAGTGAAATTCTCAGTTGGGGTAGGGACTGCTGCACCTGGCCCCCAAGACTAGGCAGTTTAAGCACCAGGGCTGGACAGCAAAGGTCCCAGACCCACTCTGATCCTGGACCGGCAGTGTCTAGAGGTGTTGTCACCCCACAGAGGGTCTTACTTTCCTACTCTCTTCTCCCTCCTCCCCAAAAGCTGCTGTGCGAGATGCTTCCCCAGAGGGTGGGGAAACCCTGAACAGCTTCCTCAAAACCTGATCATAAACTCAGCCCACACACAGCACAACCAAACCACTTCCATGGGGTCCTCCACAATGGCCAGGTTTATTTGGTCAAATGGGTGTCATATATGTTATTAATAGCCAGGATGAACATAATACAGAGAAAGCAGAGCTTGGGGTATTGCCATAAATGCAAAGCTTAGTAGGTGTTATGGCTCCAGTAGTACTTGAGTTTAGCACTCAGACAGTCTTCGCCGAATTACTTACATTTCATGTCCTATCACTACAGCATTTATTTTTCTTCCCTTTCTCATGAGTGAATGAAAACAGAGACAGTAGTCCCCCTGGAAGAAAACACTAAGAAAATAAGTATCACTTGAGATACTTTTATAAGGAAACGCCGCCAATCTGGGAATATAAAGTTTCTATTGCTCTTTCTTTAGTGAGATGCTTGGTAGCATGCCCACGCACATGGTCACAGCCAGGGACTTGGGCTGAGCTGGAAGCTGGTAAACGAAAGCAGAAATGTGGTAAAGATAAAAAGCAGATCACAATCTACTTCTCAGCCATGACTTACTCTGAGATTAATGGGAGTTCATTTCAGGGCAAAGGCAAACGATCTGGCTGAAAAAACAGGAATGTGAACTTCTTTTGTCCAGGGATGGATGGGTTTCATCTCAAGAGACTTTAGCCGTCTAAAAGTCAGATGTCTATCTCAAAATAGTTGTCTTCAATCCCTGCATAGGGAACATTGAATAGGGACTTCCAGAGGGTGATTCCCATCCCTTCCAAGATGTGTTATCCTGGGGCAGTGCCTGTCTCCCTCCGTTGTTTCTGGGGACAGTCTAGACATCTAGATCACAAGCCCATTCCCTCTTCAGCTTAAGTTCATTTGTGCTTAGTTGTGGGCAAAGTTCATGTGGTTTAGATGTGACTATAAGCAGTCTTATGGCCCTGTTATGGACTCTGCTGAGCTTTCTTTCAGAGATATCCTACAGTTTGAACGCTATATATATGGTAATCCTGCAGTGACCTGGAGCTTGGCAGTGTTGAAAAGAGCACTTTCAGTGTACAGCTTTAAATTGTACCACAGCTTACAGAGTTCATGTGCAAATCTTACTGAAATACTCATGCACAGGAAAAATAATCTGACTCCACGGTCCACAGACGTACCTAAACGGTAGGGCTGATTTTGCAAAGGAGTTATGAAGTTTGATCTAGAGATCAGTTTGTTTGGATTGGGATATTTTTTAAGAATCAGATGGCTTTCAAGTCAGTGAGTGCTCTGTTACTAGTAGAGATTTTACAGATATGACTTGCATGAAAACAGCCTCTGCTCTGCTAAGCTTCTCTTTGAAAAGATTCTTGCCTTTATGGTCCTTTTACAAAATGGGATCAGGAGTTACATTAACATCTCAGATAATATTAATGAAGGCGTTAGAGTTACTCTTTTGTAAAACTTGTCGAAAAATAGCCTAAAAAGAGGATAGGAACTTGTAAATTGCCTCAGGACCACTTAAATCATGTTTAAATGTCATCAACTTGTGCCAAGGGAGGTTCAGATTAGACATCAGGAAAAATTTCTTCACTGAAAGGATTACCAGGCACTGGAATGACTGCCCAGAGAAGTGCTTGAGTCACCATCCCTGGAGGTATTTAAAAGATGGGTAGATGAGGTGCTCAGGGATATGGTTTAGTACTGTACAAGTGTGGTTGAACTTGATAATCTTAAAGGTGTTTAACAGTTCTATGATTCTATGATTCTATGAATAGGCAGATGCTACTGCTGTTTCATTAGTCTGTAGTGCCATGGCATCTTCTTAAAAAATGTAAATACAACATGCCCCCAGTATACAGGAGTCAGACACCGAAGACAAAATGGAGCTACAGAGGCTGGAAGGTGTCCAAAGACCACAGAAGTCAGAGAGGTGGGATTTGTTTAATCTAGCAGTAGCTGTCTTAGATTTACAGCTCTGTTTTAAGCTGGTGGTCTAGCCTGCTCTATAGACTCTCCAGAGTTAAACCAGTTTAGACATCTAGGTTGCAATGGGAAGAACCCCATCACATATGCCTAGGTCACCTGTTTGGATAAGGCACCTACATTTTAGACAGATATCTTCCCACCACGATAAAAGGGAATTGATTCTGGTCCAGAGATACAGAGGTTTTACCTGCAAATCAAAAGCAAGGGTGAGTGCAATCATTGAAAGAGATGGCTGTCAGGATGCTAACAGGGTGCCAAGGAAGCTTCCAGATGAGAAAAACATGGTTTTCTTCTTCGGAAAAGAGTGTAACTCCTATACATCAACTGAAGGGTTAAAAGTCTAACTCTTGTGGAGACAAGGATAGTGGATTTTTCAAGAGGCTTAAGGACATGTTACCCTGTTGTCACCTTTCGCCCAATCCCTTTGCCAACTGCTGACATGAAGTAGAATTTATTTGAAGATGAGGATTAATGTAATGGCTGCTTTTATTCCTCTGTACTTTTTCTGATGAAATTTGATCTCTCTTCTCCACATTCCTGTTCCTCACCTGCTCTGGAAGGCAAACACAATTCTTTGAAAACAAAAGCAGTCCAGGGCAAAAAGCTCAGACCATATCTCACTTGAACTCTCACCAATATTTACCGTATTAATTACAGCTAATTCCATTAAAATTTGTTTTTGAGCACTGGGAAAAACAACTTGCTCCTATTTTTTTTCAATATTGTTTTTGCAAGCATCTTCGTTGTTTTGTTTAATTACAGATATGGACTGCCCAAGACAATACAGATACTATGTAAAATGTTTTTTAATTTCACAGTAACACAAGGTTGGAAAAGACTTCTAAGAACATCATTTGGACCAATAAGGATGGCCAAATCAAAATTTTACTCTCCTGCAGCATCTTTGGAGTATTAATATCATAAGAACATTGCCTGAAATCCTTATCAATCAAGAATGGATAGGCTGACCCAAGGTCTGGGTCTCTCAGTTGTCCAGGTCTGCTCAGAGTAAGGTGGTGAGAGTCTTCCAACAAAACCACCCAGATATCCTTTATATCAATACTGAACATCTAGGCAGGGTGGCTTGTGCATACTTTAGATTCACCTTGATATAAGTCAAACTGCACTCATAAGGGCAAACTTGGCTTGGAAGTGTTCCTGCATCTCTCACTTCAGATATGGTCGACAACAATTAATAGGTCAAATCTTTCCCTGGGCTAGGGGTTCTCAGTCTTGGAAAAACACTGAGGACTGTTCCTAACATATGGTATATTAAAGGAAATATTCATGGTTCCCACATAGGCTCTCATGTAAGCTGTACTTTACTGTCCGTTTCCAGAAGACTATTTTGTCCATCTTTGCTTAAAGGTGATTTTGGAAAGTATCAGTTGCCTCTAAGGTAACATTTAGGCCCAAAACTGTAATGCAAACATCAACTAAAGATGAAGGAATACATCTTCCTTAATATTTTAGGCAGGAAGCCTTCATCGGTGTGACTAGAATCACTGATGTGGTGTTAACAAGAATGAACATATTTTGCTAGTGTGCTGCCCAACAATTTCCAAAATGTGGAATCCAAATTTATTGAGCATTTTCACAAGCCAGAGAGTATCATATGTGTGAGGACTGTAATGCCTTGCTTGTAGTTGTTTTTCTTCCCATCTATTTTATTCAGAAATTGGAACAAAGCAAAATGTGTCACACTTCGTAAAAATATCTGTCAAGAGCAGACAAAACTCAATACATTAAAAGCTGAAAAGGGCGTCACCACCCAAATTAAAACACATATTGAATTAATGCCCTTTCAGTGTATAAATACTTATAAAGTTGTTAATTATGTAAAAACATATCTATTCCTAACAGTTGCAATATAATAATATGACATTTTCTAGAAACATAAGAATGAAAGAAATAATCAGGAACATTTTTAGTATTAAAATTCAGTGTTGTCTCAGTAACAAGTCAGTTAACAAGATCAAGTCTAGAAGGCCTTACACTTCTTTTACTCAGCTATTGCTGAGCTGAGTATGACCATTGCTTTTCAGAGATCAAGTAAGTACTCTGTTAATTGTACTAGAGGTGTATGAAGAGCCTTAGATGGAAACATAATCTGACAGGAAATTTAGAGAAGCAGTAGGATGGAAACAACTGCCACCCTGTTATACAGAATAGTAATCTGCTATGCAAATGAGAACGGCATCTAGGAGGAAATTTCAGTACTGTCCAAACATCTTATTTTTACAGTGCTATAACAATGAACCAGTGCAAGAATGACTGTGGTTGAAAACTGATTTAGCACGAGGCACTAAGTCAGGCCAGGAATGCACCAAAGTACATCCCTGGAGCCTGTTCACAGCAGCAGCTGCTCGATGTGTGCTGGAGAATTCCCAGCTTTGTCCACGATTGCAGTTAGGAATCAAAGGATCCTTTTTAACTCACATTTGTATCGCTCTGCTTTTAGTGCATGGCAGCATCACCAGAAACATCTGAACGCTCCATTACACGAGAACATGAAATGTAAAGTGCTTATGGGGTCCAGTGGCAGGAGGAATAAAACCAGACCTCACATTTAGAGATAGACTTGGTTTTATTCCTGTTTCATTGTAGAAAGTTTGTTATTTTGAAGTAAACTGGAAGGGAAAGAGCTTTGGGAAAGGTGGGGAGGTGAAAGATTTTAAAAAAACTGCAGTGAGATTGAGGAAACTGCATGTGTAGTACCAGGAGGTGCTCCAAAGCTGCAAAGTTCCCGTTGGTGGCGATTGCGCCTGCTGTGGAGTTGCTTTGCTAGTCATGGTTACATCAGGAGAATATTTGAAACAAAGTGGTGGAGGCTAAGAGGAAGAAAATGTGGTCCTTTGAGACTGGGAAGGAGATGTAGTTTCATGGGAGCAAAGAGGTATAGGAAGTATAGCTGGTAGAGGAAAACACACTTATTAAGATCTCCTGTAGCACGCAAACCTGTAACTACTGAACTGTGAGATTTTACCCAGTATAAGTGGGGTTTTTTTCCTTCCTTGTAGTAACTTAAAAAACTTTAAAATCCTCCATGAATCCTGCCTGCTCTCCTGCAATAAAGGCACTCCACTGGTGTTAGGCTGGTGGGTGTGGTGTGGAGCAGAATCTGCCTTTTCGACCTTCATGTGTTCCAGAAATAATTTGGGAAATGTGGAAGTTTTTCTTTGTCCTCAGCATTGCGGTGGTTTGTAACAGAAGCCAATACATAGCAGTAACAAAAGGAAGCTGTCACATTGATAACTCTGCACTGAATGCAAATGTAAGTGCTCTCTGTCCACAAACAGCTATATTTTGGTGTTGTTCGTCTTTCTATATGCTTGCTTAGATGTTACTTTGGCTCTTTTGTAGATGCTTGTTTTTTGCAATTTGGACAGGTGAAACCAGCAAATATGCAATTTGTGTAAACTAAGTGGTCTGTTAAGTTGAAAAGCTTTAAAGTGTACTGGCTACAGCTTTTATTTCCATTCCAGCAACTCCAGCACCAGGACAGGACATGTGGATGAGTTCTCTATTTTGAAAGCAAGTTCCTTAAGAACAACAGAATGATTTTTTGAAAGATGTGGATATATTTGAATTATGATCTTTCTAAAAAAATCTTACAAATGAAAAACAACCCAATGACCCCAAAACCTCAGTAGCAAAAAAAAAGTAACCTGTGAGTGAACTTAAAGGCTGTTATTTCATTTTTTTAAAAGCAAGCTGATGATCTGTGTTCCAAAATGAAGACTGTTCCATGGAAGAGATCTGTGGTTGGACTATTTTGCTATGTCTTAGTATTAAAAAACAACCACCTAAAAATTTTTTTGCTAGATATTCTGATGAAAACCAGAGAAGTGGCACAGATCCAAAGAAATCAATGGAGATATATCAATTTGTACCTACTTCAGGTTTAACTCTTGATTTGTATCCAAGAGCTTCAGCTCTTAGGACTACTGCTAAGCACTCTGATTTTCTTTGTGGCGTGACATAGAAATGGATACAATAAAATAGCTCTAAGTAGAGAAATACGCAAAGAAGATGTAGGGGAGAGCACAAGAACTAACTGTAAACAGTTTCTGTATTTATCACTGGACGATCTCATGTAACTGAGAGCAGAACTTTGTTTGCTTGGATATCTCTACAGCTTGTTCTGTTGTGGGAAGGGAACTGTGTGTCACCATCAATGACAGCAGCGCTAGCTGTGCTGGGCAGGTCAGCCTTGGAGGAGGTGGTTTGTCCTGTGAGTAGCCCTTGCCAGTCTTATTGTGTTCTGGAGCAGAGGCGGTGAGCTCAGCTCTAATGCACTAGATAGCATAATGGCCTGAATATTTTTTGTCTGAAAGAAAACAAAGAAATATTCTAAAAGTATTGACCAAATATCCTAATATCATTCTACATAGGATTTCTAAGGAATTCTAGCAATTCTAGTGATAAAGACAACATTAACTGGAGCACTACCAGCTAAAGCAAGCCCTGATCCCAGCAGAAGAAAGACATATAATCCTGGTGGTGATAAGGGCAAGTTGGAAAATGGGTGAAGGAGAAACAGCATAAATTCACAGCCCACCTCCCACACTTCCTCTGTCCAGCCCTCCATCTAATGTACTCATTTTTACATCCACTCTTACAAGAGTGTTTCTTTAAACCAGTTATCTCTCCAACAGGTCATTAAAGTGGCCTGGAAAGAGGCAAGACTTTTATTTTCTAATTACTTTTACTTTGCTAGCAGATATGGCAAACTTTGAAGAAATGAAGCATCAACTTTTGTTTAGTTATCTATATGTGATGAACAAGATCTTTATTCAGCGCTTCATCCTCTCTCGTGTTTTGAGGATTACTGGTGAAGTAGGTTTTCAAGACCTCTGTGGAAGTAAGAGTAGTGTGGGATCTGGATGAACTGAAGAGAAATGAAGTGCCACTTCACAAGAAGGTTTTCAAAGACTAAAGCAGCACTTCAACCCATGCATCCTTTTTCATATGAGGACCGTTTACTGGACTACTCGGAAAAAAAATAGCCCTGGCCTGACAGGCTGTGAAATCTTCAGCCACACTGATGTCTACTTCAGTTCATGTGGATCAGGTTTAACATCTCATTTGCTAGGTTGAAGACCCACCATATAGGAGCTTGGGTGGCAGGGCATTTTTACCAGCAGTCACGCTGCTGATTGATACACTCTACAGAATGGTCCTGACAAGGCCATGACTGGGTTGGTACAGCAATGGTGTGTTGTGGACCCAAAGGGGTGGAGCGGGGAAAGGGAAATGGAAGGAATGGCATATGCTGGGTTTTCTTGAGAGTTGAGAAAGTCTTTCTGTATTTTAAAGAGTGCTAATTATTGGGCTCATTGCTTGGGAGGAAAGAAGGAACAGTCTATAAAGTCATAAAGTCATAAAGGTGCGAGAAGGTGAATATAGCATAGTTTTAATTTTTCATTCACAAGAACCAAATGCCACCTCCTGATGGGATAGTGTCTCTGAGTTAGTGTTGGCTCCCAAATTCAAGAGACTAATTTGTGGGAGTTTTACTCTACCCTTGTTTCTTGGATTTTTCCCTAGGTATTTACTCCTGGGTACTACTGTGCTGCTGTGGCTGCTTTTAAGGTCTGATGAGGCAGTACAGATCATGACCAGCAAAAGCATTATCAGATAGCTGCTCTTTCCTACAAGGTTGAGATGGGGTCACTGTGCATCTCTAGACTGGAAGGATAGGACAATATGCTAGGTGCACTGTGGTGCACAAAGACCCAGATTTCCAGATGTCAACAACTGAAGTATGTGAAAAAAATACAGAAATGACCTAATATCTGTATTGTGAATAAAATATCATGAACAATTTTATTTCAAGAAGCAGGTCCTAGATGTGAAGTGAGTTCAGTAGTAACAATTAATTTTTGACTCAAGTTTGAAAAGGTAACAGCAGTAGTAATCAAATTATTAGTTTAAGCTAATTTAACAAAGCCAGGCTTCCATTTACTAGATGTTTGATGGTATTATGTTCATCTTTGCAAGTTCCTTGTGTTGCTGCTGATGTTTTTCTTGCTTCCTATTTTACTGGGCTTTGTACTGTCATCCAGAATCATCTGCATGTATCTAAATGATGGCATAGTATTTATTTACCATTAGTTATTTCTATGCCAAAATAGAAAATAGCTGCAGACTTAAAATAGGTTCTAGCATTATTCCCTGTGGTCCCTTCAAACTTAGGAAGCTTGAGCCATTAATAGAGTCAAATTAAAGTGCATGTGATGGATAAAATTTAACACATACAACAGAAGTTGAGTGATACTCAGAACCTGTAGTTTTAATGACAAAACAAACCAATAAATCATTTCAAATGATTCATATAAACATGTAATAAGAACATCTATTTACTTGTCCAAACCTTGAAAAAAGTCATTTGTTACTTTGAGCAGAGCAGGAATTGCTGAGTGTTTTTCTGTGCCTACAGTTTATGATGTATGAACCAGATTCACTGGAAATGCATTAGATGTTGTAAACATGTCTCCTGGATTTTGATTCTCATTTGGCCTCCCAGGCTGTTTGCAAGGATATTCTGATCATTAAATACCGCTATTTCTTTAGATGCTTAAGGGAATCTCATTCACCTGGTAGTCCTAGTTGTGGGAAAGGAACTCTCTGCCCTCCAGACATCAGTTCTCACGGTAGTGACCACTTGCTTCACCACAGCAAAAGTGTGGTACAAACCCTGCTTTTGTGCATAGGTGTTGCCTGATAGTAAAGATGTTGTTTCTCTCCCATCTGAACTCAGTCATGATGTAAAGATTGGAGCTTTGGCAGCTAATGAGCTTCTGCTCTTTCATAACAATAGATAAAGGAAAAAGAAGGGTACAGGACTGCTTTATTTAGGCTCTTTATTTAGCCAGAACTTCAGGTGGACAGCTGAGGGAAAAATCTTTCTGCATCATCTGTTAGTGACAGACAAAACCACAGCTACAGAGAGAACTTCATATAAACTCACCGCTCCATAATTGCTTAGGGGTGATTTGGGAGTCTCTGTGAACCAATACAAAGCAGAAATCTGATGGGTTTCGGAAATGAAATAATATTTGTTTAGAAAAGGACACCTGCACTGTAGCAATGAATACTGAGTACTTTCTTAGAGGGGCTTATAGACTGACTTCTCTTTCCTGAGGACCCTCTCTGAAGCCTTCGGCTTCAGCTTTGTTGTACTGCAGTGAGGCTGATCAAATCCCCTTGAAGGTCCTTCTGCTTGACCATGCTATGTTTTCCCCAGGCAGGGTCACACCTGTTGCTGCAGCAGCTGTAGGATGCTACTCAGCGACAATGAAAGCTGTAGTCTATTTGGTAGAGGTGAAGGTGATGATTTAAGGATACTTTTCATCATTCGTATTGATGGGTGAGGCACGGACTACCAGACTACCTGCAAAGGCAGGCTGAGCGCGTGATTTTGTTATCATTCACATAGGCACACTGTTGCTATGATCTTCCTAGCTATAGTCTCCTTTTCAGTGCAAATGGAGATGCCTTTTAATTGCAAATAGAGAAAGAATACAGTAGTTTCAGAAACTGTAAGTGTATGCTTCAGTCAGTGGTTTTTGTTAGCGAAGGACTGTTTCTTAAATCCCTTTGATAGTTGACTGTGGCACTGGTGATAATTCATGAAGGATGATTTGTATATGTCTTTAAAATACCAGTTTTAGCATTGTATTTGTCAACATGGGAAGATTTGTGTTGTTTGAGGATATGACCAGCAGATTATTCCTGCAGATGAAATTATTGGGATTCTCTGAATTGCCCTGTGCTGAAGGATACATGAAGGACTTTGTGACAGCGGGAAGTGCAGTTGGCTCTGTTAGACTGCTCCTGCTTTTTTTTTAACTTACCTATTTTTGTTGCATCTTATTCTTGACAACATCCCTGAAGTATTTATGACCAAAATTCTTTGCACATGATTACTAACTCTTGAAAAGAATCTCTTTCTCAAGAGACCTTTGGGTGGCTGGCATGGCTGACCACAAAGGCAAGGCAGAAATTTCATTCAGAAATCAAAGAAAAAAGACTTGAAAGAGAAACCTAAAAGGAAAGGAAAAAGCGAGCTTGAATATGCTTTAAATGGGCCTATTTAGTTCTCATTTTGTTTGTACTGTGTACTGTGAGGACCAGTATTGAGTTCTGCAGTGAAGCTCCAGGGAGTTTTTTAATCCTTCTCTTGCATCCCAAATTGATCGTGTTCTGAAATCAGGTACCTCAGTACTCTCTTGGTAGCTTTTTAGCACATCTTCCTTTGTTTTCACAGTGGCAACTCTCTTATTCCCAGACCCAGAAAATGCGCCTTATTTTCATTCCCTAGTGCACGAACTGACAACTGAATTGGTCCAAATTTCAGCCTGCATGAATATGTAGGAGCTTATTCTCTCTCCCACCACGTACTGCTGTTCTCTTATTTACCTGTGTATAAACTGATTTTGCTGGATGAACAGGATTTTACAAAAACCCGAAGTTTACAAGCTGAGGCAGAAAGGGGCTCTGTCCTGGAGTCTCTCTGCTTAGCCTATGCCCAGCTTCCCAAATTTTTATCCTAAACAAACTGATTTCTTTCATAAATGTGCACTATTTATCTGCCTTACTGTTTTTCTTTTTAAATGGAATTATTGACTCTTCATAGGAAAACAGCACTTTATACTCTCATTCTATACTCAGAGAAACAAGGTATGACATGCCTGGTCTTAGGCTTTTGGAGTTCAGGGGGAGAAAAAGGCAGAGGCTCTTGAAATCCTGTTGTAGCATGCTATCTGGAAAAGTGATAAAAACAAGGGTTTGGCCACTTCTGTATATCTTCCTGTGCTGAGATGAGAAAAGGCTCAATAACTGCACTTCTTAAAGGCTGTTGTAGAAGGAGGCTGTAAAGGATGGGCTCATTTTCCTTCTCTACCTACACTCAGACACATGCACATTGCTAAATAAAAAGCTGCTCATTCACTCTGTCCTGACTGAGAGAGGTGTGAAATAGCATTTTCCCTGAAAGCAGAGACTCGTTGGGTGTCAATATGAATGGACAGAGCCAAATCCTTTACAAACTAATAGGATGTTGGAGAACACCACTGCATTGACTAAGAGGTGCTGATCTGGTTCTACTCTCATTTACATCAAAGTAACTCAATTGATTTTGTACAGTTTATAATTGATTTAAACCACTCACATTCCTAGAAGGAGTTGTCTTATGCTACATAATATTTCCATGTTATGAATTCAACAAATTCATACTCAATTTGCAACAGCCAATGTCTATTTTCACCTATTCAGTTTGTGTTGCCAAACCCAGAAATTTCCTTCTTTTTACTATAAAAGAAACCACAACAAAATCATGTGTTTGCTGGAAGCTGTAACATTAAACCCTGGATCAAATACTCAAGACTCATGTTAGCGCTGTAGAGCTCTTTATAGTGGTCCGTGATGAGTTTAAATAAAGTTAGCAAATGCTGAATCTATCCAGTGACTCTCTGGGAATCGTATACAACTCCTGCCTGGCAGATGGACTGTATGGAGTTAAAGGCGGAGTGGAATTTAGAAAAGGCAGCTGGGCATTAACTGGGAGCCAGCATGGCATGAACTCAGCTGGTCAACGGCAAAGAAAAATCTACCCAGAAATTTATTTTCTTATTTTTCACCTTTTCCAGATTAAAGACAAGGTAGAATATGATAGGATAACTGCAGAAAAACTGATGTCTCCCAACAAATCTCAGTGTGATTCCATTTATAGTGAACTGAACGTCCAGAAAGCCGTGGGGTAAATCTGTTTGTCTGAGGGCTCTTGCTGTACTCCATGCTACAAACTTATTTGTACAATAAAATCAAACATAAGGTGATACTGTCCTGGCAGTGCAGTGTTTGTTGTTTCCACATCTCCTATCATTTTCTATTGCAGAGCTAATTGTTGTTGTACTCAGTGATATAAATTAAGATCACTACAATTGTGGCTTTTAAGTTATTAACAAGTAGTAAAACACATGAAGAAGTTATTTTTTTATGCTCATTTTATGCAGGTAACTAACTCCAAGGAAAGTACAAAACAAGCTCAGAGTGATTAATAAAATTAATATCTTGATTTTGTTATTTTCTGAAGCAGTAATTTGAACTTGTGGGCTAAATTTAGTTCTCAGTTATCACTAAATTCACTTTCTCCAATTTAGGCTGGTGTAGCTGAGGAAAATTTGCTCACTATGTTTAAAATAGGGGCAGAAATTACTCATAATCAAGGCACTTATTCACTACTATTCACGCTTGTTCCCTTAGCACTGTTGTTGCAGTTGTTTTTTTCCTATGGTAGCAAACAAACAAATTAACATAAATATAATTTGGTAGGTTTTCTATTTAAAGTTGTTGATACCATGGAGAGAAAAACATTAATGATGAAAGCTGCATGAAGATCCACCTCCTGCAGACTTTACGTCTCTGTGATTTAAGCAACCACTCTAAATTATTCTCAAGGTTTCCAGACCTATTTTTTTCAACCTTTAGTTAAAGATCACGTCTAGCAGGCAACCACTTTTTTAATCGCTTGGGTGGTCATATAAGCCAGTGTGTTTTGCACACATATGTCATGTAGTAACTCTACATTGACTGTAGAACTGCTGCACATTTTATTACATGGTGACATATAGGTAAGATAGAAGACATTATGGCTTTAGGCAAAGCATATTTCTTGTAGCCTGGAGCAGTGAATGAAACTGATACTCAGGATTTAGAAAGAAAACCCCATCACCAGAGACAAAATTACAGTGTAGTGCTGCTTTTCCTTCCCACTAGTGTTTCTGCAGGGAGATCTGCAGTGCAACCTGCAATTCCAGTCCATGAGGGCTAAAAATAGGTACTCGGTGTTCCCCAGTTGCAGTGCTTCACATTGCACAAGCATGGGGATGCTGGGGGACTGTGGTGAGGACCTCCATGATCACCAAGCTGCATCAAGAGGCTGGTACACTTTCAGGGAAAAAAGTCTTCCTCATGAATATTAGGAGCAAGTGTACTCCTCCAGGCATCCCTTTGCCTCTCTCCTGCTCCTGCCATGGGAACCTTGGGAAACAGCTGGGGCAGGTGCAGGATGGTCAGGGTGGCAGCAGATCCGGAGGGCAGCGTGTTTGTCTGTGCTTCCATCCGGCTGTGCCTGCTCTGGGGATGCTGGCACTGCCGCCTCGGGAGCAAATTGTTGGGTGCGCTCTCTGCAGCTGGCCCTTGCCTGATGTCAGCCCGCATGTACTGGCTATAGATGGGCAAAGTAAAAACAGCCCCTGCTTTCCTGTTTACGCACACTGGCTTCCTCTGAGAAGTTCCTGAATAAAACCAGCCAGGCTTGACAAAATAACTTTTCTATTTTTTGCTTGGGAGTGAACATGGTGATGGTGGAAAGGGACTGGTTTGACTCATATTGCTTGCTCGCGGCTGTGGGCAGTGTGACACAAAGTGGCTTCACAGAAGCGGGCTGCTCGTGGCCCAGCCAGTGCTCTGGACCCTGGGTCTTGGGGTAACCAATGCCCTGTTACACTCCATTGCACTTACATCCCCCTCTGTGGGAAACCAAGACAGAGAAAAAGGTCATTTTTCTGGCTTCATGGCATTTCAAGGATCTTTATTCTACTCTAAGGAATTCTTCCTCCCAGACTTTCCAAGTTAAGCTTTCAAATTGGACTTTGCTGTTTTCCAAGAGGATTAAAGAAGAATTACTTTCAGATATGACTAGAGACACATTTGTACAGATAGGAAGGATGTTAGATCCTGTATCTTAATAGTCTTTGGAGTCCCGGTTTTGACTACTGCTGCTCCATAGTTCACTATAGCAAACAAGACCTAAAATCTTCAGACACAGGATAACTGAGGTTGCAAGCACCTTGGAGGTCATCCAGGCAAAACTCATCAAAACAGGGATAACTTACAGGTACGTCTGATTGCTTGGAGCTTTGATCAGATGCATTTTGAATGCCTCAAGGGATGGAAATGCTGCCACCTCTCTTCCTGCTGTCCCCTGTTCCAGTGTTGCCTCACCAGAGCTGGTCGGACTTTCCCTTGTTGCAACCTGTGACCACTGCTTCTCATCTCTTCCTGTGTCTATCTGAGAAGATTGTGAGTCTGTCTATGCTAAAGCCTCCCTCTAGGTAGCTCAAGACAGCAATTATACTCTTTCTTGGACTTCTCCAGGCTGAAAAATCTTGCCTCTCTCATTGTCTCCTCAAATATCAAGTGCTCCAGCCCCCTGACCTCTGCTGGAAATAGATACCTCCAGCTTGCCAAAATCTCCCTTGTACTGGGCAGTTCCCAGTTAGGCTTGGTACTTTAAATGGAGCCACATAGAAGCCAAATAGAGTGGGTAACCTCTTCCCTCAGTCTTCTGGCTACAGTCTTTCTAATACAGCTGATGTGTGGTTAGTCTTTGAAAAGTGCACTGCTTGGTCATATTTGACTTGTTGTTAAAGACCAGCCCAGTCTTTTCTTGCAGAGCTGCTGCACTGATATTTTGTCCTTAGCCTGTTCTCCTGCATCAAGTTTACTCTTTCCAGGTGCAATACTTTTTATTTGTCTTTGTCACATTTTGTGAAGTTCTTATTGATATGTTCCTCTAGTCTGCTGAGTCTCCTCTACCAGCAGCCCTAGACTCCTGTGTATCAACTGTTACCCCTCCAAACTGATGACAGCATGCTGAGGATCCAGTGCATGCCATCACCCAAGTTGTTGAAGATGATATACAATATCAGACCTGGTATCAATCTCTGATGAATGTTGATTTTAAGTACCCCTGAATGTGTTGACTGTTGCTCTTCAAGCCTAGCAGATTAGCAAGTCACAGTATCACAGTATCACAGTATCATAAGGTTGGAAAGGACCTCCGAGACCGTCGAGTCCAACCTATATCCCAACACCAACACCAACACTAACACCATTATCTAAACCATAGCACTCAGTGCCTCATCCAGTCCCCCCTTAAACACCTCCAGGGTCGGCGACTCCACCACCTCCCTGGGCAGCGCATTCCAATGGCCAATCACCCTTTCAGTGAAGAACTTTTTCCTAACATCAAGTCTAAACTTTCCCTGACGAAGCTTGAGTCCATGCCCTCTAGTTCTGTCACTGGTCACCTGAGAGAAGAGACCAACCCCTGCCCGTCTACAACCTCCTTTTAGGTAGTTGTAGAGAGCAATGAGGTCTCCCCTGAGCCTCCTCTTCTTCAGACTAAACAGCCCCAGCCCCCTCAGTCGTTCCTCATAGGGCTTGTGCTCCAGCCCCTTCACCATCGTCGTTGCCCTCCTCTGGACACACTCCAGCATCCTGACATCTTTCCCAAACTGGGGGATGAGTCTTTCACTCGTCTTGGAATCTGCCCATTGTCCATGTCTCCAGTTTGTCTCTAAGGGTGTTACAGAAAACCATATTAAAAGTTTTCCTAAAGTTGAGGCAAATGGCATGTGCTGCTCTCCCTTTGCTCTCAAAATCAATCATTCTATTATAGAGGGCAACTGGGCTGGTTTGGCACAGTTTATACTTGGTAAATCTATACTGATTGTTCCCAGTCACTTTCTTCTCCTTCCTGAAAATGGCTGTTATGAGGATTTCTCCTTGATCTTTACAGGGACTAAAGTGATATTGACTATTCTGTAGGGTACACATTTTTCTGAAGTTATGTTTGACCTACTACAATGTTCTTAGTATATAGGAACTCCTAATTTTTAGTAGTGTGGACTAAGATGCATATATGAGGGCCAGAACTTCAGGGATCAATTAACTCTTCCTTAGAGTCATCTACATTGATAAAAGACTGGCATTTATGATCTTTGGGTGTTTGGTGAGATGCAACTATAGGTAGAAGACAGATGGCATTCTGTTTCTTAACTTAAGAGAGGGGGAACAGCATCAGAGGATTCAAAAAAGGTGAGAAGAATAATTTTATAGGACAAAATTGATGTCTATCTGAAAAGCAGATTACAGTTGTTTAAAACTGTATGCCCTAAATGAACTCTCTGATCATTAAAACAATTGAATGTGTTCATGTTTTAAGAGTTTGTGCAGTGCTGCTGATTTATAATTAAATACTAAGGTATTTCGATGAATCAAACTTTAAACTAAAAATGTGGGTTTAATTTTACAAATCAGAGCCTCAAACCTGCAGAAAGGGAGCAGAAAAATCAAAACTCTGCTGTTTTAACAGAAACAACACTATTAAAAGAACTTACTATTAGGTCCATTTTAATGCATACAGGTCAGTCAGTAGAGGGCAACAACATGCTCACTCATTTACAGAATGGTCAATTAGAAGAAGCAAGTTGTTTTTGATATACCTGGACTGAGAAAAAAAGGAAAAAAAGTTCTTCTGTCTATTCTATCTCAGGTTAAAGTGTGAAAAATCTTTTGCTGCCAGTTTTGATGAAACAATTTCAAATGTGTATCAGGTGGCAGAGGACATGGTATCTCCACATAATTAGGTGGTCATCCAGTGGGCCAGAGCTAATTGCAGAGTTAAATCAATTAAAAAGTGAGAAATATTTATGGAAAACAAACCCCCTAGTAAATCTTTTTTTTCATCTGGTTGCTGGATTTCATTGTTCATTTGCTGTTGTTCCAGGCATAAGGCCTTTGGATTACCCACATGTCTGGCCTACATTCCTGCAAAAGAACTGCATTTGCTATGATGAGAGAGTCCATCAAAAGAAAAAGAGAGATGTGAAGAGAGGATTCTTGGAAATTTGATGACTGGAAAAATGACAATTCTTGCCAAGGATTTTTCTGAAGACTGTAAAAAACAACAGGACCGGGACCAGCTATCTGTGGGGTAAGAGAGCTTTTAGTGTTGACGTCTTCCATTCCACAGAAAGACACAGATTCCGACCCATTAATCTCTGGTGGGGTCAGCAAGGTCTCTTGTTGTTCATAGCGCATCGGCAGTCAAAAATAGTCTCAAAATATTTCAATAGGATACTTTTTGGTGTAAGGGGAAAAAATGGCATGAGCATATGCTGTTAAGAGCTCCATCCAAAGCTATTTTTAAAAATGTCATCTGACAAATAAAGATACTTTTAGCCGGTAGGCTGGTATTTATTAAAACCTTATGAAACTGAACCAGGTATTATGAGAATGAAGTTGAGAGCTGACAAAATGCTGAAAATCTGTCAAGTTCATGGAGACACTAAATTTCCTACTAAATCTTATAGAGTATTTATTAGCAAAAATGAAAATTAGTTTGTAAAGCTAGAGAATACATGACAATAGGCTCTAATTTAAGGAAGAAATTGGAGATACTGTAGGAAGAGGTTTCCAGACACTTTGGTCTCCTCATTTCACGAAGAGTATAAAATTTCACACCACTCTGTCGGGAAAGAAACATCTCTTACCTGACTCTCAAAAAAAGAAGACAGTGGCCTTGCACAGATGATTGATCCCCACAACAGCAAAGATGGATGATTTCTCTTCTGTTCCTGAAGATGCAGAAATGTAAGGAACACTGCTCCCCTATGTATCCAAATTATATGAATCAGACTTTCTGAATTCATCAATAATCTAGACTATTGTCATTTAGACTTTGGACCTTTCAGAGACTTTTCAAGCTTCTGCCAGTAGTTAAAAGTTTGAATATTTTCAGTGACGTTTTCATGCACTCACAGCATTCATAGTATTTTAGGAGCTATGATAGCTTTGAGGGAAAACACCAGATATTCCAGTATTTCTGATGATAGTGTGTCGTTGGTACAACTGGGCCCCGTCAGCCTCAAGTAGCACAGTATCATTACCAAGATGCTTTCTGCCGTTATTTCCACAGTGCAAGTGATAATTAGTTTTGCCCATAGGTTCCGTCAACTTTGCAAATGTTTGTTCATACTGAAAGTTGTTTTACTGACAGAGAGCTCAAAATTCAGACATATTTCAATTTTCTGTAATTTTTAGCAAGTTTTGAGAAACTGTTTCCTTGGAACCACAATTATTCCTTTTAAAAATCATCCATATATAACTCCAACAGGGCACCAGATATCTCAGAGACAGGACTCCAGAAGGTACCTGATAATCTTTTCCTGTTATTGTCTTGATCCTACAGTGTCTTGTACTGCTGAAGAAACAAGACAGTGAGCCAAAGCCACCTTCCCTGAGAGTTACCAGAAAAGATGCTTTATGAAGATTATTTTTCAGTTTCTGCTACTGTTAAAAAAAAATGGTATCTCTGGAAAGACTCCTTGTTGGGCCTTCTATGTTTGATGCCATGATCACCACACTAACAAGTCAGGCATGTACAATTAGGTGCAGATAATTTTGTATGTTTACTGTATGCAGCGTGAGAGGCCTAGCTTTAGCCCTGCAGCGCTCCTCTCACACAGTTTGGGTGGCCTCTGCAGTACAAAAAGGAATGGAGGACACCTGTGGCCTAAGCTGTTTGACACAGAATCTCATATGATCACAGAATGACTGAAGTTGGACAGCAGCTCCGGAGATCATCAGTACACCTAAGCAGGCTGCTGAGAATTGTGTCCCGTCAGGTTTTGAATATCTCCAAGGATGGAGACTCCATAACCTTTCTGGGAAACCAGACTGAGCAAATGTTTGACCATTCTTACAGCAAAAAAGCTTTTTTTAATATTTATTGAAATTTCCTCTGTTTCAGTGTGTGTGTGTTACCTCTGTCCTTTGACTGGATACTACCAAGAAGACTCTGGCTCTCTCTTCTTTACCTCCCCTCCCTATCAGGTTTTTATATGCATTGATAAGCTACTTTGAGTCTTCTCTTTTCTAGGCTAAACAGTCCAAGCTCTCCTATCCTCTCCTTGCATGACAGATGCTCCCGTGCCATAACCACCTTTATGGCCCTTCACTGAAGTCACTCTAGTAGGTCCAAGTCTCTTTTGTACTATGAGCCCAGCCCTGGATCCAGCACTCCAGATATGTCTTACCCATGCTGAGAGGAGGGCAAAGGTCACCTCCCTCAGCCTGCTGACAACATTTTCCTAATGCAGTGCAGGATGCCACTGGATTTCTCTGCTGCAGTTACACATTGAGGGTTCATGTTCAACTTGGTGTCCAGGTCTTTTTCTGCAAAACTGCTTTCCAGTTGGTCAGATCTCAGCTTGTCCTGGGGCCTGAGTTTATTCTCCCCTCGGACAGGACTTAGCATTTCTCTTTGTTACACTTCATGAGGCTCTTGATGGCCCATTTCTCCACCTTGCCAAGGTCCTTCTGAATGGCAGCACACCCATCTGGTGTGCAGCCTCTACTCCCAGTTTTAAGTTGTCTGTAGACTTTCTGAGGGTTCATTCCATCCATTTATCCAGGCCTTTAATGAAGACATTAAAGAATATTGACCTCAATACCAGTCCCTGAGGTACTCTACTAGTGACTGGCTTCCATCTCAACTTCATGCCACTGATCACAAATCTTTAAGCATGGCAGTTTGGCCAGTTGTGTATCCATCTCACTATCCACTCGTCCAGCCAATACTTCAGGTCATCAATGACAGCGTTATGTGAAACAGTGTTGAAACCATTGCAGCAGCAGAAGTTGTAGCTAACAATTGAGTCTTGAGGTCCTGAGTAAAATGACTGCAGTTCTTATCAGTGACTAGGCACTGGATTTTGTCTTCATTAGCTCAAACTCAGAATCTGAATTACTGTGCGAAGGATGATCTTTTCCTAAGCTGAGAGACTGAATTCCAGATTTAAACCCCAAATACATTCTCAGAACTTGACAATAAACCTCTCTGTAAGACAGGTGGAATGGGGCAGTGAGATAACTTCAACCATGGCGGAGCTATTGAACAACACTGGTGTGCAGAGAACACAAAGCACATGAATATTCCGAAGGCAATATTAATGCTGTTGCTGCTCATTGTCTTTTGATATGACTTTGTGAAACTTTGAATAGCCTGTGGTTTTGTTGGCATTGAATTCTTTTCTTATTAGAAAAAGAGAAACATATCCTCTATGGATGCTGTTCCTATTTTAGAAAGTCTCACATTTTTTCCTCCATCAGTTTCCTTCAGAAGTATGCAACACATTGTCTGAATAGCAGTTTTGACTTTACCAATCCACTACTGGGCTTAATGATTCTGGAATTGTTACTAACAAGTTCATTATTGTGAGTATTTCTACAATGCTATGCAAACCCTAACCCATTGGCTCCAAAGAAGCAATCAGAACAATTGATGGATTAATACCTTCTATCATATTACTTTAGCAAAAGTCAACATTTTAGCACAGACAGAGAGGCCTCACATGCAAAATGGACCAACACAATATGGACAAACCAGTCTAGAGAAAAGCATTAACTAATAATAATAAATCATTAAATAATAATAAAGCAGGCAAGTCAGGGCACAAGTGACTTCATTTCCATGTATGTACCGCATCTCACAAGTTGCCTGAGCACCACGGCAGCCTCCATGGCAGAACGGTAGAGAGAGAAGCATTGACTACCAGCTGCGCCCATTGATTCCATGTCAGGTGGCTGCCAGAGTGCCTTCCAGTCCTGAGAGATCTACAACTGCTGCTGCCACTTCAATTGCTGCCATCTAGTGTTCCCTCGTGGGAGGACAAACAGCAAAGCTTGTGACTGTTTTCACTACTAAGAGTAAAACTTCAGAGATGATATTTCCCTTTTGCCTTGAAAAGTAAATTAACTAGAAAGTGTGATTTCAGCCATTGGACAGTATAACTTCACACAACTCTTACCTCTGTTTTACTTGTTGGCTCAAAGGCTGGAGCAGTTATCCAGGAGCCTTGGGCTATAGATGCTCTTTTTTTTCCTAAAGGTGTTTGAATCCACACCGTGTATCTTCCATGAAAGTGCCCTCAATAACAGAATAAGCACGTTGTGTTTCTGACCCATTTCTGTTGCTTGGCCTACCACACTTGTTCACATCTTTGCCACTTCTAGAGATGTCCATAGCAACTTGGACTGTTGTCTCAATTCTCTGTTATGACAGGGACTTGGATAATGGCTAAAGTGAATAATTTTACAAGCTTCCCGAGATGGGCAGGACTTCTGGTGCCTTCTTTCTCCTTGAGTGTTCCAGAACTGGGACAGGATCAATCTAGGTTTTGGAGTATTGATAGGAAAATTAATTTGCTCATTCTGGGTATCCAGTTGCCAACAACATGCAGGTGCATATTACCATAAAGGAGTTCTCTGAAACAATTGGATGAGAGTCTATATATACTTTACTTATTATAACAAACAGTCCATTCACTTGAAAATAGTATTTTTTCCATAAGAGTTAGATTTTCAAAGACTATTTCTTTTTCCTGACCACAATACTCTTAACCGATGAAGAACATCCACTTACAGGGAAAATCTGTAGGATTTTGCTAATTGCTGTAGTGGAACAGTCATGGTTCCTCAAGCATTATTTCTTTGACTGAATTTTTTTAGGACCACGGATCCTATGTGTGCAATATATATATATGTCTATGTATGTATTGTCTACGATATTAGCAGAACTATTCAAGCACATGTAAATATGGGAATGTTATGTTGAAAATTTCAGTTATTTCTAATTTATGAAAATACCCTGGTGTTTATACAAAGCTACATAGTGACTCACAATGAAATGAAGTCAGCAAAATACCAGACGTTTTTACATCCAAAACAGAGACAAGTGCCACATGTTCATAAAATACTTTTCTCCTTAGTAAATGTTTATGAAGAAAAGGAATGGATAATTTCCAAAAGGAGAAACTTGTGTAATATTATTTTCAGATAACAGAAGTATTTTCCCTTTAAGATTTTTTTCTTTTCATTTATTTATTTTTACTGTAAATCAGATGACACATGAAGGTACCTACCATACCACGAATAGATACATCTGTGTTGTGCCTTGGTGTCTGACTATCAATATATATGAAAAAAAAGGGGGAACCTTTTTTTCCCGCGTACCAGAAAACTCTGACTCTTACTGTTTGCTGAATCCAGCATCTGGAACCTGTGGCCAAACTGGGCTATACCTAGTAGATGTTAAACCTGACAGAACCTGGTATGGGAGACATTTTTTACCTCCAATCCTTTTCTTGACAGGTGCTGAGTTCAATGGGAACTGAGCCCTCTAAGGAAGTGGTAAGAGGTACTGTTTCTCCTTTGATTATGTGGGAAGGGAGTAGTTATTTTCTAATACTTGAATGATTCCAGTTGATAGTTTGTGGGAGGGTGAGCTGCGGGTTTAATACCCTTTCCTATTACACTGGAGAATTTACTGTTCTGTACAGAAAATCCCATCTAATATTCAGAGCTCCTCCTTTAGCTGGTAAGAGGGTAGGAAATGTGCCCTGTACAAATTGTCTGATAATTTACCATGCTCTCAGTGGTAGTTCTGACAACCATAAACCATGTTTTGTTTGCAAACAGGTTTTTCTTAATGAGATGAGGATGTATACAATCTACTCTTAGCTTTGTTTCACAAACTTGAGGGACCATATCCGCAAACAGATCTTGCAGTTTTTTATTCTTTTTGTAAATTTGTATGTTGAACATTAGTTTTCATGTTCGTGAGATACAGGGAATAACAATGTTTATCTAGCCTCTTTTGTTAGCTAGAGCTAATAAGAAGCCATTCACAGCCGGCTGACCTTCTATTTACCAATCCAGCCTTTTGATTCCAGGATATGAACCCAGCGTTCAACAATAAAGCACTCACATGTTTGGGTCTCAAACTTTAAACGGTGATTCCCCAGTCTTTACTGACCTAGACATAGATCTATTCTGGAGTAGTCTTTGAGATTACTGTGTTAGTAGTTCAGACCCAGAGATTCTTTAACTCTTGCAGTTTCTCAGAGTTGTTGCACTTCCCATTGCTACTGGGTTTGCTGGCATGACAGTCACAACAGGTTGTTGGTCCTTGCTTTCAGTTCCAAGGACAGCTTCAGCCTTTCATTTTTTGCTAATCACAGTCGTCTTTGCAATCTGTCTATAACCCTGTTGAGTGTGCACTGCGGGGAGCAAGGGCTGTTCCCTCTTCTGGCAGTTTTTCTTTTGGTCTGTCTTTTCTAACGTATTTACATAAACCTTTAATTCATGTTTCCTATGATGCAGAATAGGTCACTACTGAAAGCTTTAAATTTCACATGTTTAACTTGTGGGTTTTGTTGCAATGCAAATGAAACATCTTCTGGCATCCTTTTAGCATATGCACGTTTTTAAAGCATGATTTTAATAGAAATTTCTTTTTGATTGTAGTATTTACCATTTCTGCAGGCAGTACTGCTGTTATCCTTTATCCATACCACACATGCTCACCCTGGACTGGGTGCCTGTAGAAAGCTGTTCTTGTAGATTATTCTGAATGCTAAGCATTATCTTCATTTCCCAGGTTTGCCACCATGAGCAATTCCACATACATCTTTTTGTGGGCTCGGAGATAGCAGGAGCTGCTGTTTCAGCATGTCACAGCACATAAACTACTCTTCAGTAGGTGTTTCAGTGCAGGCTCTTACCCTGTGGAATACAAAAGTAATCCAAGAGTGTTTACTCTGTGTAGCCCAAAGCAGCTTTTGCATGCCCCGTAGCATGCTGCCGTGGTATCATTTAGCCAGTGGTGGGCTGGGTGTGCTCCCTTGCACAACCTCCTGAAAAATGAAGAACTCTAAAGCAATTTACTAAGCTATCCACAAGCTCATTTTGCCTCCTGTCTGGCCAGGATAACAAGTACTACCTCACTTCAAAGAAGGCTCCTTACCCTTCATTTCAAACACAATGGAAAAAGGACAAACCAGGCTGAGGAACAAAAGGCCTTTGCCCTACCTCCAGTCATGCAGCAGTAGCCACCACCTACCTTCAACATGAGAGAAAGAGCTTTTCTATCCCAAGATAAACCCATGATACCCATGCTATGCACATACAGCTCCTCCTACTCTGTCTGGATCTCAGTTAAGTGTATTGGTGAGGATCAAGTCCAGCTTAGTACAAAATGGGGTTTGTGGGTCTACCAGGTCCCTAAAGACTTCATTACAGGGTTAAAAGCTGGCTGTTCTCCATACATTTGCACATTCTTGCTATACATTAAGCTCAGCAGAGTCTTGTGGTAAAAACAAATGAAGCACAATAGCATGGAAAAAAAGAGAGGCTGGTTTCACAAGGGTCCTGCAAACCCTGTTTGAATTCACTCTATTCTACCTGAATAGAAAGGCAATTTGAGAACGGAAAATAGTCCCCTGCTTTGTTTCCAACTTGGTATCTGCCTTCCTGCTTTTGGTATGGGAATATGTGGTGCTGTGGTGTTGGGAAATAAACAGATATAGCTGGAAGCAACAGATCTGCTTCTTCAGTCTCACAGCACAGCAACACTTGAACTAAGACAAAAGTCCCTGGGAAGAGCCTTCCCGAATCTACTGCCAAGTGACAGACAGATGAGTTGAAAGGTTGCGACTAGGGAAAGGATATAGAATATAAGGAGGGAGCAGGGAAAGCCATTCCTTGAGGAGGCAGAAGGAAGACTCGATACTTTCTCAGCAGCTGGGTACTGCTACTGAGAAATATGATAGTGTGATGACAAGATGCTTTTCTGTTTGTTTTTTTCCTAGTTAGAGAAATTTCCCAGAAGCTTGGTAGAAGAGGGAGTAGTCAGAACTTTGGCAGGTGTCCGTAAGCCCATATAGTACTTTCAGTGTATGTTGTACTGAGAGGAGGGGAATTTTAAAAGACTACTACATTATGCCATCCTTTTTATATGTCTCATTCTTGCTGTAGGGATGACATAGGAATCCTGTTACCCAAGTATGTCACTGGAACTCGCACAGCATTGGGTCATTTTTGTTGCAATTATTGCTATTTCCCATTGTTAGTAAATTAATTTTAAGTTCTAATCTTCTAGTCCCCCACAAGAAGGAAACTAGAGAGAGGCTATGCAAAGTCACTGAGAGTGAGTCTCAATAATTTTAGAAAGAGTTAGGGTAAGATCAGATCCTGTGTTACAGGTACAATTCCTGGATGACAGTCTGAGATTTATCTAAGATGTCAGTACAACAAGTGAAGGAGCTTCTGAGTCAAGAGCTTGTGAAAAGAAAGACACCTCTTTTTACTTCCACTGCTGATTTTATATCCAGCTAACTAGCTAAACTTGTTCAGTTCCCATATTTTGTGAGTACCACATTGCCTCAAAAGCAAGATGTTGTTATACTGCATGACCAAGACTTGCACAGCAGTTGTATGCTTGGCTAAACGAAGGTTCTGTAGTCCCCTCTGATTATTAGAGATCTTGGACAGCTCCAAGTCATGGAAATCCAGGTGGCCTGGATATGTTAGCCCAGCCAGCATGGGCTCTGAAACTCCATGCTCCCTTTCTAAGGTAGGTATTACACAACGCTTCCTTCAATATATGCCTCCTGTCACTAACACCATCATTTGATCTACGTCATCCAAGGGCTTTTTAAGAAGTTATCAGGAGGAAAAAGTGTTCCTGTTCCCATGGGCTCTGCTCATGGGTGATATTCCCCCACCCAATGCTTTGGAGGCTTTTTCAGGTTCTAATCTTTTTTTCAGTGTTTTAAATAGGTGAAAAAGGACCTCATCTCAAGTTAACAGTAGTATTCCCTGCTGACTCGTACAGCACATACCCACTCTGTCTGGAGCATGGAACCAGAGGAGGCAGAAGCCAGCACAGGACATCCATGGTCTAGAGGTGACTTATATGCCAGTTTGTAAGAATCTTTGAACTTGTGAAAAGCTCTGATTTTTTGCCTCTGGAGGTTAAACATTTGATATTTCTGAATATACTGAATGACCAATATATACAAATTTCTGACATTTGCTTGTCTTTTTTTTTTCCCTGAAATATGAATATATATTTTTGGAAGACGATTCTTGAAATTGAGATTTGTGTCTGTTGTTGAGTTGGAGAAAGAGGAAGGAAATTTTGCTTAAAGAGAAGAGAGTGAAAAAGTCACTCAATTTTTTAGTAGCTCTTGAGCAAATCCAGAAAGTTTGTTTAACCCCAAAGGTGTCCATGATTTCACAGTAGTTTCTTTCTGCATTACTGAAGGTCATTTTCTCAGACACAACATTCAGTGAACCAAGTGGTTCATCGAGAGAGAAGGCAGATGTGAACTGCAAGCACTGAAGAATCTCAATGGATATCAACAGGTTTTACTGACCTTGTGGGATTACTTTGGGAATAATTTGCTCTAAAATATAGACTTACCTGTGCACTACGATGCTATTTAACATCAGAAAGGATTCATGGGTACAAAATGCTTAGGGATCCACACTGAGTTATACAGTTGTATACCTCAGTAGAAGATATTCTAGGTTAAAAGTCTTGCACAACTGCCATGCAAGTGCAAAGGTAGGTTGTAAGGCAAGTATTGTTGCTAATATGAGAACATAGTGTATTGCAATAGCAGGAACAGGTGCTTCCAAATAAATTTCATCTCCTGTCAAAAAGTGTTTTGGCATGATACAAATAACTGATAGTTATTAGAGAACATTAATACAGAACTAAAGGCATACAACCTTAAATGTAAAATAGAGCTGCATGCCATTAGGAATTAGACACAGTTCCCTATGCAAATGGGTCAAATCCCATAGCATCAGCATGGAGCTGAGGCACAACACTGCATTGAGAGAGATTTCCAGAGGACTGGTATGCAATCCTGCAACTTCCAGGTCTCTGCTTATGAATAAAAAACCCCAAAACCTAGTTGTGTAGGAGAGATAAAAGCTTTCTGACTGAAGTAAGCTCCTTCACTTTTAGCTGGTGAACTATGTGTCCTTTCTTACTCAGACTGAGATCAAAATATCAAATGCTTACCTGATTCTTCTGCATTGCCTTGTTATATACTTGAGCTCGAGGAGCAGATTACGTCAACAACCTTGGAGCCCAGGATGAATCAAACTCCAAAATTACTTGATATCATGCCCTTTTATTCCCCTGGGATGTGTTGTGTAGGGTGGTTACCTCCTGGTTCAAGACTGTTGGCTGAAGAAGTATCCTTCAGATGGAGATTGGATTTCCTTGAACTAAGCCTACTACAGAGGCACAGGTGAGTTTGAGTTCTGATGACAGATTGAAGCCCTAAGTACACTAAGCATAATGTTAAATGAAAACAAATTCTCTAATTCTTTGAGGCATATTTTGCAACCATGACAAGAAAACAAATTTCAGTTCATTTCACACATTCATTTAGCACATGACTTGATAATAAAAGAATATAATGAAGAGAAAGGGGTGACCTGGCAGAGAAATCACCTCTGCAATGCTTCTATCAAAATTTTGGCATGATGTCTGAACAGAAGTCTCTTACGTTGAAACATATTGTATATTGCCTGTATTCCTTTTTGTTGGTCAAAATATATGTAGAAAGGAAAGGCCAGATTTCATCTGAAAACACTTCCCTTGTAAAGTAGCCCAACTTAAGCAAACAGCCATACTAGGGTCTGATCCAAAGCCTGCAGAAGTGAGTGACAGGTTTTCAGTTCCTTGCAGAGACCCTGCGGCTGTGCCCTGCTCTGTACTGGAAGGGTGCAGCTGGGAGGCTGTGCCTGTGGTTACCTGCTCAGATGTGCACCTGCTGCAGCAGGGTTAGTCCCTCCGTAGAGAAATCCACTTACTCATGTATACCTTCGTGCCGTTGTACAAGTTCTAACAAGCCTCCAACCCTTACTGGCTTTCCGTGGCCAGAGTTCAAAGATGTAAAATGAAGCCTACTCCATGTATTTGGACTCTTTCTACTCTTTAATCATCATCTTTCTATTACTCCCCTGTCTTATTTCGCTCTTTTTAATTTAATAATTACACCTTCTTCCTTTCCTTAGTGTGCAGAGATATATTTCCACTAATTACAGTGCCCCAATATCTTAGAAAAGATCTTATGTAATCTTTTCAATGATTGAAATCATCCTCTAGCTTGGGAATGGAATTTCAGCTGTGACACTACATGTGTCAGAGACACTGCTACACAGGTTTTGCATTTGAAAAATGGTAAAACTACTGAGAAGTTTACTTTGCACTGCAATGGTGCTGGGTTACCCCTAATATTAGGGGTCCAGTCTTCTTTACAGCGTGACCACTTTGCTAGTAAAAAACAGGTTTAGAAGAAATGGAAATTATACCCTTAAGTAGGATTGCCAATACTTGCACTATTATTATCAGTCTTGTAGTATTTTGCTTGAAGTTCTGACTCCTCGGGGCAGGTGCTTGGGTGAATGTCTCAGCTTTTTTTTTTTATTTTTTTTTCAGTTCAAATGGGTATTTCTGGCTCCTAAATTTATAAATAAAAATGTTCAAAACTTCAGCTTGATCCAGCAGGATCAAGAGGCAAATAAAAAGCATATAAGAAAAAATAAAAGATTTTTGAACTAAACTTATGAACTACATCCATTTCCATAAGGCTAAGCACTAACCATATCAAGAGACAGAATAGTATACCAAGCTTCCTAAGACAGAGATGTGAGTTTATTGACTGTTATTAGCACAGGTACCTGTTTTAATTTCCTTCATCTCAGCCCTTTACTGAATTCTCAAGGTGGCAACTCTGGCCAGATATCTGGGTTGATACTGCAATAAAAATTATGTGTGGAGCTTGGTAAAAACACCTTTAATTAAGGTTTCCTAACCTTCTGTATTTTAAGATCCTGGTTTTGGTTGCATATAATTTACCAGATTAACTATTTAGACTGAAATTACTCAGGTGGTTGCCTGGGTTGGAAGCTTTTTCTGAGTAGTTTCATCTGTAGTGTTCAGCTACTTCACAGAACAGGCTGAAGGGAAAAAGCTCTTGTGAAAACAGTTTGCATGAAAACAGTTGAGTTGATTTCACTGACAATTGCTAGCATTTGCCTTCTTGGCACTGGAGACCAGAGCTTTGTCAGGAAATATGTGCTGCTGCCAGGAGTGTGCCTTATGCCATGCCTGAGAAAATTTGTTCAAATTTGGCTCAGTTTGGAGCCCCTGCAAACCACAAGGTCACAGATGTTTGCCTAACCTTCAATTAAAAACCTCTGCTGCTACACTGCAGCCTCCTAAAGTAGCCTGTCCTAGTACTTAACTTTCCTTAGAAAGAGGCTTTCCCAATATCCAGCTAAAATCTTCCTTGCTGTAAAGTAAGCAATATTCTTCTTGTACTACCGTGATTGGACATAAAGAAGAACTGATCACTGGCCTTTTCAGAATAACCTTTTATGTATTGGAAGACTGTTATCACATCCCTGCTCAGTCTTCTCTTTTCTAGACTAAACAAACCTCATTCTTTCAAACTTTCCTCATAGTTCCTGTTTTCTAAACCTCTTATCATTCTCCTTACTCCCTCTCTGGCTTCTTTCCAGTTTACCTATATCTCTTTTTAATGTGTGATGCCCCAAACTGGTAAAAGTAATGGTAAAGCTACAACATTCCTTCCAATATGACCAAGAATGAAATGAGGGGTTTTTTTGTATCAACATCACTTTATAAATGCATATTTGATTTGTCCTGCACTGTGACCTTCCTCCTGGTGGTGTTGCCTACTCATTTAGTCCTAGTTTTACTAGCATTTTACTTCTCCTTCCTGAGCATAGTGCATTGCATTTGTCTTTACTGAATTTCATTTGGTTAATTTTAGACAATGCCTCCGATTTATCAAGGTCATTTTGAATTCTTATCCCAACCTCTTAAAAGCTTTCAGCTCCCTCCAGCTTGACATCATCTGTAAATTCTACAGATTTTCTCTCTTTTCCATTATCTAAATCATTAACAAAAATATCACATAGAGTAAACATTGGAGAACCTGGGAGGACCACACTTGAAATACCTTCCCAGACTAATACCAGGTAGAAAAATTATGTTTTACACACTCTTTGTGGGTGTGTGACCTCATGTTTTACAGGCTTCTGTCTTCAGTAGTAATGAAAATATCGAAAGTAGAGAACAGGAAGCAAAAAACCTGGCCCAGGAATTCACCTCCCTGCTGCTGCCATGAGGTTTGTGGTTGTGTAGCAAAACCTTCCCAGGAAGAGAAGTGGCACATGGAATTGCTGCTCCTCTGGCATTAGAGATTCTCTTTTTGAATTCCTGATATGAAAGATAAAAAATTGTTCATCAACCATTACCAGGCATACCCCTTTGCAAGCAATGCAGACTTTTTAGCCTTATGCTAAACTGGATGTCCTCTTACTAATGGCACAAATCCGCCCTAAGCAGTGGTGTGGACATTGGCATAATATCATGAGTTACAGAACCTTTGAAACAGCTCCGGTGTTGAAAGAGATCTGGTGTTGAAACAGACTGCTGTAGTTAAGCAGGCTTTGGAATTGTATGCTTTGATGCTGCTTTTTTTTTGCTGTTTACTTCAGTGATAATTTTAAGGGTAGTGTTAATAATGGATACGTTATGTTCCTCTCAGATTCATAGTAGGTGTGATCCAAAGTAAAAGAGCAAGAACTGATTCTGATTAAATTTTAGGCACCCAGTGAATCAGTCATCCTGAAGTTTACTGCCTGAGTTCTCTCATGGGTCAATGGAATGAGTCTGAAAGCCTGCAAAATTTCCAGGTATAGACAGACACATTTGCCCTTTGGAAGTATTCACAAACACCTCCTTCTCTCCACTGATTAAGGAAAGCTGGCACTTTCTTTCATTGGACAGGTTACTTATACACCTAAACTTTGGGTACAGGTTCGGAGGTGATGTACACAGTACGTATTTGGTTTCTGCTTCGCAAACAAGGGAGAGGCACATGTGTTAAAACACATGCTGTGCATTGGAGAAAGTTTAGGGGCAGTGGGCCTTAATCTCATTTCAGGCAGGTGTTAGCCTGTAGTAACTCTCTAACGACAGCAGGGTCTTGCCAACTTAGCACCTGTGCTTTGAGATCAAACCCAAGTTCATTAATGATGCATTTGGAGCTGGCTAGAGGACAGCAGTTCCACTTCATGATAACTTTGGAGGTTGCAGAATTGATTTTCTTCTTATATTAGAATGAAAACAAAACCTTCCAAGGATTTTGTCAGGATGTGTTTGAATGGAAAATTTATTTGTTTTTTTATCAAAAATATTAAACTTCTGCTCTCTCTCTTTCTCTTTTCCTCCAGTCTTAGAAATCTACCTCCCTCCCACAAGTCAATAAGTCTGTTGAGCCTATCAGCCTCAGCAGAACAGTTGGTTTGAAAAGAAACTTTAGGACTCTCCAGACACAACCATGGGTCCATTGCATGAAAAAATATGAGAGGAGTGAATAGAAGAGAGAAAAAATATACCAAAACTATTTCACTTTAATCAAATTCTTTTCTGAGGCCTGAGAAAGCTTCTGTAAAGTGTTTTTTTGCCTTTGTTTTTCAATTTCCATTTCTATTGACTTGCCCACTTGTGACTTGCAGCTGAGACTACAAGCAGTAGTGCCAAAACACCATAGGAAAGACCATACCTTCTATTTTTCTGACCATACAGTGGTATCTTCAAGAGGAAACCAGCTGGTTCTTATGAAATTTCCAGCTAGTTGGGTCACACACTAGTTTGCAGTGTTGTCAGAACGAGCTAAAGAGGACAAAGAGCACAATCATCTGCAGGACAAGGAGCAATCTGGAGCTATTTCTCACATTTTTTGAATGGTCATAAAGGTATCCTGGTCATCTTTGCTTTCAGGTGCAGCTTACATTGGCTGCTGATTGACTTTCAAACATGATACCCTGGGTAGTGACTGTTGGTTACTGAATATCAACAAATCCATCTTTTTTTTCTCCTTTTGTCCAGAACAAGTGTTCAGAAAATTGTACTAGCTCTGAAAGCATTAATTCAAGCCTGCTAAATTGCTACTCTGTACTTTTCATGTCAGAAGTATTTTCCAAAAATGCATGTGTCACCTAATGTGTTACTTTATTTAGAAGCAAACAAATATTTCCTGGAGATTGCTGAATGTCAGTTACATAAAATGCAGTATTTACCCCTGTATGATGCCTGCTACGGCAGACAGAAAAGAATGTTCTTATATCCACAGTTAAAAGCAGCTACCATGGCCCACTAAATACTGTCAAATTTTGTTATCATTCTTCCTCTTATCTCTCCTCCCCCTATTTTTTCTACTTAGATATATTGGACATTCAGAGCATCTCATGCATGTTGGAGGAATTTCTTGATGCTGGCAAGAAGCTGGTGTAATGGCAATCCACCCACAAGCAGTCCAGCAGCAGAAGGAGGGAGAAGATTTTGAACTTGCCATCTTTACAGAACATTTCTATCAACTGAAGCTGCAGTAGAAATAGAAAAAGCACATACTAGAAACAAAAACAATAACCAGTCATGCAGTAATTCCCTGTAGATCAAGCTGAGATAACTACTAATAATGCAAACTACTAATTACACAAAATCAAAACTTAAACTAACAAGTGAGGGATGTGAGCTACAAATAGATGTTCACTGATCTTTCTTCCTACAAATGCATCAGCCCACAGGGAGGTCTGAAACACAGGAGTACTGCCCTCTGGGAGGACACAGAACCCTTTCCTGCCCTGTATGTATGATTCCCAGGGAACAGCAGGTTAGGCTTAGGAACTTGGCTGTGCCTTCTAGAGGCTCAGTGGGCTTAGCTCAACTCATCCAAAAATCATCTGGCATGGGGTAAAGACTGGAATAAAAAACTTCATCCCCGTGGCACAAAGAGAAATACGTTCATAGCAAAAAATGTTTTATAGGCAGGAGAGAAAAACATGCCTCTCAGGAACTTGCTGGATGCAGAAGGATCATCTTCGTTATTAGGGACTATGGCAAATAGCATCTTCTTTCCTGCATTAGGTGTTTTTAACCCTGTCTTCTCCATACACAGTGATGGATGAAACCTTAGCCAGTACACATATCTGTAAGTGTCCGCTACTGAACGAGTCACACTTGTAGTCAATAGAGTGAATGGACAGTGAAATCTTAAGATTAAATTTATGTACAGTTACTTAAAACAGACAGGATTATTTATGTCCCTAAAGTGCATGCTTGTTTTCACAGCCCACTGAAGGAATCTTGGCTTACTATCTCTGACGTCGACTTCTATGTTGTAAGCCTGGATTTAAATGACGTGAATCCCACACAAAGTAACATGCACCTTAGAAAACCAAAAGCCAAGCAGGCAAACAAAAAATCTCACAGAACATCATGAGCAAAAGAAACTTCTCCCACCAGAAAAAAGAGGACAAACGATGCACAAGGGTATTAATTTGCTTTGACTAGCATATCATTAGGATGTGACCAGATGAGCTACAGGTGCAAGGCAGTGTAAGAGCACATGTGAAACCAACATATAGTAGAGACAGAGAGAAGTTCACTTAGCTAGAGAGAGGGATGCACATGATTACCTTGGGAAAGGTCTGAAACAATGGAATGATGAAAGTCTTGAGAGTAATTCATGCAATATATACAGTAGCTGTTTAACCATAATGGTGAAAACTGAATATTTAAAATGCAAGGCAGGGAGGGAAAATGCATTATGTTTCTAAAGAGGAAAGTCAGATGAATTTTGGTATTATTTTAAAATGAAATACATGACCTTATAATTAAAATCTGCACCACAGAAACATTTGGTATCGATACAATTTGCTGAACAAAATCAAAATTACTCTTTCAATGGATGATAGATAATATGCACATAGTGCTTTTCGATGACTACTTTTTACTCATGATTTATCACCCCAGTGCAAAGTAGTGCTGTGAAGATCATAGAGATGACTCATGAATTTCCAATGCCAATGTTTTTCCTTTGTTTCCCTAAAATGATGGTCTCATCTAATTCCAGGATCAAAGCATTCTCCTACTATGAAGCAGTCTGAAATGCTCTAGAGGACATGGCTTTGATTCTATGAGGTTCAGCATCATCTTTATCCTTAAATGGAAAGTTTCATAAGAGATGAAGCTTATCCATCTGATACCTTCTTTAAGAATAGGACATAGATGATATAGCAATGACATATAGTTATACTTAAGTGATTCAAAATTGGTTGACTACAATATTTCTATAGTTTCTAGCAATTCAATCCTATTTCCTCAAAGTATGGGCCTGACTGGTGTTTATAAGTAAAGTCTTTAACACAGATTGGCAGCGTAAATGGCATTTCCAGCTGAAGTCAATTACTTTCAAATTACATGATTTAATCACCTTTATAATGCCTTGTTTCACTGCCAGAGTGATGCAAAAGTAAATTTATTCATGTAAGTGGATGTCAAGCCTCAGATCTGAGGCATGTCCTGAGACATAAATACCTGTTTTGGCCAGAGGACATGCAGTGTTGGGAGGATTGGAATAGTTAGTTGATAAAATCAGAGCCAGTCCCTTCTCCAAAACTCTGCTCTTTGCTGATGCCTCTCAAGGCACTTCCTTCTGTTACCTCCATCTCCAAAGGCTAGAATAAAAAATCCCACAGACTGTTCCCACTCACCCTCTAGCGTGGCCCCCTGAGCTAGTTGTCTACAGCCTACCACCACTTCTTTGTGTTGCACACACTTTCAGCTCTGCAAGTCCCTCTTTCATGGGGTAAAAACTTCTTCTGTGTAGAGTCCCTCTCTTGTCAGCAATGCAGCAAGAAACTAAATCCTAGAAATATTTCGTATACTGGCTTTCCACAAATCTCACTGGTAGGTAGGTGCGTTTGTTTATGTGAGAAGACTCACTAGATAAGTACTGCCAGAGAGGAAGTTTGCTTTGAGTCTGGTGGGGACCACGTCTGTGAAATATATTCAAAGCTCTCTTTTTATTATGGATGTCACATGTTTCAGTCCACACTTATTGTAGCTTGTGGTTTAACTAAACATTTCTGTCTTTAAGAGTAATAATTCGAAACTTCCCCTTATCTTTCTGATCATCATGGTCAAGGCAAGGCAACTCTTATAAAATTTTGGAGCAAAGATTCTTTAAAAATTTTGTTCTAAGTTAGAACACTATTCCAAACCAGGTTTTCAGTGACTTCTAAGTACCTGGTTAAATCTTATCAGAGCTTCTGGTCTGTGTTTTGAGCTAAGCATGTGCTTAAATAATGGATTTAAATTAATGCATCTCGCTTCAGTGCTTTAGTGAATAGTTTTTTTCAATAAGCTAGTATAATACTTCTTTCTAGTTGATGCATTGATGCTAAAATGTCAGAATAGTTAGGCTTCCACCTCTAATTTCAGATCTTTCCTTTTCTGGTTGATCTGAGAGGAGAAACAATTGTCTTAATTTTACATAGAGAGTCTGATCCTGCATACACTTAAATCAAAGTAAAAACTTTGATTTTCTTCTGTTGTGCAGGAATATTTCTATAATATACTGACAGCTCCCTTGGCTTGACACTGAAGCCTTAAATTAAAAAACATGCACTTATATCTCAAAAACATCAGACTTAATACCTTAAATAGCAAGTACCATTATTTGCAGCTTTAAAAAAAAAAAAAGAAAAAGGAAATTAACTTAAAATTACTGTTATAAACAAACATCCTGTTTTATGCCAGGTGAGCTACAGAGTTTTGGTCTAAATGTGAATAAAGAAAATAGCTTTTTGCCTCATCTTCTAGTTTTATATAATGCTACGTATATATATGAAAAATGTTTTTCCTTCAGCAATGTTTCTATCAACAATAAACATATTACAGTTCATTGTATTATTTCTCTCTATTTTGTCTTCATTTATGGTCCTTAATATGGTCATCACTGAGGAATAATTACATGATATTTCTAAAATGAAATGTAAGGGTACATAATGAACATAGAATTATAATGTTGATATGTTCGAGAGCAGGGCTATAAAAAGGACAGGTACTACCTGCAGGAGTATATCCTGGTAAGCTGCCACCTTAGCAAAGATTTCTGGGCCACGGTCCCAACAGACTTATTCCAGCTTCACAACAGTATATGTAAGCAGGTCCAGTATTTTTTGACTCCGGTGTTTTGAGGTCTTTTTGTTGCATACTTCCATAGAACATAATTGAAATCTGCTTTCTTTATTTTTATGCTGTCATGTTCTTATGTTTTCTCCAATGTTTAATAACTGTATCTTATAGTCACTCACAATGTATCCAGTCATTATGGACAATGGAGTCAAATATTGTTGGGAACTTTTACTTCCTTCCATTTTGATGATATTAATTTAGTTCTAAGTGCACTTTTAACATCTTAGAAGTAGAGCTTAACTGTAAGTACAGAGCGGCTTTTGTCCATGGAAGAATAATTTTCCTGGTGAATAAGTCTTCTAACTTGTGGTCTGACTGAAGAGCTAGATTGAAACTTATTTCTCTCCACCTCTTTTGGGTTTAAATCAACAGATGATCGACAAAGATAGCATTCACAGCTATCTCGATGCAGATAGATATCTACTGTGGGTTGCAGTGTAGAGATACAGGTGGTAAGACAGCTTTTAGGACTGCTTTTTAGTGTAGTATAAAGGAGGAAAGATGGTATTTTGGGATTGATTACGCAAAGAAGGAATGACCACTGATATGTCAATATACATTGATACTTCTCCGGTAGGTTTGTACGTTGGTGAAATGGAAGCAGCCAGGTGACATGGTTGAAGAGCCTCCTACCATGTTTCCTGCAGAGCACGGATGGCTGAGTGACTATTGGATCTGCTGTAACAGCTCTGAGTCATCATGGCATAGATGTCTTCAGTGCAGGAGAGATTCTCTGGAGGGTAAACCACCTGTATTTAGCATTTCCTGTACGAAATAAACTGAAGAAAATTCCAGCCTAATGATGGTGTTTCTGGGACATACATTGTGCTTCTGGTACACCTGCAGGGAGCTGCTCAGGTGGTCATTAATGGTTTCTTCTTTGGAACAAGTAAAAAGGTAGGAAAGAAACTAATTACATATCCTGATAGGTACAACATGGGGAAGGAAACGCCCAAGTAAGATCTATGCAAGGGACTTTTCTTTTAGGACTCAATAAAGGAAGTCCAGTGCCAGCCATGGGAGATGTAGTCCAGGGATCAAAGCAGCAAAAAAAGCAGGGTAGGTAAAGTTCAAGAAATCAGCATCAGCCATCTGGAAGCCATGTGCAATTCCAGTATTGGACACCAGGACCTTTTATCAGTTATAAAGTGGCTTTGAGCAGCGCAATGGGATTTTGGTGATTCCTGTGCTCCTGACATAAGTTCATTAAAAGAGTAAAAACAAGGAGCTGAACTGCAGTAAAGCTTCTCTGACGGTTTTAGAGTGTCAGAGTCCAGAGGGCAGAGTTGGCTGCAATGGCTCTACCTGGAACAGAGTTTCCCCCCACCTGTCCACAGCCCAGGATCCTATGAGAGCCCCCCATTTTCCCTGCTCCTGGCTCGGATGGTGGGATAGGCTCTGGTTACCAGGCTCTGCCATCCTGGGGAGCACCCACCACTCCGGCCCTCACAGAGTCCTCAGCTCCCACAGTGTCCCAACACAGAGGAGCCTCTTTAGGATCCTGGGAGCCAACTTCTTTCACGGTAACCCCTCAGTGGGGCAACGACCTAGGTAATGAGTGATTGCATATCTTGGCGTCGTGTCAATGGTGAACTACATGAACCAGAGTACCTAGTCTGGATCAGAAATGAGATGTGGAAACTGATCTTAACTCAATTCAAACTTGTAAATCTCAGATCATAAACTTATAATGAGATTCCACTTTAAGTGAAGATGAGAAGAAAATCTGTGTCTAAAACACCTTGTATACAGTGCAGACTTGGCCATCAGACACGACAATGACATAATGCTGGTCTTTATGGAGTTAGACTTTTGCAAAAAGCCGAAGTAACTGGAGAAAAAAATCTGAAGAGATATTTTTTATTGTTTTTTTAAAAAGGTATTTTATAGTAAAAGGAACTGCTTTGATTTAGATGGCTCTTATTGTACACAGAGGAAATTTCTGATACCTATTTTTGAATCTTTCAATGAAAGGTGGCAACTGTGGTCAGGATTGCTGACGTTTTTTTTTTTGAGAGAAATCCATTGGGGTTTTTAGCTTATTATCTTTGATTAACCTATGAGAAACTGAGCAAGATTTGTGAGAAAGTGATGCTGAATTTCTGTGAATAAAATCTTCCATAAAGTTGGAAAATTCTGGACATTAGGAAAGTTTTTCTCTGGCCAGGAAGGTTTAATGGAAAAAGTGCAGTTATTGTTTGATATGGAAAGAGAAGGGGGATCATGCTCATTTCTTCCAGTGAATTGCATGGATCTTCTACATGATAATTACTACAAGTGAAAGTGGAAAGACGCTGAGCAGTATTATTTGGATGTAAAGGGACTAATGTGATGCAGCAAATGTCCCTATGTTCTTCTGTTACAGTAACAAGAACTTTCCACTGCTTGGCTTATTTACTTATATTTTTAGTAAGATTGTTAACCGCATGCGTTACTGTTTTACTGAAAAGAGAGAGTAGCTGTTTCACACGCAGATATTGCTTTCCAACGTTTAAAAATCAATGTTCATCTACATAGCATATTGAGCTGAAATTAGGTAAGAGAAATTTCATGGATCTTCTGGGGGTCTCGTATCCAGTGTAGCATTGAAATGGTGGTGAACAGAATGTTTATGAAGATAGGAAGACAGACAAAGTAGCAATGCAATTGTTTTTGATAGGGACTGTGTGATTTAGTTAATACTTAAAATACTTTACAATTTTATAGGAAAATTTAGAAGTTCCCAGGCCACATATGTACACAGATGTGTGTAAGTCATTTGTTCCATACAGAACTAATCCTGGATCCTGAAGGCACAGGGAGAGAAGAAAAGGCACTGAGGATTGCATCTGGAATGCTGTTCTTTTTACCTGTTTGGATCTTGGACTATTTACCCTATGAGAAGAGGCTGGGGGAGCTGGGCTTTTTGAACCTGGAGAAGGGACATCTTCAGAGTGACCTAACACCAGTTCCCAGTGGCTATGGCGAGGTCATTGAGCGGACAAGCTGAGCTCTTCACAGTGATGCACTAAGGAGAAAGAAGAGATTTGGTTGAATTGATATTAAATTGAAATGGTGTGTTTGTGTTTGTGCGTGTGTGCTTATAAGGGGAGGGAAAAGATACACCATGAGGACAGTCATTGAAACAGGCTGCTTCATGAGGCTGAGAAACCTGATCTTTGGAGGTTTACAGGGGACTGACAAAGCCCTGAGCAGCCTGGTCTGAATTCAGTTGACCCTGTTTTGGGCAGAAGGTTGGTCTAGAGACCTTTTGAAGTCTCCTCCAACCTCAAATACCTATGATCTTCTTTGGATAATAAAAGGCAGTGCGGCACGGCCTCTTCAGCATTACAAAACTGATAGGCTGTTTGCCAAGTTTACTGTCCTATTATCATAATAACTCAAGTATGATTGAACTTTACTGTTCATTTGGTATGTATAAAAAATAATATACTTTCTCTCTTGACTCTAGTCATCCTGCTTTTTTAGAATATTTCCCCTGTTGATCTTAGCCATAACATTAGCTGACTCATCCAAAAATAAATTATTTACGTAATCTTCCCATTGTTTCTATATGGAGATTTTTAAACTGCAAATAGCTTTATAATGTCTGATCATTCTGTGCCAATTATGTGTTTCTTGAATGAACATTCTGCTTGTAATAAAATCAGTCAAGGATATTATCTTCATGGACCCACAAAAGGCTTTGGTATGCAGAGAGTGCAGGTCAGCTTAGCAGTGTGACAGGACAGAGTGGATATCCTTGGAAGAGTACAAGCTGCAAAGTATTTGTCTTCCAATTTGGCTCTTCAGCAAAAATGGAGAAGAAAACTTTCTATAAAGGCAGCAATAGGATTTACTTCTTGATGATATCAGATAAATTAATCTCAAAGAAGGAGATATTTTTCTGAGAGATCATTTCTTCTAAACACTGTTTCTTTTGTTTTAAGATGGCCTAGAGCTAGGAGAAAAATTTTCCTTGTTTTGTCATTTTCAAGGTTGAGTACATATTGATTGAGCATTGATGCTGTACCAGTATTACTATATTTTTAAGTATAATCTTAAATGGTACGAAGAAATACTTATATGAGAGAAAGGCATAGGGATTCTTTATATTTTCCGCTCGTAATATTTATTCTTTGTGACAAATTATGATTGTTCTATAATGCCCTCACATTCTTTGCATGTAACATTAATGAATAATTAAGGTTCTTCTTTGAGGTATACAGGTAAAAACATTTACCAGATCATCAGACACAAACCAGATTTTCAAACAGAGAAAATGAATGTCATTTCACTTTAATGTCTTTAAAAAGAAAGTGTTTTGCAAGCTTATTTAAACAATCTTAGACTCATGAGAGGTAGTGCTTACTTCATTTAACCTTCCTTTCTTTAATGTGCTAATATTGCTCGTGATGCCTGCAGGATTTCCTGGGTGATTGAGGCCACAGGATACTGCTGCTTTCACAGATTTAGGGCAGCTGGCATAATGTGAGCTGTAAGTTTGGATGGAAGGTGGCTCAGGATGTCCCTGTCCTTGGGGCTACATTAATCATTCCCAGCTGGCAAATCCTCTCTGCAGTTGTTACACTGGAGTCACATCACTGGAGCACAGCCTTGTGACGACTACCTCCTCTTCCTGGACACATCTCTGGCACTGGAAGAAGATTACAGATAACCAAGTATTTCAGTACGGCACTTTCCAGAGCTCCACACTCAGCCCTCTCCCTCCCCATGCAGGCATGGGCGAGGCTCAGATTTCTGGCTCTGTGGCAGCAGTAGGAGAGATCAAAATGTCTACAGAGGGTGTCTTGGTCTGTTTTCTTTTTTTTCATATATATTTTGTGGAAGTTTTGTGCAAATTTTTTTTTAGCATACTCATCTTGCAGCCATTTTGGTTACATCTTCTAAGGTTTTGCTTTGCATATATATAAGATACATAAGTGAACACTGAGATATTAGGCAGATTTGGTTACCAGGCATTTGACAAGTATTTTGGAGGTACCCACAAGTTCCAAGAGTGGAAGAAAGAGGTATTTCACTATTTGCCTGTCATGAGATATTATTAGACATTTTTTTTCTTACTGTGAAAAATAGCATCTGACCCAGTACAGGAGTTTAATTAGCTAGGAATAGAGTTTAATAGTTATTTAATAGGCTCAGGAGAAGTTAAAGATCAAACCAGAAAGACCTTCTGGTTCCATGCCAAAGTCATCACAGTATATGGACTTCCTATGCATAAGGCATTTCTTTCAGAACCTGATACAAATTTCATAAAAAATGAATATTATTCATCTAAAACCAAGAAAAATATTTGAAAGTCTTGAAAACATGGCAGGCTCCCTTTTATAAGGGGAAAGACAGGAAAATTTAGTTTTTAAAGTTTTGCTTTATATTTCCTTAGTAGTTTAATTAGTTCCTCTGATCAGTGGTTGTCAGATCCAGCATTAAATAGGGAGAAATGTTTTTGCTTAATGCAAGAGGGACACTAACTGCAGTGACCTGGCCAAATTCCAGTTTGTATAATTATACGTGATTAAATAAAATATCCTTTGACATTTCAGTTAAACAAAACATTATTTAACCCCATCTCCTGTAAATTGAGGAATATCGATAAGAAAAACCTTTGTGTTTCAAGTAAGAGTCAGCTGTCTTTCATGGATGGGCAAAATGGATCTGGGCTATTAATGAATCACCAAGTATAGAAAGGTTGATCCCGTGGAAATCAGTGGCAGAATTTCCTTTTACTTTCCTAAATACAGAATTCCACTTATCATTTCTGTGTCTGGCTTTGCCATTGACCTCACATGGGATATTGTGTAAAGTACTTCACTGCTTCATACAAAAGCTTTTTCCATCCCTCTGCATTCAGTCTAATGGTGCTTAAAAATTGACCACAACTTTAAGTACGAATAATGAACACTGTATAAGACCTCTATTTTAATATTTTTGTAAGCAATTCAAGTAAAAGTCTCTTTGGTTTAAGATTTTCCATTACAAGAATCCATTTTTCAGCTACTTGTGTCAAATGGCCTGAGCACACTTATATTTTCCATGTGGGGTAGGGACTTCAGACTGATGTCTTTCAGAAATTTCATTGCAAATGGTCTGCATTTTTCTTCCTATCTGCAAAGAGGTGCCCAGGTTTGTCCGAGTTATGAGTCTCTTGAAACCTTAGTTTTTATTTGCTCATCAGTGACCTGGCAGAAATTGGCATTTAGGTTTCTGAAGATGCCATCTGCACTGGGCATCCTCTGTCCCAAGGCTACAGGAGACAAACATGACTTTCCTTGTAATTTCTCCTCCCGTTATCACGCACGGCTATGGCACAGCATCTAATAGCAAGGTCTAATATCCTCTGCTCCTGCTGTTCCTCCTTCTGCTGCCCTAGCAATGAAGAGATAGAAGCAACCTGAGGGCAATGGGAAGGATACAAAATCGAGGAACACAGGATGAGGGAAAATCTGCTCAGAGTGACTTACTCAGCATAGCAGAAGAATTCTGTGTTACACTCAAGCATAAAATTTGCTTTTCCTAGAACAGCATCATGTTTGCCAAACATGCCATGTAATATGTGATTTCCTGTATTATAGTCTCAAATTCTGTGCCCTGTATTAAAACACACAAGTTACTAATTTCCCTATATATTCCAGAACAATACTGTCTAAAATCTGGTAATCCTATCACTATCTTTGATCTCCATCTTCTCTGTGGGTTTTTCTGTTTGCTTCCTCATATTGTGTGGGTAAACCTGCTTCTGAGGGTCACAATAGGAGGTAACTGCATCCACACATTCACGCATAGGATTTATGTTATTGGTACAGAAAGACATGCTCCTGGCTGACCTCATGATCGGTTGCAGAAGGACCTTCAGCAAAGCAAGTTATTGGGTGAGGCAAAGGAAGAGAGTAAGGCTGAGCCCAAACTGAAATATCTGTTTTGGTTCTGGGTATGAAAGTGGTGAAGGACTGGGGCAAAAGGCCTTCTGAAGGTACAAGGGGCAGAAGTAAAAAGGGAATTGCAATGATGCTTTATGATAGATCATTGGTTGGAAGGCCTTTAGGGTTTTCTGAAAGCAGGTAAGTCCCTCTGAGCAACTTGATCTGGATGGAGCAACACTATTCACAGGGATGCTGGAAAATAAATATTTGTACTCAGGCCCAGTTTTGCTTATCCTCACCTTCTTTGTTCCACAGTTATTATGTTGGGGTGGTTTTGATGTTTCCTGGACCCCAGCTGAGAGCCTCCACTTGAGCTGATATTCAGTGCTATTCAACATGTACTGTAAAGCCACAGTGAAAACCATCATGCTGTGACTGGTACCAGAGCTGCTGGATATGAACTACCTTGAACACAGCTATCTTGTGCTGTACTGTTCCGTGTTGTGAGCACTTCACAATCCCCAAACTTTGATTCCCAGGAGCTAAAAGGCTCTGTGATGTGCCTAGAAAACCCACACCAGGCCTCAGCAGTCCATGTTATTTGTTGACAAAGGCTGCACTGAAGGTGTTTCCCTGTCCTCTACTGCAAGCCCCTCTGCCGTCTTCTGCACATGGAGTTGTGAGGCTGACAGAGTTGGATCCTGTGCTGCCTGTGCTTCCTGATGTTCTGGCTAACCTTTCCTCTTGCAATTTCCTGGTGGCAACTGTCCTTAAACACTGTCAGCTTTTGTTTGAAACAGCTGTATTGCCCCACTTCTCCTCAGTATCTTTTCCCCTGTAGCATTCCGTCTCCAGGCACAGCTCCTCTGCATCATGGCGGCAGCTGCTGAGGATCATCTGTGCTTGCTGGAGTTCCTCTCCCTTTGCCCCTCTCCCTCATTAGAAATGCGTGTGATTCTGTGTTTGTAATTAGTATATGCTGTTTGAGGTCTAATTACAGTATATATTCTGGTTTATCAAACGCTGCTCATCTGTTGTGTGAAGAACAGTTTAAGAATTCCAGTCTGACCTGCAGGAGTCTTCCGCCTTTGAAGTGGGAAGATCAGAGTCGCAGCTGGGTCAGCACAGCAGGAGATCTTCTGCCCCTGCTCAGGGTGCCAGCTGTCAACAGCAGTGCAAGATGGGCTCCTGTTGTGAAAACAT
This sequence comes from Dromococcyx pavoninus, assembly GCA_033558185.1. Taxonomy (NCBI): domain Eukaryota; kingdom Metazoa; phylum Chordata; class Aves; order Cuculiformes; family Neomorphidae; genus Dromococcyx; species Dromococcyx pavoninus. The sequence goes on along the minus strand of JAUMJL010000267.1, from coordinate 106,732 downwards.
AGTTGGAGTGCTCCATGCCCCACAGTGTAGCCCAGAGACAGTGATAATCCTTGGCTGAGATCTATGACCAAGCTGTAGCAGAGCCAGTTGTATCCTTCCCTGTCCCTTTCCTTTTCCCCTTTCACTTTCCTCTTTCCTTCCATTTAAATTTTCTTCTTGCTCTTAAGCATTTTCTTTTAGTAGTGACAACAGCTACCTTTTTTCTTCAAGGAAAAAAGTTGATATTCAGCCGCCACTGGAAAAAAATACTTTGTACCTAAGTCATGAGCCAGTATTTTCAGTGGAAGTCATGGTGTGTGGTAGTGCAAGCTATTTTAAAACTAATGAGAAATGCAGGAAATCCTGCAATAGAATGAAGCTGACCTTGGTGATGACGAGTGTCTCTCAACATTGGGAATACTGCTGCAGTGTAAAATATATACAAGTCAGCTCTTTAATAGGGAGGCACAAATATTTATTCTGCCTACTATTTTATAGAGAACCAGGAGTAAACAGCATTAAAAAAGCTTTACAATCCCCAACCCTAATATCTATTCTTTTGAATGAAGGAGCATATCAAAGAAACAGTTGAATCTGTATAATATAATAAAAGGCAGAAGAAATATTTTCAGTATATATTGCAGGGATAAACTGACCATAAGATATCACAACACCTTAGTTTATAACATTCAGCATTTGAACGTGTTATTGACAGTTTGGAGGGATGTGGATATGCAGAAGATCTGAGAGTTATTCAGTGTAACAACAAGGATTAGAAGATGATGCTTCCACTTGTCCACTTGGGAAGGTCTGCCTGTGCATATCCACAGTATAATAAATGTAGCATTGCCAGAGTAGTCATTGGGTTGCTGGTTCAAAAACCTTGCCCTCTCATTTTGGGTAGAACCCCTTAATCTCAACATCATAAATAAAAAACCTCCCTTACTCTCCTGTCAGTGCAGTTAGCAGGATTTAGGTAGGCTACCTGGAGCAATGTATAGTAATTATAAATGGGATTTGCCAAATATGATGAGCCACTGACTATGAAGCGGTCTAGTAATGATGCAAGCTAACCTCATGCCACTGAGAGAAGTATTACAGCAACCTATCCTAGGAAAGGAAAACTAAGTTGTGAAACCTAATCTCTTTGGTGTGTTAAAAATTTAAGACTGTCTCTAGGGAGTAACAGGAACATGAGTGAATGCCATCCCATATCTCCCATGTAGACACTTGGCAGAAAATGTATTCAGTGCTCCTGTGTATCACAGTGCTTGCCAACACTGGGATGGTGCAGAGACTTACAGCATGCAGCACTTGGCACAGGACATCCAGACACACTCCATCCTGGAGAGCAGACAGTTTAAACATAGAAGTAGATGGATGGTAAGATCAGATAAGTGTGATATTATGTTAACAGGTCCTGTTGGTGCCATGCTTTGTTTACATAGCTATGCGAACTCTTCTTTTTCGTAGAGGAAAGGACTAAGTTTAACGTGGTTTGTAATAAAGCCTCTGCTCATGCAAAGAGAAAGCTGCATGTGTCACATGCTGAGGATTTAAAAGGGCCTGTATAATATCTAAGATTAACCCATATATTGTGTATGTATATGTAAATGCATAGATATATTTATATAAAAATATATCAATACACATACATACGCATAAGTTACGAGCATGGTAGAATATAAGGCAAATTGAAATGTTTCTGGTAAAAAGAGTTATCTTCTAAGCCTCTTCAGTCTGGACACAGCTTCGAGGTACGTTTTTTCTACAAATCTATTTGTGCACTCACTAAAGTATACGTGTGGGTAGATACATGTGTAATTTATATTTGTGAAGTCATATGAAAATGAGATATTGCTGTAGCTTACAGCATACAGAAGTCTATCTGTTTCTATAAATTTCCAATTGTGAAACATCTGATTTCAGTAAATATTTCTTCTTCTGTAATATGATGGAAGAAATACATTATACGGACTATTGAACACTTCAAAAAGACCCTGAAGAATCTCAGCGCCACTTTACAGAATTCAGCAATAATCTTTTCTGTAATGCACGAAGATTAAAATGTTAAAAAAAGAGGTAGAGATAGTGTTCCATGAATGTGCTTGCAATCATATTTATGTATGAAGCATCGGATTTATATGTAACAGCAGGAACTATACACATTCCTAAGAATTCTCCACATGCTGAATATGAAGAGAAGAAATAAAAAGACTATTTGCTGAAGAGGTCAAAACAAAGAGAATAATGTCACTTGCCCTTTTTAAAATGTTTGCGAGTCTCACTGAGAAAGTTCTCGAAATACATATCTCACGGCTTCAATTCTGTCACTCACTCTCACAATCAACTTGCAAGGCAAAGCACAGCTCACCGTGATACGTAGTGTGAGAATTAAGCTGCAGAAATTTTGTTTTGGAGAAAACTAAACAATCCAACATGATGCCTATGAGGAGTTCAGTACCTCGAGCATATGATATGCTCAGACCTTGTAAAAACTGCATGGCAGGTTTTCAATAAATCCTATACTTGAAACACCAATCAATATTCTTATCGTTAGAGTCAGTAACAGGCGATGCAGGATATTCTGGCTGCTGATCTGATAGATCCACTTATATCATTGAAATAATATCTTGGCTTTCTCTGTCTTTGGCTTCCTAATGGGAAAAAAGTGAAAAGATGAGGACTATGAATCATAACAAGAATTGGAAATTTTGTGTTATCTATTATCACTTGGCTTGTTTGAACCAAATAATTTTAGGGAACCATGTCATATTCCTTTCCAGAAGACTTACATATTCTCTGAAATCAGTGATTCAGTGGTGTTTCTATGAGAAAAAATTGTTTTGATGCTAACTCATTGGGGAGGATGAAGTCAACATATGCGTGGAGTTAAAAACTCTCTCTCAAAAGCTGATTGTTTCTCATCTTTGAACATGCAGAAGTTGGCACCTCCAGAAAGAGCCGATTTATTTAACTGCCTAGAATAGGATTAGAGAACTTAACAGAAAGCCTTATTTGGAGATACTGGCCTCAGTCCACATTCTTCGTCATTTGCAGCTAAGTCTTCTGGTTCAAGGTGATTTTAGGAGAGAAGATAGATCACATTCAAATTCTCACTTCAGTTTTGCTTCACTAACATTAGAAGAGCAAACTGGAATTAGGAAAAATCCTTACTAGATCTTATAAGGTCCAGAAATGTTCATCCCAGCTTAGTCTTCTACTCTCAAAACCAATCTATTTATGAGAGTAAACCTGTTTTAAGATGTTTTATCACAGGAGATGAACTGCTTTCTGTATTAAGGTATATGACACCTTGGTCCTGTGTCACGTGCAGTTAACTGTCATCACAGACTATTAATTGAGAATTGAAATCTTCCGGAGAAATATGACTGTGCCTCAAATAATTCTGTTGTCAGTGTCTGTGATGGCTTGAAGTATTTGGAAAATTGTATGTGAGAATAATTCACTGTGAGTTCAAGGAGAAGTAGGGAATACATAAAGTTCCTAAAGAGACCAGACATCACATGAAGGTGTAAGAGGAGAAGAGCGAGGATGGTGACTACTCTGAACTGACTTAGGCAAAGGGCATGTGGGACCGGAAAGGTACTTCTAACTTGCTGGATACAGTAAGCAACCACATCATACAGTCCATTCATAAAGTGGAAATTCCACCATAAAACTACTTCCTAGTAAGCAACTAAAATAGCATATTTCTCAAACTGAAAGTTATAGCCATAGAAAAAAGCATGCAGGGTTTTCCCACTTTCTTTTTCTTTTGTTTGTGTGTGTGTGTGTCTGAATAACAAGGCATAAGGGAGCGCTGACCTTTTCAGGTCTCACTTATGCTTCATACATAACACTAAGAAATACAAACCATCATGATCACAAAGGAGGCTGGATGCATTGATGATAATTGCAGTGCTTTACTTTTCATCATCTCCTGCACAAGGAAACCTTCAGAGTGTGCTGGCCACAGTATGCAAAGGCTGCCTCTGTGTTTTGTCTGGTCTAAAAGACCACGCTCATGAATCTAAAATAGTATATGTCTATATGCCCTGTGAAGAGCTACTTGGCTGAGCTCTCCTCTTGCTTTTGCAGCTGCACAGTCCTGGCACAAGTTAAGCAAGCGGCTTGTGGCCATGACTGAGCAATCCTGAATGAATCGGAGGAACAGGAAATTTCACATTGCTGCCATGGGAAAGTGTTGGGCTCTCCATGATGACCCTCCTGTGTGCTTACCCCTTGTGTTGGGTTATGTTGATTTTACTATTGAAATGCCACTACTAGGAGATTTGAGAACTGGTTTATAAAGTGCACTATTTAGTCCCTGCATTGGTTTAAAATTTGTCAATGTCATACTGCAGTGTTGGGCTGTTGAACTGAGTGACTATTTGCCCTTTACTGCCAACCACTGAAACACTTTCACGTTTGTAACCACAGCAAAACCCTTCAATTTCAGAGATGGTCGAATATAAATTTACTGGCAACAGAAATCTCACTTGTTTGACATGAAGAATGCTTTCCCTCTGAAATAATAAAAATACTTTGAGGTACATTTCTTGAAACCTTGACATTTGCTTTATTTTTTATGGTTTTATAGAGGTTGTGTGTACCTTTAAAGAACACAGAGAGTTTAAAGCCATAGCTTTGTAAAAAAGTGAGGTTCAGTTGTTAGTACATTAACATGGGAGTCAGGGACATAGGGATAGTTCTAGCCTTTTCCTGTAGCCCTGATTAAGTTATATATTCCTTTCTTCCTTATTTTTTTCTGTAGCTAATATAATAATGGTTATCTTTTCATCATCCTTGCACACCCAAGGGAAGCAGAGTAACAATTGTGACTATTTTTGCGATTTTAGAAGTATGAAGCTTTTTGATGAATTCCTTTGAAAATGGTGCAACGATTTAAGATTTTCTGGTTTCATAGCAATGAGAACTGCTGAGTAAGTCTTGGCCTTGAATGAAGGGCAAGAAAGCATTCATTACTTTGAAATCTCTCTATGGGAACTAGACCTACAATTTTGTACAGTATATTTCTGGTGTGTTTCTTTTTTGGTTTTCTTTTCTTAATGTGGCAACAATAAAAAAAGTCAATCATCTGGGGTCATTTTCATATTCTCTCTGGTAACGACTGGACCATGGTGGCAATATTTGAAGTACAAAGCCTTAGAATTTCTCACTGGGATAATGCTGGGGCCCTTCCAAAGCTGATGAAAGTCAATAGGACTTTTTACCTTTGAGTTAAATGGGTTCTACATTACACAGACTATACATGCCTCATTTTGCTGCGTATTGTGAACAAACTGGCAATTCAGGGCTGGCTTTACAAAGGACGCATATTAAGCATGCTACCAAAGACTTATTGGATACAATCCCCCTCCCCAGTGAAAAAATAGGTATCATTTTCAGAAGAGACAGCCAAGTGACTTGAATTGATTCTCTCTCTGCAAATGAGAATATGTTTTGCAGGCATGTTACTTCTGAATTCGTCCAAAACAGTAACAGATTTTCAAAAAAACTACAGGCAAACTTTTAGTAATACTCACAAGTGAAAGCATTCTGCTTTGTAATGATTTTTCTTGCCTTCTGCCTGGGGTGGTAACTGCTGTGGAGTGGAATAAGGTACAAATGTGGCAGTCAGAGCCTCCTCATCTTGAACATGATTAGCTGACTTCATGCATGACCTTCAGGCTGAAGCTACAAAAGGGCCATTCAGCAATAAGCCTTAAGATGTGAACAGTCCAGAGTTTTTTGATGATTTTCTGGGCAATTAAGCCTACAATCTGCCTAGGAATAATTATAGCTCATCCATTTGCTGCCCTGTGTTTACCTTGTCAACACTGGTCTTTAGGCACACCTGTAATGTTATGAGAGGAAACAGGGGCTAGAGATTAAGCCCTCCTCCCTTTTCCCAGAACAAAACATCGCAACCCCTTGGTCTTTTCTACATCTTGCTGCCCCAATGTAAGTTTCAGAAAACCACAGTAGTTCCTGCTGTCCTTTACAAGAGACACTCGCTTGTGGTTCCCATTTCTTCCGATGACTTGAGAACCTGGGTATTTCTTCCTGTCATTCCCCTACCTTCTTCGTCTTCTTACCTCCTGCATATATGTGTCAGATTCATCTCATTCCCAGATTTTGTCAGAACTCGACAGAATCCAAGTCAGAATTAAAAGAAAACTATTTTTATGGGCAACAGGAAAATTGATGGTCAACCACCCCCATCAGTGTTTCAAGTGATGGACGCAGGATAGCAGCTCATGTGTTCAAGAGTGGGAGGGCTATGGGAATTGCACTACTTCCTCCTGTCTTGAATGTGGTTAGACTAAATCATAGGGTGTAGAGAATGAAAAGCCAGCTGCGCTGCAGTACTGCAGAATGGGAACAGTATCCGCAGCTGCAGTCCTCGGTTTTGGTAACAATGTGAGGAGCATTGAGACAAGCACATTTTGACTCGTTATTCTAAGAATAGCCCTGTCCTGCTGATGTTCTCTTGGACATAGCTATTTTTCCAGAGTCCAGTGAAAGCTAAAATGCTTCTGGATATGTCAGATCACCAAAGACTTGGTTATTTAGAGACAGTTTTCAGGTCAGTTTCAGATCAGAGTCTGCGCTATATTTAAATAACAATTTTGTACTGAAGATATGATAAAGCACTTTCCTCTTGCTCCATGTCTCATTAGCAATACTCAGTCTTACTTTTGGCAAATTGGAATTTTGATATAAATGAATAAAACTGTGAAATGGAAAAAAATAAGGAGTACTATGGAGATATTCCTAGCATCGTACTAAGAGGAGAAAAAGAAAAGATTTTCCTCATCAGTATAGAATTCTTTGACATATGTGTCCCAACCCTCTATAAAGGAGCAGCCTGGCATGATAAAAAATAGAGCGCTGCATCCCATGTTGCGGGTGATCTGCACTTGCTCCCAAAGAAGAGAGCTGTGAGCAAACAGCAGCACTCCACGAAGAGTGTGCAAAAGCTATGTGTGTGGTACCAAGGCCTACCGTCCAGTTGATTCATTTTTGTGTGAGCTGTGGGACCAGATTTGTTCATTGTGTTATGGTTGTGGCAGAATACTTGCAGAAATGGGTTCAGCAAACATTTTTGAAACAGGATGTAGGCTGAACAACAGTACTTCTGGATAGTATAGCACTTCTGACTTGTGTAAAAAGCCTTTTGAGAGAATCTCAGGAAAAGATTATATTTTGGATACCTGGGAATGTGCTTTTTTCTTCCTTTTTAAGGCAGGAGTTACTGTCTATGTGCTGTTTAAGTTAACTGAATTTTTTTTATTGTGCTAGGATAGTAGGGACGACATGAAAACCTATAAAGAACTTAAAATTTGTTGGAAGGTCAGGCCTGGATGGTTGACATTTGATGGTCTGTTCTTGTTAGTGGGGTATACATTGAAACATATGATGGAAGACTCGAGCTATCCTTCTGGTCTCTCACTACCTCTGTCACTGATTCTTCCAAGATTCCTGAAGTATAGCGAGGAGAATATAGAACTTAAGGTGCTGCATGCAAACCTGGGGGAAGATCCATCCATGCAGGATCTCCCATGAGGGAGAGCAGATAACTCCACTCAGTGCATGGTGCATTGTCAGAAATCAGGAATAAGGGAGAAAGGAAATATTGTTGGTCTCCAAACTACTGCCATTCTGTGCAGGAGTGAGACCAGCTTGATTTTGAATTGTTGAATCAACACTGTGCTCTTGGCAAGTATTTACCCAGTCCCTTTCCCTTTGAGAGTCTGACACAATGGCAGGGAGGGTACCTTTTGGTTTGAGATGGCGTAGACAAACTGGTATTTGCCTTCCAAGCTGGAAAAGAGACAGTAAACAATTTTGTCACCAAATTTATCAGATTTTGGCTATTGAAGACAATGTAGGACAGAAATTTTAGCTACCTTTTCAGCAACTAGGCTTACTGCATTATTTTGTCAGTGCCGTTGCATATATTAACTCCATTGCTATGCTCCAACTTATACACTTACATCAGTACCGCTGCTTACACTGGGTTAAATGCAATGCTGCTCAGCCCCACCCTCCTGCCTAGATCAATGAAGGGCAAGGTACAAATATTCTGAGGGTATTAATGTTCTGTCAAATCACTTGTTTTCAGTTAATAACACCTCTTCCGTTATTGGAGTCATAGCTCATAAACTGCATGTCTGTCAGGTCTGTGTTACTTCATGAGGGAGTCAGAACTAGTTCACATAAAACAATTTACATGCAAAAAACCGAAACAGTTCTCATTCCTCCCAATACTCCCCTCCTCTCCTTCCAAAATGGGAAATACTGTATTTCAGGGCAAACCCTCTCAAAAGCTAAAATTTTCTTTTGTCTAGGAACACTTCAGACTACCCATTTACAAACGCAGGGCATGAATTTATGTTTTCTCCTCATAGTCTGAGGCAACAGCAACAGCTAGAGACCCCCTCCAAATGCTGAACCTCATCTGTGCAACCACACTGCTTGAAGCTGTGCAGAGGCTACTGTCAGTCTGGGTGGAATAATGTTTGTGTGTGTGTTACAGATGAGGAGAGGTCATGGACGGTTTTTGCAAGAGAGCAAGGAGCTGAGCCCTTACCTCCAGATAGGAATACTGTTACTGGGTTTATTTATGCTCTTCGGTGGTCTACACAAGAAAGTGGCTGAGTCTCCTCTGGGACCCTGCTCCTCTCCCTTCCCTGCTCTGAGAAATCTTGACTTGGTTTTTTTTTTTTTTTTCTTGGGTTGCAGTCAATAAGCTAAGTAGCTGACAGCAAGAGAACTGCTTGTCAGCCTCTGGACTTGGGATTTTACAGCAGGCTGCTCAGACAGTGACCTCTGAGTGCAAGGTGAGGACTGTGAGTGCTGCTGGGATACTGCTGAAGGACTGGCTCTTCCTGTGCTGTGCAGAGAGAAGCTTGACACAATTGTATCTGTACTACTGGTAGCCTGCGACCCTTCAGCAAAGTCATTGCACTTCCCTGCCTTAGTTTCTGGCCAAAAGAACTAGTTAGTTATGGCAGAACAGAGCCTGGGAGCAGACCATCGCATATGTAGTGCAGACAATTGAAAAATCAGGGCTTTTCACCAAAACAGGGAGTAAAATGAACCTTGCGGTATGGATACCTTTACCAACACCCTTATTGTCCTAAAACAGAAATTATTTAAATCCATCGGATTAAATACCTAGATTAAATCTCAATGTGAAGGCAGAAATAAATGACCTCTATTAGTCACCACTTTGTCCATCCTCTAGTTAATTTCTAGGGTTCAGAAAGATTTCCAAATTTTTCTTTGATGAGCCTGAAACTTGTCAGAATTTTTTTGGCAGGAGACCCTCATGCCCAAACTGCCAGTAGCTCATGGGGACTGCAAAACCTCTGTATGAGGCAGGGCAGGGACATAAACCAAATCTATTGCTCCCTGGGAACATGCCCTACCCAGCAGCATGTGAACTGAACATTCTCTCTGAAACTCAATTTTTCTTGAGCTTCAGAAACTCTCCTGCAGAAAACTTATGTTGAACATGGCAAGGGAGTATGGAAAATTTTGTTTATAACAAATCATTTTTTCCCAAAGTTTCATGGAAAATTTCCTAAAATGCTCTATATTAGGTATTAATCCGACTCTGGTCAGAGGTGCAGAGTTACCAACAAAAGCAATAATATCTACAAAGCACTGTCTGCAGTCTGTTGGAGTAGTGACAATAATGATCCAAAACTTTACTGGAGTCTCTGGGAAAAGAACAGGCACAATTTATTGGCTACACAATTCAGGTTAGGGCAAGATGAATAGAAATGATGGTCTCATGAGTAGGTTACTGGATTAGGATGCAACAAAACAGGGCTCAACTGTTGGTTTAGTTTCAGAATTTTTTGTTACTTTGGGGAAGATACTTAAATTTTTCCTGTGTCACAGTTCTGCATCTGTAAAAGAAGGATAATGGTACCTTCCTATATGAACAGGGATTCAGGGAAGGTAAGTCTGATGACTGCAAAACTTACTGCAGCAGGGAGGGTCTAGGCAGGGAGATGTTCAATTCTGTATCTTCCAGTTAAGGAAAGAGAGTACAGAAAATATTTTCTAAAGACATATTGCAAAGTTATTTTTCTCTCTGCCAGTGTGGCATGTGGAGAGATGTTTCTACTCTTTTTCTCTCCTCTATTCCTTTTAAAGTAAATTCCTTCATTCTCTTACAGGCAGAGACAGATAGATAGCAAAGCAGATGATGTCCAAAGCATACGAAGTTCCTGTATTGCTTCAGGTTTGATTTGATGTTTTCCTGATGCTGAAATAATCAGAAGTTTTGCGTTTGATGTCATAGTGCTGTTTCTGAGAATTTAATATTTCACCTTGACCCTCTAGGTCCTTTGAAACAGCCTCTAAGGTTTGCACAGCGTGGGAGGGAGTATTTCTGGCAATCTTTATCCTTTCCAGGAGTTATTCTGTGTGAAGTTATGCTGGAGGATTTGCTATCACATTAGTCAAAGCTTTTCTCAACTGAGAATTTATACATTGGTTTTCATGTAGAAAACAAAAAACAAAAAAAACCCTCCCACTAATTTCTGGAAGATAATGTTTTACTCACCAAATTTTTCAATGTGATTCCCTTTAAAACTCAGTTTAAAGACACAGATGAGAGTTCAATGCAGGTAAACTGGATCCAGCTCTATGAAGTCAGGCACCTCTGGAGCATGAATCACTTCCCTTGACAGAGGACATTGCACTCTGAAGGTACCTGTTGCTTACTTTTGACTCTAGAGGAAACCTGGATGACTTATTTAGGCCAATTATCTAGTTTTTGGAAAGGTAAAGTTGGGCAAAGTATCCATATAATTACCATCAATATGTGTGAATTTTAAATCATTGCATTGCATTTTCTGAGTCTTTGGAACAGCAGTGCTTCTTATTGCTGGACAGGTATTTTCTGAGGAAGAGATTTGACTCTGGCTTTATTTAGGTAGCCGGGCAGCTGATGTGATGTGCCCTCAACTCTACATGTCACACACCTCTGCAACATGCAACCTTTTCAAGTGAGAAAGCACGATAATATAAATGATCACTAGCTTTCAAAATAGTGTTTTAGGTAAAACCATGTGATATTTCTATCATTTTTTTATTTAACCAAGACCAGCCACCCTTCTCCTTCTCTTTCCAACACCTGCAAAGCCTGAAAGTGGGTTCTGCTTCCCCTTCACACGGGGAAGTGTGTTACCACATCCATGTGATGCAGTCCTTTCGGTGCTGAGTGCACTGCTTGCACTGGCTGATGGATGTGGCTGAACTACTACTTTATCCCTTTTCTCAGTTCCCCTGGAAATGATTGGAGATTTGAGCTAGGGTTTCTCACCATCTTTTTTCAGCGGAAGTGGGGTGGCAGTCTCAGAGCCTAGCATTTCATTGTCACTTCCCCAGCAGAATATTGGTGCTGGTTTTGACAGTGAGCAGGCTGCAGGGCTTGCACAAATCTCTAACTCACTCCTGGGGCCAGACCCTAACACGACCTCATAATGGCCCTTTTAAAGCATCTGCACTCTTCAATGGAAAATAGAGTCATGGGAGTAAAAGAAGACTGTACAGTATGGTGAGCTGTACTTCTTTTCGAGATAAGATTTAAACTGATATGCAGGATGGGGCAAAAGCATAATATTGCCTTCAACTTGCTCAATTTCAGCATTTGTGCAGCTCCAGTCACCATGGCATCTAAGCATGAAAGATACCTTGTGTCAGCAGGATATGCATCAAAGGAGTCCTTTTCAAATGGATAAATCTGATATCAAAGAACTGAAGAAACGGAACCAAAATATACAGGTGTCCTTTGCTTTGATCATTAATTAAAATGTGACTTATACTCCCAATGTCCCTATTAGAGGACTTGACATAACAAAACATCTGAGGTACCCAACTATTTCTTGTGATGCTGTGAAAGACAGGTGTTCATTCCTGAGAAAGCTTTGATGCTAAAAATAAAATAAAACAAAACAAAATTAAAATTAAAGGATATTTTCAGGTACATAATAACCATCTTAATACTTACAATTGAGGGGTTTTGTGTGTGCATTAAATACTGATGGAACTCCTGGCTGGAAAGGAATGCAGACAATGAGGTAAAGTAAAGCTTTTTAAGTCATTTGAGATCAATCATCAGAGAATGTGTCTCAGTCATGTCATTATCTGATTAATAGCTGAGTTCCAATTTAAGCTGGAATTATTTGGATAACAGAAATCAAAAGGAAAGTTTTTGTCAGTAATTTGCCTTAGAGCAAAATAAAACTATTAGAGATAGAATTTTTTGTAATTTTCACCACACCCCTTGAAATTCCATACAGACTAGATTGTTTTGTAGGTAGACCATGACAGCCCACCCTAACACCCTGGCTTATTCCAGCCTGAAGTGCAATGTGGATTAGGACATTTCATTTCCCCAGCAGTCACAGTATCACAGTATCACAGTATGACAAGGTTGGAAAGGACCTCTGAGATCATCAAGTCCAACCTATAACCCAACACTAACACCAACCCATCATCTAAACCATGGCACTCAGTGCCTCATCCAGTCTCCCCTTAAACACCTCCAGGGTCGGCGACTCCACCACCTCCCTGGGCAACGCATTCCAATGGCCAATCACCCTTTCAGTAAAGAACTTCTTCCTCACATCAAGCCTAAACTTTCCCTGACGTAGCTTGAGTCCATGCCCTCTAGTTCTGTCACTGGTCACCTGAGAGAAGAGACCAACCCCTGACCGACTACAACCTCCTTTCAGGTAGCTGTAGAGAGCAATGAGGTCTCCCCTGAGCCTCCTCTTCTTTAGACTAAACAGCCCCAACTCCCTCAGTCGCTCCTCATAGGGCTTATGCTCCAGCCCCTTTACCATCTTCGTTGCCCTCCTCTGAACACATTCCAGTATCCTGACATCTTTCCCAAACTGGGGGGCCCAGAACTGTACACAGTATTCCAGATGAGGTCTGACTAGTGCCGAGTACAGGGGGACGATAACTTCTCTGGTTCTGCTCACCACACTATTCCTGATGCAGGCCAGAATGCCATTGGCCTTCTTGGCCACCTGGGCACACTGTTGGCTCATGTTGAGCTTCCTGTCAACCAGCACTCCCAGGTCCCTTTCTGCCTCACTACTCTCCAGCCACTCTGTCCCCAGTCTGTAGCTCTGCATGGGATTGTTGTGTCCAAAATGAAGTACCCGACATTTGGACTTATTAAACATCATCCCATTGGAATCGGCCCATCTCTCCAATCTGTCCAGGTCCCTCTGCAGGGCCATCCTACCCTCTAACAGATCAACCCTTCTTCCCAGTTTGGTATCATCAGCAAACTTGCTGATGATGGACTCAATCCCCTCATCCAGATCATCTATAAAGATATTAAACAGGACCGGACCCAACACCGATCCCTGGGGGACACCACTGGAGACCGGCCGCCAACTGGATGAGACACCGTTCACCACCACTCTCTGGGCTCGGCCATCCAGCCAATTCCTAACCCAGCACAGAGTGCTCCCATCTAAGCCACGGGCTGACAGCTTCCCTAGGAGTCTACTGTGGGAGACAGTGTCAAAGGCCTTGCTAAAGTCCAGGTATACCACATCCACAGCCTTCCTCTCATCCACCAGGCGAGTCACATGGTCATAAAAGGAGATCAGGTTGGTCAGGCAGGACCTGCCCCTCCTAAACCCATGCTGGCTGGGCCTGATCTCCTGACCGTTCTGCAGGTGCCGCATGATTTCACCCAGGATTATCTGCTCCATGATTTTACCTGGGACCGAGGTCAGGCTGACAGGTCTGTAATTACCTGGATCATCCTTACGGCCCTTCTTGTGGATGGGCGTCACATTGGCCAACTTCCAGTCTTCTGGGACCTCTCCAGTGAGTCAGTCCAGAAACTAGAAACCCAGCCTATTGGTGTTAATGGGCTGCATGACAGCCATATGTGTTGATGATCCAGAAAAGCTAGCTTACATAAGAGATTTGAGGATGTCTTCTTACAACAGGTCTTTTGGCAAATGACCTTTACTGTAGCTTTTTTCTCTGCTTTGCTCTCCATGGTAAACTTTATAAAAAAAATCTTCTGGCCTTGCCATTTTTATTTGCTTCCTACTTATTTTGCTTTCCATCCTTTCATCTTCCTCTCTTTCATCTTTCGTAAGCTCACAACTTAACATTTAAGTTTGTCTCTTGAAATAGCATTGAACATGCCTGGGGTAGAATCAGCCTTTAAAGGCAATTTCTATGTAGAGGACAGAAAGTGCCAGAAGAATCTCAATGTGCTATCCATTTAGTTAGCAATTATTAAATGCTAAACACATTTTATTTTCCCCTCCCCTGCTGTAAATCTTAGTTTCACTGGCATTTTATAAACACATTCTCCTATATGAGTGGTTGTTGTACCGTCTGATCTTTACAACACATTGGGGTGAGAAGACCCAATATGAAAGAAGTTCATTTGCAAGAGCATTGGATCCTGTGCTGTGCTGTGGTGGTAGTAGTTAGTGATGAGTCCTGTGTGGGTTCTAGTTCCATGACTGAGCATCCATCCAGTGCCCATCCCAGAATACACGTTTTTCCAGAAGGATTGAGTTGTCAGAGGAGAGGATCCTCCAGAAGTCAGTTCCTCCATAATCTATAGGTACTATGGGTGCTAATGAAAACTTATTGTTAGACCCACCCCCCAAACATAGACTAGTTTAAGTATTTCTGCAGCTTTGAAGAGATCCAATTCACTCTGTGCTGTTATGGGCACAGTGGCATCATGGTAGACATCAGTACCAGATCAAGTCTGGTCTGTTCCAGCTTAGACAGGGACCCCTTGTTTTTTTTATGGCTTCCAGTCATGGGGGCTAGCTCCCCATTTGTTTCAAATCTTGCTTTAATTCATGCCATCTGAAAAGCTGGTCCACTCATACTATACCAAGAAACAATTAAATCAAGGATTTAAAGACTAAGTCTAGAGTTTTGCTCTATGAAATGCATTTCACAAGATTAGGTTCACCAGACCGAAAAGGATGACAACTCATGAGCAGAGTCAATAAAAGACTAGAATGCAAAGAAAATCACAAGTGTTTCTGGCAAACTTGTTGTGAGAAGAAGGACCCTGGAAAGTCCTGTTTCACTACAAGCGGGATATGCCTCATTGTACACCCTTTGGTAAAGCCTGTAGCATAACCGCGGCTGTGGAGTGCTCTTCCTGGAGACCTGAAAACCCCATTATCCATCAGAGATGATTTTACCATTAGGGTTCAGGTTCTATTTAGCAGAAAAACTGTCTCCAGAATATGAGGGCATTCTTTCCCCTCCCACTGCTATAAGATAACGCAACAGTTTATAATGTTTCTAATGTCAGATGCCATTTTTGTCTTTGTCCTTGATGTTGCACTTATAAGTAGGTGTCATTCATACATGTATAGAATCATAGAATCATAGAATCTTCTGGCTGGAAAAGACCTTTGAGATCATTGAGTCCAACCGTACCCATCTTCTGCTAAACCATGTCCTTCAAAAACTTATCTATCCGTTTTTTAAACACCTCCAGGATGGTGACTCAACCACCTCCCTGGGCAGCCTCTGCCAGTGCTTGACAACCCTTTCAGTGAAGAATTTTTTCCTAATGTCTAGTCTGAACTTCCCCTGGTGCAATTTGTGGCCATTTTGTCTTGTCCTATCACCTGTCACTTGGGAGAAGAGACCAATGCTCACCTTGCTACAACCTCTTTTCAGGTAGTTGTAGACAGCGATGAGGTCTCCCCTCAGCCTCCTCTTCTCCAAGCGAAACAACCCCAGTTCCCTCAACCGTTCCTTGTAGGACTTGTTCTCCAGCCCCTTCACCAGCCTTGTTGCCTTTGTCTGGATGCGCTCCAACCCCTCAATGTCCTTCTTATACTGAGGGGCTCAGAACTGAACACAGTGCTCAAGGTGTGGCTTTACCAGTGCCGAGTACAGGGGCACAATCACTTCCCTGGTCCTGCTGACCACGCTGTTTCTGATATAGGCCAAGATGCCATTGGCCTTCTTGGCCACCTGGGCACATTACTGGCTCATATTCAGCTGGCTGTCGACCAACACTCCCGGGTCCTTCTCCTCCAGGCAGCTCTACAGCCAGTCTTCCCCAAGCCTGCAACGCTGCTTGGGGTTGTTGTGTCCCAAGTGCATGAATTAACACTTGGTCTTGTTAAACCTCATCCCGTTGGTCTCAGCCCATAAATCTAACCTGTTCAGATCTCTTTGCAGCACCTCCCATCCTTCAAAGCAGATCAACACTACCACCCAACTTGGTGTCATCTGCAAACTTTTGTATATGAGGTCCAATATGGAAAAATGTGAGACTGTGCCTGTAACTCTTTTTATTTAACGATTTAAGAAAATCAGTTATGATCTATGATCACCTTCAAAACATTTCCCTTCTGAGTTGACACTCAGCTGCATGCAGTGCTGCTAACGTGCTAAGCAATTCATTTTCTGAAAGGCTGTTAAGTATCTCCATCTTTGTTTTCACATCTTCTACCAACAAATATTGGGTTTCTTTGAGCACTGACTTGATCTTTGGGATTTCTTCGTCACAAGCCTCTGTCAATAATTGAAAAGTTTCTGACATGGATTTCTTCACTTTCACAATAGACTTGATGTTAACCTGCTGTTCACACTTGAGCATTGAAATTTTCTGCCCAAGGGTAAAAACCCAACGATATTTGAACACACATCCACTCATACTGAGTGAAGCGATCGAGTTGAGCCTTGTCTCACTGTGACAGGTTAGAACATGTCCTATAACCATCTCCTTGTCTCTCCCATTCCGCTCTTGATTCCCAAGCTATAGGCTTAGTTGTTTTTTTGTCAGATCTTGTATATTCATTCTGTACTGAATTTTTAAAAAACGCATGTAGAATCGACTACCGACATTTCTAGCTGCAATGTATTTTTGCCAGACCTGTTGTGCCCATTCATACATACTATTTTCTTACTCCATTTTTAATTATAAGCTTAACTTTTTATTTGTCAGTAAGCACCCTTGAGAAATATTTCTGTGAAATATAAAAAGCTTGCAAGTAGGCTTAAAATTATCAATTAGCTAGATGAACCACATGAAGAGTGAATCAACAAAGCTGTCCAGAGCAGTCGTGTAGTGAGGACAAAACTTTTCACCCTTTCCAGGAAGATTTCTATTATAATTGACATCTGCACTCTTCAATTCAGATCATATGCCTGTAAAGAAATGTGAATCAACTCCATATTTCTAGACATTAATTTCTAAACATGGGCTTTAAAACTTTACCTACTGTCACAGAAATGCAATATCACTGTGTTTATTAATGACCTAAGAGTCTGGAACTTGAAGAAAGAGAAAGTGTAGGCAGTATTCATCTCCCTTTACCCGTCTCAAGACTTTAAAAGAGAAGACAGTCACCTCCTATTTACACAGCTACTGCTGATGTGAGACCTCTTCCATGCCTTTTAGATTCTGCTTTATCCTTGTAATTTTCATGGTAAAGGATTTGTCAGGGAAAATATCCCTAAAATAAGTCATTTTGATATTACCTTGTAAGGAAATTGTGATTCTACCACTGAAAAAAATTAAAGAAAAGAAATCACTGAATGACAAGATCAGATGCAGCTTTAGGTGTTGGGCAGAAAATTGGTGGGCAAAACTCCCCCCTTCTCTGCTGATCTTTGGTTGCAATTTATATGAACTTCTGTGACTGACTGTTACAGCTGTGGCTTGTTTAATTGTTGGCTGTTCTGTGAAATATTGATTATTGTGAAGGACTGTGCAAATTTCCAAGAAGTCATTAGCCAATGAAAATATGTGTTTTATTCTGGAATCATCACTGTATCTTTATATGTGTAGCAGAACACTTGATTTATCTTTTCTTGGCAGGCATTGAGAAAAGGCTGTACGTAGCTTACATATTCCTCTTCCAAGAACTGTAAGAGATAGAAAGTCTTAACAAGAAATACTGAGAAAGAATATTTCTCTAAAATTACAAAACTGGCCTTGGAAACAATTTGGGATAGATTGTTTATTTAATGAGAAGTTAAAGAATGGCCTTAATTCAGATATGCTAAATTTTTTTGATGGGGGCCAAGACCTGTTGGTAGAACTGTTTCAAGAACAAGTGAAGGGTTTAGGTGAAATTCAGTTCTGAACTGGGCACCTTGTACATACACCTGTGAGACTCAGGATCTGCCTATACAGAAGCAGCAGGGCAGACTGATCCACCGTGACTAGAATTCATACCTTGGTGTGTGCATGTATCATTTTTCTGCAAGACTGCTACAAGCATGACTGTAATAGGTGGCATTATGAAACCCTCAGTAATTCAAAGCTCTGTGTCAGTGCTTGTGCACCATCTAGATCTGGTGAGATACAACAATTAAAAACATATAAAAAAGAAACAACCATCCGAAGTATAAACCAAAGGCTCTTAAGCTCGAGTATGAACAGCAAGAATCATATATTTACATGTATATGGTCCTTTAGCTATAAATTGTATGTGTATTTTTCTTCAGACAGTCGTGATTCTTGGATTATATTTCGTAAGAAAATGTGGACATGATGCCCAGCAACCTTCCTGTCACCCTTCAGTCATCATGTATCAATATAAAATCCAAGGTGCATCTCTGGATCCATAGATAGTGAGAAGCAGATGGATGGACATTTACGAAGTTTTAAATATGCATTTTTTTTCCTATTTCTCCATCAATTTCTAGAAAGAATGCTTGCTTTTATAACTGTCACAGGATTATTTGCAAAACACTTCTGGCATTTTTGTTCTGGATACATGCAGGATGAATAGAATGAAGTTGGTTAATTTACTGTTGCTGTGAGCAACATGTTTTTTTTTCCCCAGAATTTCCCTAGCACACTCACCAACCAAAATTCAGTTTCATCAGAGTATCATGAAAAAAGCTATAAGTAAATAACTTAACTGGCAAGAATTACTACTTATTCACAAATAAGGGCTCAATATCTTCCCAGAAGATATTTCTTGGCAAGCCTAAGCAGCTGACTTCAATACAGGAGTAACTGGATGGAGTTCTGTGGTTTGAATTAAAGAGGCAGACTAGATGATCTGATATTTTCACTCTAACCTTCACATCTCTGAGCTGGAGGTAAGTCATGTGAATCAGGCTACTTCTAGATGAGCGTATTTAACTGTAACATTGTAGTTTTTTTATTGTGCTAGGCCTTCTCTGAGGAATTGTCCTATTATCACATTGATCAACAAAGCCAAAATTTTGCTTTACAGATACTCAGTTGACTAATGTTGCTAGGAAGGTTACAGCTGAATTTGTTAATAGCTTTTTTTTGTATCCCTCATAAAGTGCATGGCACAACAATTCGTGAAAACAATCGAAGATTGTTGTAACTGAGGACATGAACATATTTTTGTATAACAGCTGTGCTTTTCTAGTTGGAAGCTGTCTGTCAAAGACTGTAGAGAACATCAAAATGTGATCAACCAGAACCATAAACAAAAATCCCAGCCCAACAGCCACATCGAAAAATAGCCAGCTGCAGTCTGGATTACCACAACTGTCAACAAGATTTCCATTCAGAAATCCTCTCTTTGGCCTGTATTCTAATACTATTGCTAATGGAAGGAATGCTCTCAGAGAAGGCAGACTCCTTTATGTAGTTACTTTTGATCACATACCAAATAGAGTTTCAGCCAGAGAAAATGAATAAACATCTGTAGGAATTTGCAAACAATTACAGCATATCTTTTTCTGCCTTTCTTTCTCTCTGCCTATACTGATACAAGTGTATGTGGACATGCATAGATATTTCAGATTTGTTTAATATTCAAATATTATCCAGTGACATTTTGCAGTTGTGGATTTTTTTAATCCACGTTGCGGATTTTCTTTGGAGATCCAAAACTGTGCAGCCAAATTGTGTTGCTTCGTTCTGACTTGTCAAATGGGGTATCACATTTTCTTATACAGTAGAAATTGCTGCAGTCATAGTTTCAGGAGAAGGTGACTTGACACATATATTGTTTATTATTGCTTTGTTTGCGGTATTTGCAGAGGGGATTAGAGAGCTTTCTCAACACATAGCTTTAAAGATACTACTTAAAGGAAAGCTCTTGACTTTTATTCAGTATGCCAAATGACACTTGAACATCAGTTGCTAAGATTCTGGCTTTGATCTTCAAAAGTGCAGTTTATGGTAGTGGAGAAACGGATAGATTCAGATTCATTATTGGTTCTTGATTTGGTGAAGAACAAGAAATAACCCTATAAAGATACTGAAAAAAACAAACCCAAACCTGGGTATAAAATGTGTAAAATTCTGTTTCAAAATTGAGAGTGTTTTTGATTATATAGTTCAAAGCACAGGTGCTTTTATTAATGGCAAGTCATGACAGCTGGAACATACTTCTTTTATTTAGTGGGTGAAATGAATCACTGATTCTCTCATTACACTGCTTTGTCTCTATAAATCCAAAGATCTGAAACAACACTGTTAGAGTTAGTACTCTGAGCATGGCCTGCTAAATTCTGTGTCAGCTCTCTTTTATAGTTGTTTGTATATAGAGACCTGCTGCAAAATCAGTCACCTCCATTTATGTGCAGTATAACACTTCTGTCTTTATATAAAATCTGCTGGAAAAATACTAAAATCTGGATAACAAAATTCCTATCCTTCAGTGGAAATATAAGGCTGTCAGTTTGCACTAGCTGACCCAGCTTTAAACCAGTGGCTATTTCTACAATAGATTATTTCAGTTCTGGAAATATAGCTTGAAAAATGGACCAGACTCTGCAACTGCTCTCTCTGTGAGGAACACATACTTGCATGGTAATAATCTGGATCAGGGGTATGACTCTGATAAACTTGTCTTACAGTACCTCCAGTAATGATTTTAAATGACTCATCCTAGCACTGACATTAGAAATGGCCTTCTCAGCACTGATTTTTAAATAATTATCTCCCCTGATGCTCAGTGTCTATCCTGCCTACAGAACTATCAGTTATTTGGAGACTGCTGCAATTCTCAGTCCACTAAAATTTTGATGAAAATCTTCTTTCTCTTCAAGGATCTCTTTGCCAGGAACAAATAGCTATGACAGGCAGATAACAGGAAAAGTACCTCCCAAGAGCAAAATGAAGATTTTTTTAATGTGTTGTAGGATAAACACTGCATTAAAGTGTTGGTATGAGCAAATGTCTCCCAATAATTGTTAAGACATAGACAGAGGTATGTAGTAGTTGCTTTCACCACATAATGTCAAATGCAAAAAAACCCAGAAGAATACATACCTCCATTTCCCTACTACCCAGAAATTACTGGGTAGGTCACTGATTTTTAATGCTAGACTATCTCTGGACACCTGAGGTTATTTTTCTATATAGAAACGTGTGCTTTTTCTCAAGAGTTTTCTTTTGCTGAAATAATGCCAGAATGAACATTGATACCAGGTGCCTGCTCTGGCAGAATCCATTATCACACCTACAGATAAGGTGCAAAATTACATGTGTCATGCCCAAACACCACAAATTATTCTGCCCTTCATCTCATATAACATGATAACTCCTACTTTGAGACTTCAGACAATGTAACCTTGGCAAAAAGAAAGATTTTCATAGCCAAGCACATTAAACTTAATGTATTTTACTGTACTAGAAGGGTTGACTTTTAAAGAAAAATTGAATCTATCTTTGGTGTATAAAATAAAACGCACTGTCTTGGGCAACTACAGTGATAAACAGTGTTTGACTGGTTTGGAAGGAACCACAATGCTCTTCCACTTGCTGCTGGAGGCTCAGGTATGAAGATGATGCAGATACAAGAACATGAGGGTTCATGATGAGAGAGACAGAGGGTTAGGAATGACAGTCATCTCCTTTGAAAGTTCTGACTGCTGCTGAAGTGTCTGAGATGTCCGTAATTTGTATTCATTGCCCGAAGGCTGTTGAGGATTTGAGAGGAGCAGTGGTCATCACTGGTAGCACCACACAGACATTCAAAAAGAGGGCAATGACTCTTGGGACCCTGCAGGCCAAGGCCACGGCTGCTGTCTCAAAACCACAGGCATTCTGTGGGCCATATGAGCTCTCTGGGCACATTTCCAGATTAACTGTTTACATTCAAGCAGTGAAAAAAGAAATTTGGGACTTGATTTCCATACCTTAGTTTTTCTGATCTCTAACACATCTTAAAATTTTGGATCCTCCAAATGCACGGCTGATCTCCTAGTTAACCTTATACTCTCAAAGTGAGTAATTAGCAACTAAAATTTTGCTGAAAATGAGACCTGATTAATCAGATTTAACTTTTTTAATGAAGGATCTGGTCAAATGTACTAAACCACCTCTGCTACTGAGCTTAGTGGCTGCTCCCAGAGGACTAAATAGTCTCTAAAAACATGACTGCAATGTTTCCTCAGAATCACTTGCATGAGGAAGTTCTTAACTTATGCAAAGCAATGTTCTTTTTCATATAGAAAAGCAAGAGTGTGAACTGAGGAACAGATTTGGCCTCGAAGAACTGTGGACTGCCAGCAAAGACCAGATGAAAGTTTAGATATTAAGATCGAAAGAGTAATTACATAAAGTCTTTTTAACCCACTTTCAGGCAATAGCAGTATGGTTATTCATGACTTCCTACTTCACATTGCTTGGTGGTATAACAGGCTGACATCCATTTTTTAAAAAAATATATGGTCTAAATTGTTAATTTGATAACTTGTATCTTAACATTAGTTTCATTTTGCATTTCTGAGCTTTGTGCATTTGCTGAAAAGAGGAGGATAGGGAAAATGTTGGCAATTCTAAAATAAGTGACTGCTTGCATATCATTGCTAGTACGGAACTGGCCTGGTTAAGGACATAAATCTTTAAGGACAAAGATAATCATCTTTATAGCTTGCAAATTCCTTATTAACATGTGGATAGTGTTACTATAAATTCAAGCTGCATATTATGAGCCGCACATTTTTAGCTGTTTGAATTCATTCTCTGAATATTTGGTACGATGATAGAGGGACGTGAATGGCATCTCCCCAGCTGGACGCAGTTCCAGCTTAAGCAAGATGATAAACTTCTAATATGAAGATGGAACTTATGGATGCTGGCCAGAACAAAGAACATTTCACCAGTGGAATTCCAGTTCAAACTCTATACTGGAAAGAAATAATTCTAACAAGGCTCATCTCCCTTTTAGAGCCTTCTGGAAAAAAAAATGGAAAAACCAAGTGTGTGGTCTTTTGAAATTTCAGATTAATTTGTAAAAGAGACGGAATGGTCAGCTCTTGGGAGCAGTAACAGAAACAAATCCTGCAAGATGACAAGAAATATTTGCTGTCCATAAGTGCTTACAACAGCACTCATGACCTTGCAAATAGAATATTTTTCCCCAGCAATATGCCTAAACCAATGATCCTTAGGCCTTTGTGCAGATTATGAAAGCAGCAGTTGATTACCCAGATCTTTTAAGGAAAAAAAAAGATATCACACTCGGAATAAGAAAACTAGTTCTGTTGGGATATGTGGATCTTTATGTTTACATTTTGGGATCCTTTTAGATTCTTATGTAGTCTTTGTCCTTGAAACAGTTGTTCAACTTATCCTTTGTTTTGTCACTTAATTCATATATTGGCATACATGGGGATTACTACTGGTAGTCAAATGGGTAAGGCTATTACCAATCTCATCTAATGTTGATGCTGACCCTGATTTTAGCAGGAGGTTGGACTACTTGACCTCCAGAAATCCCTTCCAAATCGAACTGCTCTGTGATTCTACAGTTCAAAATCATTACTGAAAATTTGCTCTTTCAGACTGGATATCATTACAGAAACGTACATTAAAGTCTTTGTATCCTAATAGGCTAAGAATCAACCATATTTCATTGTAGGCTCAGATTCAGATTCATACCAGACTCAGACACCTCAACTTAGTCCCACAACTGCCCCGACACTTTTCCCAGCCAGCCAAGCTAGAGGTATTTTATTGCATTTCTGCATTCAGAAAATGCCTTTCTCTCTCTGTGAATTCTGTGGACAACTGAGAGTACTTGCACTGCTAATTCATATAGCTTATTTTGCTGTCTTTAGCTAAGTGGGATTAATTCAGGCCCCAGCACACATTTCCAATTTGTCTCTGATAGTAGTCATTTACCTTCTCTTGGTGGTAAGTGACTGTGTTATACACTGACCCTCTCAGACATGTAAGCTTGATCAAATGAAACAGGAGTCTAAGGAGCATTTAGTCCAAAGGAAGCCAGAGGATTTGCAAAACATTTCTGGAAGCAGCATACAGTGTTGTAATACCAAGAATTACTGCTAATTTGAAAAACTGGCCCTACAGAGATCAGTGGTAAGACTCTGAGAAAGCTTTGAGCCACATAAAAGGAGCTGCTTTTCAGAGTGGTTACTTTGGGAAGGAAATTAAGAATAATCAACAATTTGCGTTTGAGATACTAGTAAAATCAACAACCTCCTTTGACAGTTTTGCATTTTAAAGACCTTCAAGTTAGGTGGTTGATTGATAGTCTTTTACTCTGCATTACACTTCAACAGCTGGAGCTGCAGGATACACCCAATGGAGGAAGAATGAAGGAGATAAAGAGACTTTACAGTTGAATTGTTTTCACATGAAGGCAAATACCACATTTTCCTTTTAAAGCAATTGTTATTTTGTCCCATACATGCTGTTATTTACAGTGGCTCAAATAGATTACATTTAAGACGAAAGCTTAGCGAGATCAAATTGCTTTGGTACACGCAAAGAAAACACTCCATCACCGTTTACCGTTGAAACTCTTATGAATTGATCACCATGCAAACTGCTTAGTCAGGTGATAGAAAATAGAATACTACTACAGAACTCCATTTTAGAACAGAGTTTGATTATTGGAGTTGGATTGGGTTATTCTTGGTCTAAAAAGAGCTTCATAAGATGCACATCTGGCAGTCACCCTGATTGAATTCACTACTCTGCAAAAGACACAGTTACTGGAGTCTTTTCATACCCCAAGGGCCATGAGGAAAATCCACTTTGCTAGTTCTCTGCATTGGGGTGAACTGCACACTGTGTGCCCTAGACAGAAGTATGAAAGAGTTTGTGATGCAATATTTTGGCAAAATTTTCGAAGTATACAAGAAATCCATGAGAAAAGTCAGTCATCTCTTTCATTTATGTGAGTACTCTCTTTTCATGCAAGTCCTGGAAAAACTCCAAGCATTTTCTATGATAATTCATATTCACTTGCAAAATCTTCTTGTCCATAGCAAGACTGGCACATAAATAATTGTAGAGAACAGTTCTTGGAAACGATCAACTAGAGTAATGTTTTAAGACTTGTGGGGACACATTCAATTAAAGCTTCATATGGTTTCCATACCACAGAAATCCACTCAAAGCTGAATAAATAATAGCAGAGAAAATGTTTCCAGCCTACACTAACTTATAGTATGGGTCCTTTACACTTCTTTAGAGATGTAAAGGGACCTCAGAAAAGGTTTAAATGAGCTGTTAACGTTGGACATAAACGACATCAGCATAAATGAGAATCAGTTCCATGAATATTAGGGAGTTAAACTTTTGTCTGGGTTACTTGGCTTCAGAAATTTGCAGAATAATTATGAATCCAATTCTGACTTTGAAAATTACTAAGCCCTTTCCTCTGCTTTACTTTGTATTTAATCTTTTCTTCTCAACCATGATTTGTGATTGCTTATATGTTCTGTGGCTTGTCTTCAGAGGAAAGGGAGAATGATGCTATTTCAGGCAACTCAATAGCCTAGTTGCTGGATATGCCTGAGACCAGGGATGTGGGTTCCGGCTGTGAAGTTCAACCCACTTGCTAATTAAAAGAACACTTGAACTTATCAATCAAGAGTCATGTAGCTCCATTACCCCATTTTTTTCTTTTTTTTGTATTGAATTTGGTGCTGTATCAATGAATTATGAGCAAGCTCTTCTGAAGGCTCATATGGGATTTCTTTGCTCATCTCTGAAATACCAGGAGGTTAGATATCTTGCTTCCATCTCTCTTGCCAGGCTTCTGAATACATATGGGAATTTAGGTCCTCTGAGGGGTTCAATAATCTTATAACTCAGGTAGAAGAAGTTAGTCCTATGACTGGAGGAGCATCAAAGGCAAGACTGAGGTGAGAAGTCAAGGTGGTACCAACAGCAAGGATTTGAGGCAGGAGTGAAGCAGAGTCAGGGAGTTAAGAAAGGCCTCAGCAGTCAGTGAAAAATAATTTGGGAAATGCCAGTGTACTTAGGTCGGGTTAAGTATTGCCACGAATGTTGAACTTTCTACAATAATCCTGCAAATCTCTCCTCCAGATTAGTGTGGAGTGCATGAATTCATTCTTTTCTGGAAACAGGATTCTCTCTCATCCTTAAGTTTAGTTAAGATTTAGGACGCAAGACTCTGCACACAACCTAGGCTTCCAGGTTTCAGAAGAAACACCATCTTTTGCAGTCCATCTGGGAATTTATTATTCAGTTACAAAAAGATGGATAGGATCTCTGAAAGCTACCCGTTGCTACCCATCATGGAAAATTTCAGGAGGAAGTTTCTGAGTTCTGAGGGAGAGAAAAGGTTTTGAAGACTCAAGATATTTCAAATATCAAGAGATAGCAGTCTGGAAAGCCTCTGTGGAGAGAAACTGGCTCTTGCCATTCAACAAGCACACAGAAAAATTTCTGGATTTCATGGAAAGGTTTGAAGGTTTACTAGGCTTTTTGAACACAGACAGGAAATATATTGACGGTTCATGGACAGAGCAAAATAAATAAATGTAATGATGTAAATAGTGATTTTTGATACATGGTTTTTGAATTCATAACTCTTTGGACATAAATCCTGCCAAAATACTGGTGGTGACAGGAATGGGAGCTGATATCAGAGTCTAGGGACTATGTTGTTCATTCGCCAACATGAAAGAGAAGGGTGTGCATAAACCAGGCAGAAGAAAGGAGTTTCTGCTTACACTCAGATAAGAGTCCCGGCATGAATAGGAGCCCACTCCTGGCCTTTGTAATCTTAAATGTGCTCCTGGATGGAGATGTAATATTGCATTTCTTGGTTAAAGGTCATTCATGGATGCTCTTGAAAGATCAACAGTGCTCGCACATTGGAATGAGCTATTACAGCTAATACCAAAATGCATGGAGTAATTTGTGTTCTGACTGGCAAGGAGAGGACAGCACATGCCAGTGGTACCTTGTTCTTGACTCTTGGCTCGTGGAAGTGGTTAGTTTGTTGGTTATATAGAATCTGGTAGCTCACAGGAGTGAGAAATCCTTGCTGCTCGTTGACGCTCTTTCTCTTGAGGCAAATTCACGGATAGGATTTATCTGGGAAAGGAGTAGGTGGACAACAATACCAAGTCCCTTCTCTGTATATATTTTGTTCTGTTTAGATCATCATTACAGATACAAAAATAGTAATTTTTTAATTTCCTGGGGACTAGTTTTCTGAAGTGAAGAAAACTTGTCTGCCTCTCTCAGCCTTTTCCAGGAGACACAGGGGGTGGTGATGGAGTTTGAAATTATACTAACTTTAGGAGCCATCCAAATAATTTTGCGTCCTGTGTTTTTCTTGCCCATTTGCATGATTACAGCTACTGCTACTCTCACTTTTCTGCTATCCTTAAAAACCGTGTTCATTCATTTTAGGCATAATTTCACAAAATCATTTTGTAGTAAACAATTTGACTTCTCTAGGCATATCAGCTAGATTTTATCCATGCAGAATGTGAACTAGTAACATCAGCTTCATGTAATTTCTGGAATCAAGAAGCACGACAGCACTGAAAGGATTGCTATTGGCTGTAAAAACTAGTCTACCGAAGGAGAGGTAATTCTTAAGGAGCTGAAAGAGCTGTTGGACTACCCAGGAGCTAAGGTGGCAGCTGCAATTTGGAAGTAACATTTTTCCTTTCTGTGCCTGTGGTGTTGCTAATGGGTCTGGAGGGACTGATCCGTTGATTCAGTTTTCCTCTCTACATATTTAAATGTTCACTAGTAACAATTACGAAATGTGCATGCCCATTCTTAGCACACTGGGAAGAAGTCCATTGTGGTTCTCTTCGACTCTAACAACTCTAACAACAATCATACAGTGAGTAAGGAGATGCCAGAGGAGCCCTTTCCTACAAGCCAGTCACGATGGGTGTCCCTGCTAGAGAATGTCAGAGTGGATCTTCCCAGGAAGACCTGAAAGTTCATCTAGACCATCATCTGAACCTTGAAGGAGGCCAACAGGCAAAAGAGAAACTCTGCTTGAAACATGAAAGTAAGCCTTCTAAACTTCATTTATTATCTTGGGTTGAATGAGCCAAGGTTTGTTTGGTTTTGGTGGTTCTTTTTTTCTTTATAGAATCACAGAATTGTAAGGTTGGAAGGAGACCTCTGAGATCATCGAGTCCAACCATGCCTGTCTCCCTACTAAACCATATCCCTAAAAACCTCAACAACCCGTCTTTTAAACACCTCCAGGGATGGAGACTCCACCACCTCCCTGGGCAATCTGTTCCAATCCCTGACCACTCTCTCAGTGAAGAAATTCTTCCTAATGTCCAGTCTAAACCTGCTCTGTCACATCTTGCGGCCATTCCCTTTTGTCCTGTCACTCATCACTTGCGAGAAGAGAGCAGCACCCACCTGTCACAACCTCCTTTCAGGTAGTTATAAACAGTGATGAGGTCTCCCCTCAGCCTCCTCTTCTCTAAGTTAAACAACCCCAAATCCCTCAGTATCTCCTCGTAGGACTTGTTCTCCAGCCCCTTCACCAGCCTCGTTGCCATTCTCTGGACGCGCTCCAGCACCTCAATGTCCTTCTTGTAGTGAGGGGCCCAAAACTGAACACAGTACTTTAGGTGTGGCCTCACAAGTGCTGGGCACAGGGGCACAATCACCTCCCTGGTGCTGCTGGCCACACTGTTTCTGATACAGGCCAAGATGCCATTGGCCTTCTTGGCCTCCTGGGCACACTACTGGCTCATATTCAGCTGGCTGTCAACCAACACCCCCAGGTCCTTCTCCTCCAGGCAGATTTCCAGCCAGTCTTCCTCAAGCCTGTAATGCTGCATGGGGTTGTTGTGACCTAAATGGAGGACTCTGCACTTGGCCTTGTTGAACCTCATCCCTTTGGTCTCAGCCCATCGATCCAGACTGTCCAGATGTGTCTGTAGAGCCTCCCTTCCTTCAAACAGATCCACAGTTGCACCCAGCTTGGTGGTTTGTTGATTTATTTTTTGCAAGAATAAAAAGAAAATATGTTACTTTGGGTGAATCTAAGGGCTTTTTTGCCTCTGTAACAGCCAAATCAACATTCTCATTCATAACACACATTTGTAGTTCAAATACAGAGAACAGAATATTAAGGAGAAAGTAATGTTTAGTTTAATTGGTGAAACTGAAGCAATTATTTTCCAGATAAAGCCCTACACAGATCCACAAGTCCATGATGACCTAGGAAACTTGTTGGACTCTAACTGACAAACCAGAAGTGGTCAAGTGCTGAAAGACACTCAGAGTGCAGGTCCTTCAGGGACAGCTGAAAAATTCTCCAGGAAGAAGAAAGAACTGGAAGACTGGTATTTATAAAAAAGAAAACAGGAGAAAAATGAAAAGAAAGAATTCTATCATAAAACAATTGCCATTATCTAGACTCTGCCTAACATCTTTCTACAACATACAGCAATAACACAATGTTGCTGTGTTTTTTCACTTCACTTCTGGGTCCCAGAGGGTCACTATGAATTATTAAAATTATGATGATGTGTTTGATTCCAGGAAAGTCTTTGTACTGAATTAAAAAAATGCAGTAAATGCTAATTGGAATTGATGTATCTCCTGCTGGATTTATTTTGAATCTAATATGGTAATATATTGACACCGTTTTAGTGATCAAGATGTTCTCTAAACATAAAGTGTTTCCTAGGCAATAATTACAACTTGGAGGAAGAAAGAGAATATTGAATGTGTAAAGGATTAAAAGCATTGGATATTTTCGGTATGGTTTATGTGACTTATTCAACAAGCAAAAATGCTTGCCTGAGTAATTGAGGAACCTTTGAAAATATTTTAAAAAATACTGTGATCATTACATGTGTCTGGAAGAAAAAAATTCAGTTCAAGGAAACTGTTGAGTTTGGGAATGCCTATTGCCTCATTTTGCAGAGTAATGGACACCTTTTAATACTTCCATGACAGAATGGAGGATTAGGAACCAGGGAGAAGGTAGCACAAGCACATACCCAGTCTTGGCTCTCAGCACAGGCTCTCATTCATGTTCCCAGTACTGCTCTGCACTGATACTTTGGCAGGAGGAGTCTTCTTAGGATTTGAAAAGAAATTTTCTCCTAGTGCTGAGAGACCTTAATCAAAGCTGCATTTCTGTTTTTGCTAATTTTCACAGATTTGACCAATGAGCTATTCCTTGTAATTTCTACTTTTCTTAGCATGGACCTGGGCTGTTGGCTCTGGATGGCAGGGAGGCTTCACCAAAGGACTGCTACCTGTGGGGTTTCTGCTGAGTACCTCCAAAGGGACTGTGACAGTCTTCTTTTCCACCCAAAACCATTCAGGTTTTATGAGAAGTGAGTGTAAATATCACTCTCCTTACTACATATGGACAAAGACAAACTTCATGTCAGACGAAGAGAGCTTTTAATCTTGTTTTGGGATGGAGGAGAGCACAAAGATGCACAAGCTGCTTGCCACGGAGCTGTAGGAAGACCTTTGTGGGTTAGGAGGGAAGAGAAGTACCCCTAGTAAAAGCTGAAGGAAAACGGCTGGGAGTGTGAGGATGGTGCTTTATCCAGAATGGACAGGAACTGATGGGGACCAGCTTGGCAGCTGTTAGGTGGCTTCTAGCATCTCTTTATGGTAAAATACAGTTAAGCCGCATTGAGGCTTACACATCTTTAAAATACCCAGGAAGGCCCCGTAATGAGAATTTGCATGTGTTAAAGAAAAAAAAAAAAAGAAGAAAAAAAGAGCAGCTTCAGCACTAGGTTTCTATTCACATTAATGTGCTGATATCCAGCAGCAGAATCACAGCAATGGACCCATGAGGTTTCTTGAATTCTTTGCTGCTGGTATGGGATTGCTCCTGGGAATATGATCTCTTGCTTTTGCCAGTGGATTCTTCAATGGTACACTTAACCTGAATGGGTTTTTCACCATCTTCTCTGTGAATAATTCCACAATACACTTGTAACAACTTGGAAATATATTTAATTGCAGTGTGCGAAAGATATTCACATTTGACCACAAACTCATTTCATGTATTTTAACTTACTGGTTGACCAGCAGATGGTAGTGATTTTGGCTACTGTGGACCAAGGAAATGTCCAAGTGGGTCAAGAAAGAAAGGGTTTGTATCTTACAAATAATTCTCAAAGTCTTTCATCCTCATCGTTATAGAAATAAAAAACAATGACTGAAATGGTAATTGATCATGTTCTTATTAGTATCTATTAAACTATGTGTCAATTTCAGAAAGATGCTTACCTGCAAGTAAGTAATCAGATGTTATCTAAGATAGTTTAGAAGATGAAGAACCTCGAAACTTATGGGAAACATAACCAACATTTCTTCCCCAGTTTGCATTAGAATGATCTAGTTCATAGAGATGTAAACCAACTCATAATTAGCAAACTAGAGCAAAATGTCCTCATTTGTAAATCAAAACTATTCAACATAAGTATTAGTTGTAGATTTAGCTTTTTTCTGTTCATGAATATATTTGTTATACATAAATATTCATCGAATCACTTATGAAAACAGTCTGTGGGATGCTTTTAAGATGGTTATTAAATCTGTATAGCATTTACTTGTGCATCATGATTAGTCAATAATTCACACAGGTATCATTTATTCTCCCTTGAAATGAGATTGTGACTTTAAAAGCAAAATAATATGAAAAAAAGTATAGGGATATTTGTAGTGTTGGCATCATTTACAGGAACAAATCACACACACTAAAATTTGAGGAAAGTATGAAGATCTGTGATTATCATGACAAATACCCACAGCTGTGTGAGGATTTATAAGCATGACATATTACAAAAGTACAAATAGCAGGCAATTCTTCTTATTTCTTCTATTCACAAAAGTATTCTTGAATCACAGTATTATTCTAAATGCTTATTCTCACAATGATACAATTTCCTGTCTGAATCTCTGAGCAAATAAATGACATCAATTGTCACTGTTTGTCAGCTTCCAAAAATTGTTAGACAAGATAATATCCAAGCTTTATGTTCACTTGATTATGTATTGCAGTCTGCATCTCCCGTCCTTTCCCTGTCCTCCTTCCAGAGTCTCTCATTTTCTGAGGAAAGTGAGACATATTTTCTGAGGAAAATGAGACAAGCTGCTCTGTCCATTTTTATTGCTGAGAGCCATTCCTCGGTCAACAATTCTGCACTCTTTAGCTCTCATGATGTGATGTTGATGGAGCTGTCACTTAAAGACAAATTCTGTATGGTCATCAGGGAGAATCCTATGGTGTTGGAGATTGCAGAGCCTTTTGCAGGAGGCTGCTTTTGAATCTGTTGTTGGGGAGAAGCCCTTGTTGTCTCATATCTAAGAGCATTTGGGTTCAAACGTGACATACCTGGGCTCATTCTGGATTCCTTCTGTGTAGAAGATGCATCCGCTAGAGCGCTTGGGAGGGAGCAAAATTGAGGGAAGGAAACTTTCGCTTGGCATAAAGCCTTGTTTACTCAGTCTTGTGGAACAAACAAGCAAACAGAAACCACTATCCAAAACAAGACCCACGGTGTAACCCACAGTTTGCACTCGTTGTTCAGAGTATCTGTTGGCTTTAAATGCAGTGATTTGAAGCAAGGAATTATAGTAATGTCCTTGGATAGTGAATCTTTAATACACTAATTTTTATTACCAAACTTGCTATGATATTATCTAACACTGTTTGTTTAATGATCTTCCTTTTCTAGCACCATGTCCCTCCAAACAGGTGGAGGGGATTTTATCCAGCACATCTTTGGTTATTAGCCAGTACATTCTTGCTCTTCCAGACGTGAAAATATTTACATATTAGTACTAGGAATTGATATCTTTTATTTTTTTAAAAAATTGTAAAATGACACGCTAACACCTTATAATGTAACACATTTCCAGCAAAAATCAGTACAGGAAGACATACCGTTACCTTGCATTCACTGCTCTTAGCTAATAGAAATTTTTTTAATGTTACTTCTTTGTCACTGGAAGGTGATTTTTTCCCAGCACAGCTCCTAAGTGCAAAATGCATTAGCACAAATATCTGAACTCCAAACCCATCTGGCACTAGGAACTGTAAAATATTGCCATATTTGTCTACAATAGATTTTAACAGACTTTCTGGACAGTATAATTTAAAAAACATTGTTGTGCAATGGAATTAATTAACACAAGCAACATGTACAACATAAATTTTTATTGTTTCTTATATGCCATAAAATTTCCAAGACAGAAGCACCTGGTAAACCCATATCGTCTGACTGGGCATGGCATTAGGAAGGCCTAGGTGGGAGCAGATGGAAAGTCTGAGGATGAAATAAGAACAGATGGTAAGTCTGAAGGTGAAATTTGAACTTAGGTATTTCAAAGTTCACATGGCTGAACATAAAGTCCCATTAAATATGCTCTGAGTTAAAATCATGGGCTCTGCTGTGCCTTCCCTCCTTTTAGCTTCTCAGTGTCACTTAGCTGTCAACAGTGTTTGTGGTAGCAGTTAAAAAAACATTTTCCTTAACTCTGTCTGCTCTTTCAAAACTGAGGT
The DNA here is from genome assembly GCA_033558185.1 of Dromococcyx pavoninus. Taxonomy (NCBI): domain Eukaryota; kingdom Metazoa; phylum Chordata; class Aves; order Cuculiformes; family Neomorphidae; genus Dromococcyx; species Dromococcyx pavoninus. The sequence goes on along the minus strand of JAUMJL010000267.1, from coordinate 72,980 downwards.
TTTGCCATTCACTTTGTACCTGGGATTTTACAAAAAAGCATTTTCAGTTCGATACAAAGCTGATTGCTCTCCCCTATAATTTTCCTCCTCTTCATTTAGAGAATTAGGCAGCCACAGAAATCTGTGCTGGCAGGAACACAGGAACATGTGCCAATGTAGTCAATGCCAACTTCTGGATGGTCCATGGGGTTACAGAAGATAGCACTGAGCCTCACCAATGGGTGGTGTCGTGAATGAAAAGCCCAGATCCTGCTAGCATAACTTCATGCAGCATGCAATTGATTAATTTTAATGGTACGGCTTGTTGGAAAAACTTTCTCTCCTACTGTTTGTCCAGCAGAACAGGTCTGTTGCACTTCAAACTGAGAAATGTCCAAAAATGTAGCAACAAATATGATTGCTATCTATGCATTAGAGGCAAAACCATAGGGCAAAAAAACCTTCCCTGAACATGTTTCTTGATGTTTGCTTGAGTTTTTACTGCCTTTTTGGGGATTTGGTGAAAAATTTTTGTTTTAAAGTGAATTTGCTGCAATTCACTGGGGCTTTAAGAAGACTGAATTGTGAATTTGCATGAACAATATTAGCATGTCTGGTGAACTGACAAATAAGACCCTGATTTTGCTACTAGTCCAGGATGTTTGGTATGAAATGTTTACTTTTAAAACCTGTCAAGCCCTAATATGTGACTGCCAGCTGAGATAAGAGTTTCCAGGTCCAACAGACATGTATAGTTCCCATTTTATAACCCATGATTGGTTGTACCGCATAAATACTGCTTCTGGCTCTGCGTTCTTAGAGATACTTTTAAAGTTTTAATAGATGGCTCTTTTCAGATGTTTATAGAGGTATGACAATTTGCCCACTTGGACTAAAATATTTATGTATTTTTTTTAAAATTATTGTCATGGTAGGATGAATCTGCTCCAGAACTTGATGTTCAACTGAAAGGTGCCAGGAATGGAAAATGATCTACAATTCAGCAAGTTCCCAGGTCACTTATTTCATGTACATGGACATTTGGGAAGGGCCAGCTGTGCCAAGCCAGGCATGGCACCTGTTTTCAATATATAATGGGCTTCCAAAGCCTAGGAATGATGACTTTCTGTAGCTTAACAAAGCTCTATGCCATCATCATCAAATCCATTGCTCTGTTGCCATACCATGTCACCTGGGTCTTGAGAAAGAATTGGCATATTTTAAAATTCTGGAAAGCTCTTGTATAATGATCTGAAACATGACAGCCTCTGACAAGTCCCTACTGTACTTGAGGAAGTGCATTTCCTGAGATTAATGGTGTCTCCCCTGTGCAAAATGCCTTTTAAGATTTTTTTTCCCAATGTAAGCCAAACTAAAGAGTATTTCCAGTTTCTCAGGCTCTATTTACCTTCTCACTCCTTAGCTGGCACTCTCTCCCTTACTTTCCGGTGATTGTTCACATACTTAAACCCTTCTGACTGTTTTCAGCTGCTGTCTTTGTGTTCCAGAAGTCTGGCACAGGGGAATGCATCACCTCACTGCCGACATGCAGGAGGCACTTCCCTCAGACTGCTGCCCATTGCTTTTGCAGACCAGTAGAGGTAGAACTGTGACTCCAAGGGTTACGTAGGGACTCATTGAGCTTGGCATGTTTCCCCTGCTTCCTGCCACTGTTGCTGTAGATGCTTCAGAGTTTCAAAACCTACAGGAGACTAGTGGAGCCCAGTACAAGAGGTAATGCAGCTTGCTATGGACTGGGGTGGGAAATCAGGCAGCAGGCTGGGTGGTCACGGGATTTTTTTGACTGTACACCACCAGACTACCATAGAACAACGTGCTGTAAATCCTTACCTAATTCTCAGCTACTCAGAACAGTCTTCAAGGTTGTGATACGGCAATTTTTTTATTATTATAACTGTTCCCTGATGACAAAGTAATATATTTTTAGCATAGTTCAAGTATAAGACACTAAAATTATATTACCTCTCATAAAGGTTGACTCATAAATACAGCATTCTGTTTTCATGGACACTGGCATGGGTGTTTCATGAAGTATCATAAACAATTTATTTTGTAATGAAATAACCCAGTAAATTATCTTTGGTTTCAGATTGTGCTTGCAGCTCCACTGAGCTCATTTTGGTGCAGTTTGTAAGTCAGGGCTATGTAAGGTCATCCCCCCCTTGCTTTCTCATTAATAATAAGTGAAAAGTTAATAAGTGAAAAGCTGAAATGTAAATGAGAACAATGTAAAATGTATCAGCTGAACATTGAGAGGTCCATGAGTATTTGAGGTAGAGCAACTCCCCTTGCTAGAATGAAGCAATTGCATTTATTTTTTACTTCCTGCGTGTCTTTTTTAGTGTCGTTGAGCACTAGTAAAAAGATGCAGCATCTCTTCTCAGGTAGGATCTACCGGCACATTGCGTTGATCGGATTGAGGGAAGGATGTCATCATGAACCTATGATTGTGGTGTTGTACCGGACCTGTGCAATGGCAGTGGGTGCTACTGAGAGGGTGAAGGGTGATATGGTGCTGCTGTAGACACCCTTTCTTTTATGACTCTTCTCCAGCGCTCCACGGGTGCAATTCCTTTTCTTGCATGAGAAGTTCCCTGTTCAGCTGGATGGTGAAATGTGTGCTGATGTGCTACAGATATACAGTGGGTCACAGGGTGTTTGAAAGGCAATTGAGTAAAATAAACAAATAAGATTGCAAATAAATTGACAAAATGATTCCTACTGATTTCTTTCCTTGGATTCCATATGGAGGTACGGTTGAAGACATCACTGGTTTATAAAAATCACAGTAGAACATGGTAAGTTTCATGTTCTTCCTGCTTATTTTTCTATGTTTCAGCTTTCAGTTTCTTTCATAAATCTCTGTAGTTATCTATGGCTCTTTTATTTGCATTGTGTAGCTATTCAGGGTCAAATTCTAATCCTAAAAGATGTAATTTAAAAGATCTGCTTCACAGATAGTGAAACCAGGACCTCATCCACAGCATATGCACTTCGGCACTGCTAATTATTGTCAGAATTAGTTCAATCTTTGCCATTGTCCAGATTTTCATGTCTATTTTCCTCTTTAAATCTAGTGACTGAGTTGAGAAATAATTTGCAGAAATGGTCTGTATTTCATTCTCTTGTAGGACAGTGATTTTTCCGCCATGATGCTCTACCATTTCATAATTTTTTTAGCCTTATCTATAAAAGTGTAAAAATGACATGGTGCCTTTCACACTATCGCTGTTCAGTGACTCCAAGTGCAGATAAACTATGTGCAGAAAAATATCAGCTGGGAGATATGTCTTTGCATTCTTCCAAGAAATTCTTAAAGGGGTGGTAGGCAAGAACTGGACACACAATTTCTAAATGAATTGCTTGAAGCCCTGAGGTCCTTCCCATATCCTCCCTTGTGAGCATTTCCATCTCCTGTGCTTTATGGCATCTAATCATAGCTTTACCCGTATCCTCCTTCAACACCAGCTCCTTTGTGTGCTGTAGCAGTGTGACGCAGTTTTAAGCAGTGCAAAATGAACACTACATTTCCACTGAGAGTGTGTGTTTCAAATAAATGTTATTTGAAAGTAGATTATACAGTACTCAGGATAAAATATATCATAGTCATAGTTTTTGCAAACATACTAATAGTGTAATAATTAAGAATATTTTATTTGAAATACTTAAGAATTCATATAGTTGTGTGTGCAACAGGTCAAGTACTTGCTAATAAAATGGCTGTTCTTAGCATAACTGCACAAAAATAGGATCTCTGCTGTTTGGGGGAGAAGAGATTTTAAAGCATGAATACACAAGTACTGTGATGTTGATAGCAGGCAGCTGGTAGATTGTCTGGAAGATGACCAGTAAGCTCTGCAATTACTTTAAGTAGCATCGTGAGAATTGATCCAAGAACTACTCGGACAACTCTTGCAGCATGATTACACTTAAGTTGAACTCTTTTTCCTGTTTTGACTATGTTAAATGTGTCAGTGTTGCCATTACATTTTCTGTGAGGAAGATCTCTTACATATGCTGGCTTGGCCCATTTTGGCTACTTTTTTTTTCTTGGTGAGCTTGCTTTTCAGACTACCTTTCTGTTCTTTCCTGACATAACCTGGAATTGAGAATTGGCAATACACATTGCCAATACACGTGCTGCTATGTCTGGCTTGTCTTCACAGTTGTTGGGCTTGGGGCAGGTGTTGGGAGAAAAAAGAATAAAACCAGTAAAGACTAGTGCCTAAACAGATGTGCTGTCTCAAGACAGTGAAATCTTTCCATTTTTGCATCTATATGTTTAATGATAATCTCAAATACTAAATATGTTTCCTTTAAGATTCAAAAGTTCAACTAAGGTTTATCAGTGGCTGGTGAAATGAAAAGCAAAAGCATGGGAATTTCAAGAGTCTTAAAAATTCAAGGCAATTGGGGCATACAACAGAAGACAAAGTTTCAATATTCCAAATAAGGGAGGAACCAAGGACAATTTAGGCTAACTTTGCTTGAGTGTAGTTTAATAAAGATCCTCTGTACCAAGGAAACAGTGCTATCATATTGGAAAAAGCAGTCATGCAAATAAGGTGTTGATGGTAAATAATTTCCAGAACAAGTTCAGTTCACTGAACTACAAAGATCTGAAAGCACTTTATAGACGTGATAAAATCTCTGCTCATCAAAAATGTCAAAAAAGTAAAAATTTTACGGATATAGAAACTGTGACAAAAAAAATACATCTTCCAATGATTTTGATGTTACAATACTTATATACAACATGGAGGATGTGCAAGGAGTGTGATAAATGTGCAGATTAATTGTGTTCTTACATGGCAGTTTTGTGGGAGAACATGGATTGCATTAGAAGTGTTTTTCTGAGTCTTACAAGTTAACTTAATGTTCTTTCTTCTTACCATTTCACTGAGATCACCTGCAAAGTGTCGACTTGAAGAAAGGGAAGAACAGTAATGCCACACGTGGTTTCTTGCAAGTACCAAGGTACCATTTCTGACTCACTAAGGCATCCAGGGCAGCTCTGGATTAACCATATCTTAGATCCATTAAATGGGTGCTCCAGAGATGAAAAATGTAATTTTTTTTATCAGAATAGTAAGTTTTATTAATATAAATGACTAGTAATATTCCCAAGAGAGTCACATCTGTAAATAACCTTTGCCATTTGCATTTATAATCTGAAAGACTATGGCCTGTTTGTTTTATAGCAGCTACCTGATTGACATGAATTAATTCTGAAGTACATGCTACCTTTTCCATTGTATTTCTGGATATAATGCTAAGCTAATCAAAATGTAGTTATCCAGATTTCTGCTTGTCTATGTTTTTTTCAAACTGAGTATCTTCCAGTCCTTTGAAACATCATTATTATCAGCAAGTTCATTAAAACTTAGCTTCACTGGCACAAAGATCACTGTAGCTAACTCTTCTAAGACTTTCAATAGAAAATTATGTAAGCATAGATCCTTTAAAATATTTCTCTAAAGTAGGTGCCTTCCTTCAGTTAATTTAGTTCAGAGTTTCCTTTAGAATTTTGGAAGCAGCCATTCTGAAGCATCACATATATTTTATTCTTGGGGAGTCTCCTTTGTTTGGGTGTATTGAATGCAATGAGGTCATGATCATTGGTTTCTAGGCAACGACCAACTTCTACTCCAGTGATTAATGCATCTTTATCCATCATCTGAAGTCCAAAGCAAAGTAACCTTCTGTGTCAGGAACTTAAGAGCTATAGTTTTTAGAAAGCCTATGATATTTCATTAGTATGAGACTTTGATCACATCTTCCAAATGGAAGTCACTCTCTGTAACACCTATTTGTTTCTCATTCTTTATTTGTATTGCAGATATTAATATTTTTATGACAGGCAAATAGGCTAATATTAATCCATTTGCTTTGAAATACTTTCTTGACTCTGTATTTAATAAGACAGAGATCTGAGATACACATTTTTAAGCGTGAACTATATATTCAGACTTAGAATAAAACCACAAAAATTTTGTGAAATACTTTGCATTTATATAGTACCTTCATTTTACCATCCTAAACAGCCTTTAAAAATGAATTAACATACTTTTGCTAGAAATTTATGCCAGTCACTGCAATTTCTTTTCTCACTGAAGTATTGAGCCTTATAAAATGTTATTAGCTTGATTTCTTGTACGCATGGAAATTGAAGGGCAAAGTTGACAAGTTCAGCATTTGAAATGTGGGCATCTCATCAAGATTTAGGCACCTCCGTGACCTGCTTTTTAGAGTTGCTGAACATCAGCATGATCCCATTAGGGTAACTTAGCAAGGTCGTGTAAAAATCCTGTACCAGGAATAGTCACGAATTCCTGCCCTGTGTTTTAATGACGCGTAAAACCAAAATTAAGGTATCAGCTTCATTACAGATAATAAAAGGCAAAAAAGCCCAGAGTTTCTAAAAAAGGAAGCGACAGGGCATGTCCCTCACCTCCATTTTCATCAGATCCATATAATTTCATCTCTACCAGCTGTAATGAGCTCAAAGCCATATCGTATTGCGTTGCAGCTCCCTGATCTAGCATTAGTCAAAGCACAGGAAAGCTAAGTTTTTAACAAGCTCTTTGAGGCTGCTGCCTGTTGTCATGTTGCTTTTCTCCAGCTGTGGGCTGCTCACTCACCTCCCAGAACAGCCAAGGCTGGCTGCGACCTGATCCCTCTGGTGAAAGCATACAGAGGACGCACAGGCGGTTATAGGAGAGGGTAGCCTGAGACAGATTTTAATGAAGCAATCTGAAAATAGAGAACAAATGCAGATTTTTTAGTGGAGAATAGAAAAAAGGAAAGGCAAGAGGAAAAGCGGAATGATGGCAAGTTATTTGTTCAACCTAGATGAAAAGTCATACAACTCATTCCAGTGAAGCCTGTTATCTGATTGCTGTATGCCACAGAGGTTTTTCTTTATAAGGCTGGAGAGTGATAGGAATAGAAGCATTAAACCCCGAGTCACCAGGTAGAAAGGGAATTCAGATGTTGCCAGAGCAGGAGCGCTGAAATGAGAAAGTTATGTTTAGAATGAGTTCACTGGAACATGACCCCATCTGCACAGGATTTCTTTCTTTGTTTCCTTTTCTTTTTGGTAAGTGGCAGACAAGTTCTGGGTCAGGCATCTGATACAAGATAAAAAAGAAGCAGAGTGAAATTTGAATTTTGGAAGGGCAATTCACTGGGAAACAGGACTTGAGAAATGGCACGGCTGCCTGCTGTTTACCTCCTACCCTGCTCTACCACTCATCTTTGATGAAGGCAGGAAGTGAGAAAGGGATGGGAGCAAGAGACAAACACTACCTTTACAGGTATTGAGTAGCCTAGCTTACTATACCCTGTGTGCTATAGACTCTTAACTGCTTACTTTTCATTCACCGTCATCTTTAACTGAGTTCCCTTAAGAGTCATCATGAGCATGGGAGCTTGGCATTTTTGTTCTCCACTATTTTTTAAAGTGAACTGACACACTAACCAGTTTTTCCGAAGCACATAACTCCCTTTTGTGTCAGATTTTCCACCAGATGAAAGTGTGGAGGGAAAGAGAGAGTAAATGTATTTTTTTTTTAGTTGAACAACTTTAAATTATTCCCATTCCCACTTTGATTATAAAGGACCCAAGATTGCACCTTTCTTTTAAAGTTTGCTAAGTGAGAATTTTCCCCTATGCTCCCACAGCTCCACTTACAGGGCTGTGCTCAGCCTGGGCTCGCCGTGATGTCAGCTGAAAGTGCGCCTGCTGCTGTCCTGAACAGCAGATTTACTCAAGGGGGAATTGTTACCCTGGAATTTTCCTTGGTCTGCATGGTTGTAGAGCCAGCATATGTGCTGCAGGGAGGGCAAGGGCTGGTGGGCAATGGCCATGGCACCCTCTTCTCACCAGGATAGTCCCATGCAGCCCTGTGCACAGCACCACACATCCTCTGCAGCCCCAGACAGGGCATGTTGGTGCATTTACTCCCAAAGGAATGAATGTTGCACTTCCAGGCCACAGAGGTGGTTGTTAATTTATAGAGTACTTTCCGAAAAGTCTAATTGTGGATGTGAAGAAAGCCCTGGACAGTAAACAGTTTCACGGAATGTCTTTACTTCGGGGCAGTTACAATTAACCCAGTAGATGTACAGAAAAGGCAAGGAGTGTCTTGCTGAAATGCAGCTCACAAAACCTCTGTCACAACTACAAAAGTAGTGGTGATGAAATTTTGCCTCACCCCAGTCTTCTCACACTTGAGGATTCTCTTGAAAGTGCATATTTTCCATAGCTTACAACACATGGAGCAGGGGCCCATTGTCAAACTATAGGCCTCTGAGGACGTTTTAGATGCTCTAAGGTACCTAAGCCACCCACACAGAGCTGGTAGAAAGAACTTTGGGATTCATGAGAGACCCATACCCTTCTAAAACTACAACTGGAGGTCACAACAGATACTTTACCACATCTAAAATGGCATGAGAGACCTATACTGAGGCATTTTAAAGCACCCCTGGGAGTTCCTGGTAGTTGAAGACTGCAGTATCTAACTGTATTAGATATAAGTGCCATCACTCGTTTTGCTTTGCCTGTGTGTGTGTGTGGCAAAAAGCAATAGGAAAGGCACAGAAATGACCTGTAGTAACACTTCTCTGGCTGCTCTCAGCTTTGATTTGTACATTGCTTTCAATTTTTAATATGTCCAAATTTAGCTATTGTGGAGAAAATCAGATTGTCCCCATGAATATTACTAGAGATAACCTGTGAGCAGTTATAATCAGCTGCAGCAACTGCATTTCCTCTAATGTTAAAAGGGGTGGTAATCCCATGTGTTTTAGGCTATCTGCTGCACAGAACTTGTTTTAACCACTCTCTCTGTGTTGGGGAAAGTCATAAGGTCAAGCAAGTGGGATGAAAGATTACTACAGTCACAGGACAATCAGCCTGCATGAATAGAATGGTGACTTATGAGACCAGCAGTCCTGGAAGAGTTGCCAAATTTTTGTGTATTTACTAGAGTAAAGATTGCAATTTTTGGAGGTTCACCTAGTGCTGAACCATTATTACCATTGAAAGGAAAATATTACAAAAGCAAAACAAATCAGAAAACCACCAAAATTATAACATACACGTGGAAAAAATTTTCTTGTGTTTACTTATTTATTGACCTGAAAACAGTTTATGATCAATCAGGCTGGTGTAGAACTTGAGTTCAAAACTTTTAATCAAAATTATTACTGTTCCTAAAAGATTAAAAAAGGAAATACACTAATTAAATGCTAAGTGAAGAAGAATTAATGTTGTCAAGCACAAAAAAACACCCACAAAACCCAGCCTAGTTTTGATATAACTTTTATCTCATATCTGTATTAAAAACTAGGGGTGGTTAAACTTTTTGTTCAGAAGTGATCAGAAATAGGTATTCTTTATTCCCTTAAACAAAACTGGTGTTACCTGGTCTCTTGAGCTTTAGTTTCTTGTTTACTACACAGTCTACACCATCAGTGAAATGAATTCTTTACTCCAAAGAGCCTTTTGTAAAGAGACAAATTTGAATTTTTTTCCGAAAATTGCACCTCTGTACACATTCTTTCAATGTTTTATTGATCTTTCACAGGTGAAGAGAAAGAGTAGTAGTTTTTGGTGAAAACAGGAAAAAATTTGGGGTTAACTGGCAAGAAAAGCATTGACAAGATCATATGGTTTCAACTTCTGTGCTTCTCTGCAGACTGTAGAATAAAACAGGTATGAAGTTTTACTTCCAGATTCCCTGATGCTACACAGAGTCCTAAGATAGTAGGAAACTTTCCCGACAAAAGCTTTATTTGAGTTGACATTTCTATGAAAAAAACTTCAGTGTTGATCCATAAGCACTTTCTCATGAAGTAAATAAACTGGCTCTGCACAGTGTGGTCTTTTGCTTAATGTCAGTGCAGACAGTCAAATAATTTGACAGCAGGAGTTGTAATAGAAAATGACTTAGTCATGTCCTTAGGCAGAGCTCCATGGTACTGGAGAGGAAATCATCGAACTCCTATACCATACCTGAGCAAGTAATCCTCATAGGAAGAAAATCCACCTTTTTTTCCTGCTGCCGGTGAGCTCATCCCATGAGGCTGCAAGATTTATTATAGACCTTGATCTTTTTATCTTGACTGGTAGTTTGTAGATCCTTTAATTATGCACAAGTAGCAGATTTCTTTTGTGAGGTCTGTGAGCTGCGGGGCTGGCTGATGGAAGATGTCAGCCTTAGTTTTTGTGAACTTCTTGAAAGGAATTTCAAAGTTAGGTGAATAGCCCAGAAACACCCATTAGGCATACAGGTGTGACAACCACTAGTTCACACCCTGGATTGTCTTTTATTGCTTTTCTCTGGAAAGAAAGGTTTTTCTCTGGAAAGAAAGGTCTTTCCCATACTTCAGGGACTTTTGTCTAGGCAGGGGAGGACTGTTAGCTTTCCTTATGTGAGTTCGCTTTTGCTGGTGGGGTGAAGGAGTGATGGGTATTACATAAAGATTATTTCAGGAAAGATCCTGTGCCAAAAGCTTCTTGTAGGAGACAAACTTTTCCTGAATTATGAACCCTTATGTTGTTTATAGCTGAACAGAGAAAAATTTTGAGTCATTAATAACTTCCAAAATTTTTTGCAAATATGCATTTTTACCGTGTTAAAATATCTAGAATTTTACATGGCAGGAATCTCCATCACTCATTCCACCTTATGGTTCATTAATAAAGGGTAGAAAAAGCAGGAAGAGCAGAAGAAAGGTGTTATGAAATAATCTGGGAAGGTGGTACTGTTGACACACAGATAAGCAATAAAGTTAACTCTGATTTGGAAAAACAGCTGTCAGATGTATATCACCCAAAATCTAATAAGCAAATTGAAGAGAAACCCTTAGAAAGAAATTATCGTCGGCAAGAGGAAAGAAAGCCAAAGACATTAGTTTTCAAAGCAGCCAGAAGATTTCTAGTTCTTACCTGCATTTGTGTTATGATCTAGTATATTGTCAGAGTTGCATCAGTTAGAAACCTGTGATGCATGCAATAATATGCCCTTTTTAAATTTGTATTCTAAAAATGAATTAATTAAACAAAATTAAAGGTTTGTCAGACAGAAGGCCCGTGCTGGCCTGTAGAGGTTCCTGTCCCCCAGCTGTTAGGCAGGGTCCTTCATTTGAGATCTGGTAATTGAGTGAGGTACATTGCTGCGCTGTGTGGAAAAACAGGATCAGCTGACAGTGACTCACTTGAACCCATCGTACTTTTTGCTTCACAATGGGATAACGGCACATGCACGGTGAACTACTGAGTCTCAGCTGACAAAGCTTAGATCAGCCAGCTGGATTATTCCCCTCATGTCACATCACAGCCTTGGAGGTTAACAGCTACGGCATGACTTGTCTACATATACTGCATGGAGTATAATTCTGGGCACATAATTTGCAAAGACGTGTCTCCAGGTCAGAGAGTAATGAGGAAAGAGTAAAATAATAAAGGGCTTGGTTTATTTATAGATAGAGACAATATCAATAATATAAAAATAATGGCTAGGGAAAGATATACATATGGATGTTTGAAGGGCACAAATATTAATGAAGGAGTAAAACTGTTTTTCACTGTGCAGAGAGAAACTGGTAGGAGATAAGTCAGAGTTGCTTCCTAGGAAAGAGTTCTTATGACTTGATTATTACATAAACTGCTTACAAACAGTTTCCAGTCAATGAGGGAGACCCAGTTGTTCTTGATATGATGCCATATGCGGCCCATAGCAAGTAACTCAGGTTTTCGTCTCAGAGGTTATCTATTTCATGGGGGGACTGTTATGAAACTGAATTAACACTTGCAAAGCTTTTGGATGGCAGTTATTGCATAAGTGTGAGGTATTATATAATGGGATGAAATGAAGGACAGTGAAGTCTGATTATCAGGGAAAAAAAAATCCCAACAATATCATCTGTTAGATTGGGGAATAATGCCATGAGGGAAGCAGGGGATGACTCATTGCTTGAGTCAATTAAATCTGGGCTGGATGTGGCACTAACAAATATAATGTAGGGCACAACCTTCTAGTAGTTAAGGTATGGTACACATGACCTCGTTTCCATGATCTTATGCCTGACTCTGTAACCAACTAAGATTATATGAGCTCACACAGACTTTACCTCATTTTTTGTGTGTTTCTCATGTCTTTAAGGACTCTCAGAACACTGTTGTGGTCTGTGCTCTGTTGATGAATACTTAATATATTAAAGTACTGGAGATCATTAGCATTCCTGAGGTTGTCTGGCATGCTTTGTTTATGCAGCGTGGAAATGGGAAATATTTCTTTCAGCCTTTATGAGATATTGGCAGTGTCACCTCTTATAACCATCAGCCTAACAATTATTTGACAAAATATGCTGATTATTGAATTTGCACAGTTAGTATGCATTGGTGCCAGAATATTATTAGAACCTAGAGTCTGCATTACACAGAGGACACAGACCATGGAGTGGGTGTTGTGCAGCTGCTTGATTCTCCTCACTTCCCTAAACCACAGAATTTGAGGACTATCTTGACCTTGTTAACTTAGACCTTGTTTGCTTCATGACTAGGTATCACCAAAATTTTTATTCCTCCCAGAACAATTTATTTCTCTACCTATGCCTTTGTTAAAACCAGGGGATGGATTATTAGAATTTAAAAATCTTGCATAGAGGAGGAAAATAGCACTCTTTTTTAAGAAGCCACTCCCAAGTCCATGCTTCAACCACATACAGCCCACCTAGACAAAGGTCTCACTTGTTTAAACTATGAAAAGCAACAGGCACTCCTGGAGGATGATTTAGATTTTCATCATCTCTGTGAGAGGACATTATCCACACTGAACTAAAAAAAGAAGCTTATTTTGATGCCTTTAGATGAATCTATAGGAACCTACACTGTTCTGCTGTATGGACAAGATCAGTTGTGGCTCTGTGTTATTGGATACTGCTGACATGACTTGCAAGAAAAGTCAGCTGAAAAGCTTGACTTCAGTAGGAGTTTACTGTACTGACCTTGTGCAAAAATGAGGTAACAAGAACTACTTGCTCCCCAGAGTCGTAAAAAATTCAGACAGCTGGTGCTTCAGCATTGAGGTCACAACGCAAAACAGCAACAGGACTGGAGGTGCCAGGAGTCAATAAAGGTTTGCTCTGAGGCTCAAAGCACCTTTTAGTGGCCCTCTGTGTAGAAGGTACTGGTTTCAGCACCTGAGCTTTGCTGGTTTCTGACTACATGCTGGTGTGAATTCTGGTGTAACCAACCTGGCCTCATGCTGACACGTGGTGGTTTCTCCTTAGAGCAGCCAAGACAATAGACAGTGCATTCTACCCTTAAAGCACTTTTGTTTCAAGAACTCTGAAACATATCACTCCCTGGTATACCTAGGTGCACTTTGAGCTGGACTGTGTCCATTTACAGGCATTTGGGTAAACGATTTCTGAAGACAGGACCTGGCAGATGTGTGCTGTACTTAAAGAAGTAGTTCAGCCACTAGGTCTGACTGACACTAACATGCATTTATCATCCTCTGCTCAGCTCCAGAATACTAGAGTCTATGGTAGTACCCCTCAATGCACACAAAACCATCTGATGCTCAGTTATGATTGACCAGGTATATAGATACATATACTCCCTAATATATATATATTGCTCCGTAATAATTGCTAGTGCTTTGAAAACATAGCTTCTCCTTACAGTAGCAGTCACCACACAACATGGCCTGTTCCAGTTGCAGACATCAACTTACTTGCACTTGGTTTGTTGTCATAACTACTTTTGCAAACTCCCCTGACAACTTTGGTCGTGCTTGAGGAGTTGCATCATATGGAGGGGTAATCCTCACCAATGACTACAGGAATTTCTAACCCACATGCCCCACAGAGGTTCCCCTGGATACGTTGCACCAGACCAAGGTCACTGATCTCTCAGTGTCCTGGATGTGTACAGCCCGAGGCCAGCCTGTAGCAACCAGCCAGACATGACAATGCTGTTGTTGATGAATGTTTGCTGTGGTGATCCCATGGTGATGTGATGACATTAAATTGAACAAACAAAGTAGTGTCTAATTGACTCATCCATAAACATTAAGCTCAACAGAATTAAACGGGGAGAAAGCTCTGTGGAATGTTATAATTTAATAGGAAGTTCTTGATGACAATATTTGATTAATTATAGCTTCATAGAGCACAGGAGGTACAAAAACGGGAGACTGGAAAAGTTTCCAAAAGATATTGGAAAGAACTGTTCAAGTTTTAGGAGGGTTTTCTTTTTGCTCCAAAAGGTAACCCAAGACACTTTGAATGGGATTTTTAAACATTTGTTAGTTTATAAGTGGAAATAAAAAATATGTTCTGTAATAAGCAGGATATCAAAAATGTACGCCTTACACATCTCCCTTAGCACTCAGTGCACTTGTATACAAACTATCCAAAATAAAAGCCAAGCCTCACATAAATTAACAGATTTATAATTGGTAGTTTTCAATGCCTAGTCAGCATTTCAGAGCTTCATTCATGGCAGGTCCTGTTTTTATCATTAGCTCTATACAGAGATAGACATTTGGCTTAGAAAGATAGCTCCTCATTCTTAGGGCTGTTTGAATATAGCACTTCTCACACAGGATTTCTAAAAGTATTTTATGACAATAGTATTAAATTAATTGTTACAAAACATGCCTGGATGAACTATCTCCATGCTGTAGTCAGCCTTAGAAACATAATTTCTTTGCTGATTCTTTTAGCCACAACTTTGTTAAAATAAATCTTAAAGTTCAGAGTGAAAACTTCCAATAGAAAAGGACATGTGTCTGTTTAAAAGTGGTAAGCCTCCAATTTGACAGCATCAGCTGCTGCTTCAAACTTCATGTTCCCAACAGCACGCTACTAAGTTTTATGAGCAGCTGTGTTAGCACCAAACATCTTTCAATGGCATCTGCTATGAGGTAGCTCAGTTTTCTGCTGCAGTGCAGGCCTGCCAGTGATCACACAACTCTCAAAACCTTTACAGAGCTGTTCCTGCAAAAGTGGCTATTACCACATCGAGCAACGTCTATCTGTACTCCATGTTATTGCTACCATACTAATTCCTGCCCACTGGTTGCAAAACACCTGAAGACCCCTTGAAAATTCAGCTTCTTCATCCTCCTGGAGAGCAACACATGATTATACCATTCGCAGATTACTTCCTTCTTGGCACTTGCCTGTACAGAGAGGACCAAGGATTTCCAGTTGTCTCTGTGGGCGAATGAACCTAGGAACAATTTTATCCTCTCTCTCAGAACCACAGTTCTAATCCTCTGTGCATAACGTGATTACTTATGTTCTTAGATTTTTCTCTTTCTTTCTCACCTCACATGCAGGCCCTTGTTTTGCCTTAGCAGCTCTTTTCTTCATATCTCCAGGTTCATCTCTCTCTCATTTCCACCTACACAGGTATTAATGCATGAATCAGCTAGCCCCTCCTCCTGATATTTGTTCCTTTTTTCATGCCCTCTCCTCCTGGTCTCCCAGTTAATCCAATGTGCAACTGACAAGATCCTTTCCCATTTCTCACCAACCCTCCTCTGAACCTCTGCATTTGCTAGACCTTCTTCAACAGTTGTGTAGAGCTCCTTGCTGAGGATCCTTTCACTCTGCTATTACCCGACAACACCTCCTTCTCACTCCTTACAAAGAGCCTCCCATGTCAATCCTATCTTGTTTGCATAGTTAGCCATCTAATTTTTTATGAAGAGAAATCTGTCCTGGCCAATGTAGCGAAAAATTTTGTTTCTTTTCTCATGTATTTTTCTTTTTTTTTTTTTTTAATGTTTACAGCTCTTTCTGGCAAGGACCTATAGTCAAAGCCTAGATTAAATGTGCCAAGTAATTTATGGCATTATCATACAGGAGAAGCATATATAATTTGTCGAGGACAAATTTGCAATTATGGTGAAATAGAATATGTAGAATAGTTCCTTAGTCCATGCAAGCAGATAATTCTTTCTTAGAGGTCAGCACAATTAACATTACCTCTCTAAACCTTCACAATAGTTACTTGTATTATCTTGTTTAACAAAAGTTACCAACTATAAAATATTCTTTAAGTGTTGGCTTAGAGCACTTTCTGATGGCTCTGGATCAAGCCAAATTAGATCCTTTAGGCATGCTACAACCACAGGAGTTGAAATGACTCACAGACCTGCAGTGTGATATGATGCCCGTGACTTTTAGATATCTGATTCAGCTCTGGAGGTACTGATGGTCTTCACTGGGTGTCTTCACTGAAAATCTCAGAGAGCACTGCTGCTCTGTTTGCTGTTGAATCCCCTTAATACTCACAACTTTTGATTGGTATTTATACTAGGAATGAGCAGTGGCTTTTGCTTTTCCCTGTCCTGCTATTGTATTACAACCTCCAGTCAATGCATTTGTTCCATTCGTCTGATTATTTCTGTGAGTGATCCAACATTTATGGAAGTTAGTAGAAAACTTTTACATACTGCTTTCTCAGGCAAGAACTATCTTAATTTTGACGAATTTGTTAAGCTTTGCTTGGCAGACAACAAATAATACGTTAATTTCTTAATTGTTCAAAATCTATTTTGATAGTGAATAGATTTTGAAAGATAAAATGTCCTTGACTGAGATGGAATGCCAGGATATGTTAGGAAACAAAGTAACCTCAGCTCTTGGTGCTTATGTTACTGCCAATCTGTGTGTGAATAAGATCACTTAATTCTTTTCTTTCCTTCAAGAATTCCACCATCTTACAAAGAACACACACACATGCAAATTCCAGGGCCTTTACATAAGCAGTTGAGGAAAGTGGATGAACACACTACTATTTTAAGTCCTTCTATTGAGAAAAATTAATTACAAGTTAAGGGATTCACAGATTTCTAAACTGGATTGGAAACACCTATTAGTTCTACAAAGTATTTCAGCTGATTTTTCATAATTGGTAGTCACAAAATCATAGTTAAGAAATAAACACAAACACTGCAAGAATGTATTTGTTAAAACTGGGTTGGTAAGGAGGAAGAAAACTGGCTGAAGACTATTGAAAAATCTTGGTTTTATATTTGCTTAGTTTTACACTTTCTTAGTTTTGCACAGTGTAGGATCAAATAACAAAATAATATAAATACTTTACTCAAAAGTGCAGGACTAAAGAGTATGTAGATCTGCACTCTTATGTACAAATTCACCAAAAAAATGCCAGTGGAAAAATGCTTCTGACCTTTGAATTGATAAACTGGAAATTAACATTGGTCTGAGTTAATGAGCTTTAGCAATGGTTTCTGCTACAATCCTATTAACTGACAGAAGAGCTCACTGGCAAACTGATTAAATGTGCAATTAGATGTAGGGAGAAAAATAAATCCTTCAGTCACTAATACCGCTAGTAAGATAAAGAGATTAATAGTGCCTTTTCCAAATTGTGCAAGGCTCAAGGTGATATGGAGGGAAATGATTCTATAATAAAGCCTGATTTGATATCCTCCTGGAAGGATTGACATGAGATATGTGATAACTTCTTCCAGGTGTGTCTTAGGCTGAAGGAGAAAGGGTTGTGAGGGAAGATGCACACCTTTGTTACAGCCTCTACTTCAAATGCAGTGTCCTGCCTTATGCCCATAACAAGTGTCCTTAAGGAAAAGATTTCCTTAAAGACCGTGAGGAAAGACTCAAAGGAGTGATGTTCCTCTCTTTATAGTATTAACTTTTTAAAAAATGGATTATGCTTTCAGTTCTTACATTTCTGGGTAGCAGTTTTAACTTTTATATGTTACACATAACTTTATGCTGCCATTTCTTTACTCACACACTGGATTTAGAGTCCGCTTAGCTCTGTTCACTGACTCAGAATTTCATGGCCAAAGCAGACAGAATTTAACTTTTTAATTAAAATTGACAGTCTGGTGTCATGTACCGTGCTCCTTTGCTATAGGTTAGTGTGAAAAATCTCAGGCATTGCTAGTTTTTGTTCAATTTGTAAAATGTTAGCTCATGACTTTGGATGTCACGCAGCCTGGCACTTGAAGCTCTGAATGTCAATTAGCTTGAATAAATAGATTAATAATTTCAGATGAGCAAAAATAACTTCAGAACATTCTAGTTGAAATAAACCCTCTAGAACCATTTTTCAAAGATGTGTAAACTGGTTGCTAAATGCTTTTCTTGGAAACTCTTTTACAACTGTGTTACCAAGGTCTGTATTCAAAGGAACTAACTGAAAAACAAAGTGTTTGAAATCCATATTTCAAGCCTGATTTTTGTTTTGTCCAGTAACCAACTGTCATTGAAAACAGAAGAAGAGAGAACCTGTCATTCTGTGGGTAGTGCATATATCTTGGAGTGAAAACCAAGTTCCAGTCCTCCATCTACCATTCACTCATCCTTCACTCAAACTTTTGGGAAGCTGAAACAGATTCTTGCCCTGCCATTTCCTATGACATCCATTAAGCTCCTGGCATAGTAACATTCTAGCATAGCAACATCCTGCATGGCTTCCAGCCTTAATCTGAAGGTCCCTGCATGGCTGCATTCTGCAACGGTAGATTCTGCCTGTTAGGAAAGTAAAGCTTCCCAGAACATTTCTAGATGCAGAGTTGATATCCTCTGTATGTGAATTAACACAAGGAATTTCTTATGTATGTTTAAAACTGGGTTGTATGAAGAAATGCTCCTTGTTCTGTACACTCAGGCAGATCAGAAATGGCTACTCCACTTTTGCTGAACTATATGTAAAAACTGTTGTTTCCAAATGAATCCAGCCTACAAAAACCACACATAGTGAGAAGACTGAGAAGAACAGACCAGAATAAGGGCATGCTGTCTAGCATTTTGATTACTATGAAGAATAACATTTTATTCATTATTCTGCCTCTGGTGGTCTCTATTTTTTGGGATTGAAGGGAGAGACATGACTGTATCTGACAGACGTTCATTATGTATTTTTAAAGTTACAGTAGGTTTATTTGAATGGGACAGAGTGCGGTTGCTGTTTCTCTATGCAGAATCAAGTGTAATTATGGTGCAGTCATTGACAAGGCACTTTGTTACCTGGGGAAATCTGCAGTGTGAGTCACTTAATGCATTGCAAATGTTAGAGATGCCTTTTTAATATGTGTATAAAACCTGTGAGAGTATAAATATCATAAGGAGACAGTACTGATTACAGCTTTCTAGCCAGATATGTAAATGGTTTAGCTTTGTTTTGAGACGAAATATGAGATGTAAAACTCGCTTGATATCACGTTTACTTACAGCCTTTAAAAGACTTAGAATCAGCCAGCCTAGGAATTAATTATTCTCAGTAGAAGTTAACATAAGTGGTTTTAAATCTCAGTGTTTACATAGGTTGAAAATGGATGGAGATATATTTCATGCATTATTACTATCTATGTAAGTATAGAAATTTTGTAAGTGAGATGTACAATAAATACCCTATTGAAGGAAAAATAGCAGAAACAGGAACAATAACAATAACTGGTTTACTAAAATAGATGCACTCATATCCTAAAGATATCTTGGTAGTTAGTCATGGACTAATTCATTAATGACTAAGATTTAAACCAGGTGCATGTGATTCCTTTTAGCTGTGGTTTATACTAGGATGTAACGAATGCTGATTAAAAAAATACTAAACACTTACTCTAGAATTTAACTGGGTGCCAAATAGACATTGGGGCTCTATTCTTCAAGCCGCTCAGTGTTTCCTGTGAGTCATCAACTAAGAGGGGTATTGGACCCCTTCTTGAAGGTCTGACTGAGTGCTGAGGGCACTCAGACTTTGATCTTTTTTGGTTCACAAGACGCCTGAGGCACAAAGTGCTATAAATGCTTACTAGACTCAATTGTGTAGTATTACTTCTGCACAGAATTTAGATTTTTATGGTTTAGATTTCTTGTAAAACTGTTTGGGACTAACAGTACTTTCCACCTGACATATTTTCTAACCCTCTGGACATTAATAACATTTGTCAAGCAACTGAAAGACCTTTCTGTTTTAAAATGCTCTGGATTTCAGAAGTGGACACTGACTCTTCCATACCCATTCAAAGAAAGTTGAGGCACTGTGAAACCATTCTAGGAAGTCGGCAGTCTCCAAGTCCCAGTACTAGAAAAATAAGATCTATGATCATGCAGAGATTGTTTCCTTTGCTGAGTTGGCATGTCACAGTCAGAGCAGTTATGTCTTTTTGTTCTCTCCAGTCATTATTATAACACTGCTCTTGTTGTACTATCTGAATGTCTGTATCCTTTTTATAGAGTTTCAGCAGAAGTTGTCTGGGACACCAGATGTCAAACTTGAAGAGATTTAAGGGAAAGTTTGTAACTTTCTTGATGTTCTGCTGGTGAAGCTTCCTGACAGAGAAGCCTGAGTAAATAAATGAGAAGTAGCAAATGATCTGGTCACTTAACAACAAAATCCATAAGAATTATATGGATCCCTTAGGAGGGAGCTGGAAATTTTTACTTGCAAGTGGTTCCCAGGTATGTTTAGTCACCACAACCTGAGATTTCTTCTCATTTGATAACTAGAGAAAAAGAGGAGAGATTAATGTGCAATCCAGATCCTCCTTTGGGATGTAAAGCAACAGAAGACAAATACCCATGCCCCACCGGGGCAGATGCTCTCCTCCTTGCAGCAGCTGTCTGACCTTTCCAGGCAGGAAACAGATCATTTCACTGAAGCCTGAGCCACGTGCCTACAGACTTGCTCCCCATTCTGCAAACAACACTTCTCTTCTCTGCTCATAGTGTCTCTGTGCTTTAGGGCTGCTAAGTCTAAATCACAGTTGAAGCTGCCACCGCTCAAGACTACACCCTGAAAAGGTACACAATGTGGGTTGCATGTGGAAAAAGGATATCCATCCTCTTGACAAAACTGAGTTGTGCCTAACTTTTACATCAATAATAGAAAAAGTCTCTGAAATGAAGTGTCTGTGTTTCCCATAAAGACAATTGCCAAAGGAAAAATGTGTTCAAAAGACTCCATGGAAAGATCTGGTCTATCTAAACATGGCATCTAAGCTTAGAACCTAACTCCTCTATTTAGTTTCTAGGATGAATATGTTATTTAGGGGAAGGCATCTTGGTTCAAGTTAAATTGCTCAGACCCAAAAGATGGCTCATGAGTCATGCAGATAATGCTCAAAGTATCAAAACTAATATTGACTCCTTCTCTGACGTGCTCTAATGGTCTGTGTGTCTCTCTGTATTACTTATTTTCTTCTCTGTTCCTTACAGAGTTATGTGACTAGAGCCTTCAGCTTGTGAGGGTCAAAGTCTTACTTATGTGTATGGGCACAGTGAATAGCTTCAAGAGTTTTGCTCTCATTTGTTTAAGGCACCTACAGGGTGGACACACACAATCAGTCATTTCAAAGAGACAGCCGTAATACTGAGTAGTCCTTTTACTCAGCTGATCAGGGCATTGATTAGACAAATACATTTCAGTAAGTTCTGCAACACCTACATTTTCAAACCACTATCAATTGGCAAAACAGAAGTATATAGTCTCCTGACTTCCTAAAATCTGCTGTAGAGAATAGTCAGAGATCCATAAAATACACAAAAAAATCTCAAAACATCTCAGTGGTGTGTTGTTCCCAAGCCTGTTTAGCACTCGCGGTGGTGTGTAATTCATTTGGGCTCACTGCAGATTAGAATGAGGCAATGTGTTGCCAGTTTGAAAAGAGTGTTAACAATTAAAAAAGTGCCAATCAAAGCAAAAAGATGAAACATTACACAGCTATTAAGAATATTATTCAGTCCTTTTAAATGATTGCCAGTTTAGATACTCCTCTTGTTAAATCATTCTTGTTAGGTATTGTACTGAAAGCCAGTTTTCAAGAACAAGCCAGTCCACAAGCTGAGCTCATTAATGAAGATGCAACCTGGTAGGTAATTTTGTAATTAAAATGGATATTTTGAGGACTAGAACTGACTTTTGCTACAGGTAGAATTTTCAGTTCAGTAAAAGTTTTTATGCAATAGTATTTTCATGCTAAATTGTAAGAGTAACCTAAATGATGAAAAAGGAGACACAGTTGAACATTTCTGTGGCTGTTTTGAACAGAACAGCCTCAAAATGTTCTGTTTATTAACACAGTGAAGAAAGGTTTGTGTAAGGTTAATGTTAGAATCACTTAGTATGGTAACTCCTTCTGCAAAGCATCTACATAAATTAGAAAAAGCTGCCAGATTTCCATCTGTTAGCAATACAACTTCAGCCACAAAGACAACTGTCGTGACAACCACACTGAGTTAGTCTTTCAAATAAAACCTGTTAAAAGCTACTGCCCTCCAGCCTCCACCCACTGCAGTTAACAGCATTAAATAGCACTCTAACTGGTATTTATTTTCTTAGGCATTCCTCATTTGCACAGCTGCTGGCACTCTGGCCTTTGATTTAAAATAACCTCAACGGGATAAGAGTTTACAGTCTCTGAGGGTCATGATGTATATGAAGTGCTTGTCTGCAAGAAATGTCCAACCTGAACTTTCTCAAGCTGATGTTACTGGGTTCTGTATACTTGTCTCTCACCTATTTTGCGTTGTCTCATATCTGGGAATTGTGATGGTTCAGATGATTTCTTCCAGATGATGGCAAACCACAAAGAGACCACTGGGGCAGTTTTGAACAACTGGGCTAAGTTTAAAGGTAGTGGGAATCACCTTTAGGGCCTTTCTGCCCTCCCCATCCAAGGTCCTCCTGCAGTTCTTGATGAACTTGGGTGGCACAGCAAGTTCAGGCTAGTTTCAACTCATCCATGAAATCTGTGCTGACAACAATATAAAAGCTATTAGAAAACTCGTTTGTAGAAGGTCCCTCATTCAAAATTCTATTTTTACTCAGGCATTTCAACATCTCAGGGTAACACATATACCATCTACTGACCTTTGTTGAATAGGCTTAACATTTCTCAAGCCCTTACTGAGACGTAGATATACAAATGAATAGACTTTCTTGTAATGGTAGAACTATTTTTGTATTGTTTTGTCATTGTTGCCATCATGTGGACTGCTGTCAGTTACAGTCTGTTGGTGGGTGTGAGGGTGTTATAACCCTTCCTCCATTCTTGGGGGTATATTTGTCCATCTGCCTCAGCAGTCCCTTGTCCCCTTTGCAGTTGCCTGTAGCACTGATTATGTCTGGGTACATGTACTGCACACTCTCATGGTGCCTACACAGCTAGGATAGGAGAAAGGAGTAAAAATGATTCTCAGAAACTTCTTCCTAGTGATTTAAAAGCAGAAGAGAAATTTTTCATTGGAGGCTAGAATAAGTTACTGAGTAATAAAACTTGCTGTTGTCTCCTGGATTTTTAGAAACGGCTGCTAAAAAGGACATGCAAATCAAAAATGTAAAGCGGTGATCCTTCTTAGTTATCAGTGTTAGCAGAATTCCCATAAATAATGTCTCATTTACTGTTGTGCATGAGCTTCAGATTTAGTCCTGTACATCCTTATAGGAGGAGAAAATAGTCACAGAGGATTCTCTCTCTGGGCTTCACAATATGTTGTGCTTTATAGAGGAAAATATTATTGATTTTAGTGTGAGTGTGTAGGTGCCAAAGGACATCAGACACCCAAATATCAGATGCCATTTTCTTTTAACTAAAAGGACATTTTCTAAAGAAAAAAAGGAAAAAGCTCCCAGTATCTTATAATTTAGTTACCGGAAAAGATTGAAAAATAGAGTTTGTGACTTTCTTCAGCAGAAGATATAAATATAGCTCTTGTGTCTGCTGGAAAGCTTTGTGTCAAGGCTGTGCCGTAGCTCTTTAAAATTTAACTTCTTCGGCTGACCAATCTCAGTGCCATATAGAACATTTTGTTGTGTTCAGTGTGCATCCTTTCAGGTTCCCATTTGGATGACAAACCAAAGACTTCTGTTCCCTTGATAGTCTAGATGAACTCTCCTTCCTTGTCTATCCCTACTCTTTTTGTGTTGGCAGCTGAATGGAGGAAAACCAACTCACACTGTGTTGTTCAGCTCAGGGCAGGGAGGGGACTCCTGGGAAGAATTGGGATAGAGGATGTGGTTAGCTACTCTGCTGCACTCTGTGGGTGCTCAAAATTGCATATGGGTGAGTCATGTGCTGGAGGTGGAGGGGTGCCAAGCAGAGGTAAGAGAAGAAAGCAGCATCAAACCTCCTTGCACACTCAGTGCAGAAGCAAAGCAAGATTTTATTGAATCTATGAGGCACAATGGATCTATTAAATGAAAAGAGACGATACAGGCTGGTAGTGGGGTGGTAGGGCACAATAAAATTACTATCCTGGCTTCAAAACCAACATCACTGGCCTCTGGCTGGCTCAGGTGTGCTGAAAGTTAGTCAATAATGACACAGCATCTTCAAAGCATTTACAGTGTTGGCCAATTAAAATTCTTTCCCTGGCACTTTTATTCCTGGTTTTTAAGGGTTAGATCAGGCTTTTAACTTCAAGGAAGGAGCTGTGGGAGGCTCTTTGGAGTAATGCTCCTTCCAGCACATGCCTCTTATGTGGGAGGCACGATGATAATCAGCTGCAGCTCTTTCCAGGACACAGTCCGGGGAGGGGGCAGGGAAGGTGACGTTGCAGCCATACAGCAGCTGAGATGGGAGGTAGCCCCTGTCTCAGGGTACCTTCTCCGTGGGGTGGTGATTGTCTCCCTGTTCTCCCTGTGCTGCCAGTTGCACCCTTGTCTGCCTGCACCCAGGCTCCCCCCCGGGACCAGGTAGAGTGTGAGAGTGGAGGGACAAGTTTTAGCTGGACTGACATTACCTCAAAGGAGTAGGGAACAGAATGAACTCATTGCCCCTGTTTTTTTCTCTCCATACCCAGTTAGCTGGGGCTGCCTGGCACAGAGGAATGTCATGCACTAGCAAAAGGCATGGCAGCGGGGGATTTTCTCCCGTATTGCTAGAGGCTTCATCAAAAGCTCCTACAGCTCCTTCAGTGGCAACACTGTGATCTACTGCTCCAAATTTAGCCACAACCCTGTCTCCTGGTATTAAAAATAATCTATGGAGTTTCCTCTAAGCAATCGCAACCAGAAGTGACAGCAAAATCTGGCCAGCCTGATGCAATTGCACTATCTACTGATACAGTAACAGTTAATGTTACCACCCTCTAACAACATTAGACTGATCTGTAAACAGATAAAGCAGAGGCTGCTGGTGATGTAACTTTGTTGATCATAAGATTAGAGATCCTGCTGGTCTTTGTTTGAACTCTTTAAAGAAATCAGAGAGATTAAGTAGAGAATTTCCAGTGATTTTATTATTAGTGTGTAATATGTTTACTTAGTCCTGATTAAACAAGATAACTTGGTAAAAAAAAGCTGCATACTTTCACCAACTCTGGAAGGGACAATCAAACTGGGGAAGCTTTCCAGTATGCTGCTTCTGCTAAGCAAATGTGACTATCAGCACAGCAGCCAGCTGAAAAAGGATCATGGCCCTGGAATAGAAATCATTACCTTTTGCGTGCAAGTCTTGAATTTTCTCTACATTGCAACAGGGGACACACTTGGATTAGGATCCAAAATGCACAGAGTAGTCACTTTCTGCTTAAAGAAAGTCTTTCACACTAGGAAAAAAATGTTCAAACATGGGAAATTGAATATAATTATTTACATTAAACTCACAATTTCTTTCCTGATGTTTTTTCCTCCTTACTGGAGGTCTGTATGTTCCAAAGCCAAGCCCTGAGGGCCTTGTTCTGTCTAAATTCCCTAAGAGTGTTTAAGCAGGGTCTTTGTGGCTCATAAGTAACTTTTTCTTCCTGGTAGCTCATTTTCTAAAGAGGTCATGTAACGAGCATATAATTAACTACTTTGGGCTGCATCTTTTACCACTCATAACACAAAGTGAAGATTACTTCATTTTCACTGATGCACTCAGCAAATAATTGCAAGATTTTATTTAAAAATCCAATCTCCAGTATCAAGATTTTTGGCAAATTTAATTCCATGTTTTTCGAGACTTTTTGTGAGAATATTTCCTTGTTCTAAGAAAAAACATGAATTAGTTAAAAACATAGTACTAAAGCAAACTGTCAAGCTGCCTCCTTGCTGAGACAGTTTAGTGTCAAAGAAAACACAGCTGCTGGTATCTCTCATCAGTAGATATCAGACCCTTCACACTACCTTAGTGCTTTGGGAGTAGTGAGAATATCCATCTCCAAGCAGGAGGCTGGTGTCTCTGCTCAGAGAATGCAATGATGGCAGCTGTGTTGTGTATTCAGCATTTCACTGAAGGCACAGAAGGGCTCCCACAGTTTGTTTGTGATAAACTAGGCAGAGTACAAGGAGCACTAGGTATTGCAGTATGGAGCAAAACTTATGTTAGCTGTGCTTGAAGAAGCTGCAATAGGTGCCCCTGTCCTGCAGGACTGACATATCCACTCACTCAACTCCCAAACCAAGCCTGTGACCATAAAAACATCAAGATTGTGAAAACCATAAGAAAATCAAGGTGAGAGAGGGGTTTTACTTGTGTCTTCACTCTTGAACAAAAGTGTCATCCCAACTATGCTGCCTTCCCTTATTTGTGGCTCTGTATGTTGACCTGTGTTTCTGTGTGACAGACACTATTTCTATCTCGGCATGAAATTAAAGAAATTCAATTAAGAAATTAAAGGGGAACTGGGCTTGCTTAGCTTGGAGAAGAGGATGCTGAGGGGGACCTCATCACAGTCTACAACTATCTGAAAGGAAATTGTGGCGAGGTGGGTGCTGGTCTCCTGTTGCAAGTGACGAGTGATAGGATGAGAGGAAATGGTTGTAAGTTGTGCCAGGGGAGGTTCAGATTAGACATCAGGAAAAAATTTCTTCACTGAAAGGGTGTCCAGGCATTGGAATAGGCTTCCTAGAGAGGGGGTTGAGTCGCCATCCCTGGAGGTATTTAAAAGATGGTTAGATGGATTTCTTGGGGACATGGTTTAGTAAGGGAACAGGTATGGTTTGACTTGATCATCTCAGGGGTCTTTTCCAATCAGATGATTCTATTATTCTGTGAGATCAGTTACACCTTGAAAGTAGTGACTGAAACAGAATATTAGTAATATCATAACCGTTGTTGTACGATACTGATATCCATTGTCTTAGAAGAAGGACGTTATCAAACATCATGTTGTGACCTGGATGCAGGGATCCTTCCGTGGAATGCAAGGGCAGCTCTCTGGGTCTGCAGGTGCAAGCGGTGCCTGGCTGAAGTGGAGCAAGCAAAGATGTTCTTTCCACTGGCTTGTCCTGCTTGTGGGGACAATTATATCTGCTAAGTGTTCTGCTTGTTACAAGATAGTTCTCAGAGGACTTGGGTTGAAGACCCCAGCAGTTAGTTTGTTGCAAGAATTGATTATTGAGCTTAGACAGGTGAGACTGATTTCCATCCTAGTATCAGTCCTTACTACCATCTCTGACACAACGAGTGTAAAGCTATAGATGCAAACTGAGTTGTACTAAGCAATGTGTATGATGTATGTGCCTTTACTCCATTTTGTGGGATTCAAAATCCATCTTTGCCTGCTAAGAAAAAAGAATGCCTCCTATCTTGCCATTGAAATAACCCAAGCGTTGGCTGCTCTGTGGTAACCTCTAGTTCCTGGGCTACAGTCTCATTTTACCACAGGCACAAGATTGCTCATCTCTTACTGAGTGTTAACTAGGCCACGTGGAAAGATGCTCTGCAGGGAAAGAGTGTTCATTGAGGCTATCCCCATGGGCTATGGAGGCACATTTTTTTTTCTGGCCTGGAAAACTGTTGTTACATTTGTCAAAACTGTGAAAGTATCCTACAGAATAATAATCCCAGATGGCAATGGTGTGATACTGAGTATAAACCAGCCATTTCAACCCCAAAGACATCAGTCATCATAAGAGGACAGATGTGCTTGTCATCTTTTTTGTAAGTTTTCAAAGCATTTCAAAGGATTTTGAAAAACTATTTTTTTTTTGTAAGGAATTTTGACACAAATTTTCTTCTCCCTCAATATTAAACCCATATTTTTTAAATTTTTAAACCATTTCATATAATTCTGCAAGATTCTTTTCCTGTTAGACAATTTATTTTTATAGTGTTCTATTTCTTTTTTCTGACAAAATAATTTGTAATATAAAAAATGTCAAAAAGCATTTTTTTATAACACCAAAAAATTGTACAGTTATTGTACAATTCGGTATAAATATTTTTCCTAAAGCAACATTTTTTTAGCTTCAGGCTCCTCTGCAGAGTGAATGGTTTATTCACGGAATATTACCCTTTAGCAGAAAAATGTTCTTCCAATAGCTATAATATATTTCCCATCGATGTCCTGAAGGGAAAGTGAAGAAGTTTATCTCTGTACAATTGGTATTGGAGTTGGCAGACAAGCCTGCATTCATAGCACATAAACTGTTATTTGTTCCCTTCAGAACATATCAACTGCAAATATTTATAAAGTGCAACACAGTGAATAATTTGGATAGAAGAAGAATGGAATAAGAAACGGCTCCAACGGCAAACTTGGTGAGAATTGGCAGCAGGAACGGTAAGTTCTGCAGCTGGGTGCTTGTTCGAGGTGGGCAGCGAATCCCCCGAGAGAGGGAAAGGCTCAAGAGAGAACCGCGGCAACGCGACTCTCTGCAACCCCAGAAGCGGCAGATGGTAACCCAGATATTGTGGTGGGAGTTTACTATTGGCCACCTAACCAGGATGAAGAGACTGATGAACTCTTCTATAAACACCTAGGAGAAGTCTTGCGATCGCGTCCCATCATTCTCATGGGGGATTTCAATCTCCCGGATGTCTGCTGGAAGTACAACACAGCAGAAAGGAGGCAGTCTAGAAGGTTCATAGAGTGCGTGGATGATAACTTCCTAACACAACTGGTAAGTGAACTGACTAGAGAGGGTGCCCAGCTGGATCTGCTGTTTGTGAACAGGGCAGGCCTTGTGGGAGAGGTGACGGTTGGAGGACGCCTGGGGCACAGCGATCATGAGATGATACAGTTCTCCCTTCTTGGAGCAGTGAGGAGAGGGTAGCAGAACTGCCACCCTGGACTTCCGAAGGGCAGACTTTGAACTCTTCAGAAGGCTGCTTGATAAAGTTCACTGGGAGGTGGCTCTAAAGGACAAAGGGATGCAAGAGGCTGGACGCTCCTCAAGAAGGAAATCCTGGCGGCTCAAGAGCAAGCCATCCCCGTATGCTGTAAAACAAGTCGGTGAGGAAGAAAACCGGGATGGCTGAGTAGGGAACTTCGTAGCGATCTCAGGAAAAAGAAGAAAGTTTACGAGCTTTGGAAGAGGGGGCAGGCATCCCAGGAGGACTACAAGGACGAAGTGAGATCGTGTAGGGAAAAAATCAGAAGGGCTAAAGCCCAACTAGAACTTCAACTGGCCACTTCGGTCAAAGACAATAAAAAGAACTTCTTTAAATATATCAGCAGCAACAGGAGGACAAAGGAGACTCTCCCTCCCTTGCTGAGTGCAGAAGGGACAGCAGCGATGAGGGATGAGGACAAGGCAGAGATGCTCAATGCATTCTTTGCCTCAGTCTTTAACCCCAGGGATACTCAACCTCCTCAGCCAGAAGATAATGGGAATGAAGCTCCAGCTGTTTGGGAGGACTTGGTTAGAGACCTGCTTGGCCAATTGGACATATACAAATCCATGGGGCCAGATGAGATCCATCCGAGGGTATTAAGGGAGCGGGCAGAGGTCCTTACCAAACCCCTTTCCCTCATCTACCAGCAGTCCTGGCTGACTGGGGAAGTGCCGCTTGACTGGAAGATGGCAATTGTAACTCCCATTTACAAGAAGGGTCAGAGGGAGGATCTGAGGAACTACAGGCCTGTCAGCTTGACCTCAGTACCAGAGAAGGTCATGGAACAGATTGTCTTGAGTGCTATCACAGAGCACGCACGGGACAATTGGCCCAGTCAACATGGGTTTATGAAAGGCAGGTTCTGCCAGACCAATCTGATCTCCTTCTATGACTAGGTTACCCGGTTGATGGACAAGGGAAAGTCTGTGGTTGTGATGTACCTGGACTTCAGTAAAGCCTTTGACACCGTTTCTCACAGTATTCTGCTTGAAAAACTGGCTGTCATTAGCCTGGACAGGCATACCCTCTGCTGGGTTAAAAACAGTGTGGATGGCCGGGCCCAGAGGGTGGTGGTAAATGGAATTAAATCCAGCTGGAAACCAGTCACGAGCGGTGTTCCCCAGGGTTCAGTGCTGGGTCCAGTCTTGTTTAACATCTTTGTCAATGATCTCGATGAAGGCATTGAGTGTACCCTTAGCAAGTTCATGGATGACACCAATCTGGGTGGCAGTGTTGATGTGCTTGAAGGAAGGGAGGCTCAACAAGGCCAAGTGCCGAGTCCTCCACTTAGGTCAACAACAATCCCATGCAGCATGACAAGCTTGGGGAAGACTGACTGGAGAGCTGCCTGGAGGAGAAGGACCTGGGGGTGTTGGTTGACAGCCAGCTGAATGAGCCAGCAGTGTGCCCAGGTGGCCAAGAGAGCCAATGGCATCTTAGCCTGTATCAGAAACAGCGTGGCCAGCAGGACCAGGGTGGTGACTGTGCCCCTGTGCTCAGCACTTGTGAGGCCACAACTTGGGTGGTTCAGTTTTGGGCCCCTCAATACAAGAAAGACATTGAGGTGCTGGAGCGCGTGCAAAGAAGGGCAACGAGGCTGGTGAGAGGGCTGGAGAATAAGCCCTATGAGGAGAGACTGAGGGAATTGGGGATTTTTAGTTTGGAGAAGAGGAGGCTGAGGGGAGACCTCATCACTGTTTACAACTACCTAAAAGGGGGTCGTGATGGGGTGAGTGCTGCTCTCTTCTCGCAAGTGATGAGTGACAGGACAAGAGGGAACGGCCGCAAGTTGTGCCAGAGCAGGTTCAGACTGGACATTAGGAAGAATTTTTTCACTGAGAGAGTGATCAGGAATTGGAACAGATTGCCCAGGGAGGTGGTGGAGTCTCCATCCATGGAGGTGTTTAAAAGACGGGTTGATGAGTTTCTTAGGGATATGGTTTAGTAGGGAGACAGGCATGGCTGGACTCGATGATCTCAGAGGTCTCTTCCAACCTTACAATTCTGTGATTCTATGAAAAAGGAGCACTGCCTGAGGAATTACTTGGCCAATGTAAACTTACAAAGTATGGAAGTTTGCTTACAAACTGAGTGTAAATTTGAAAAGGTAACATTCATCTCAGTTGATATTAGTTCTTTGGTGTTTAAGTAGGTTCATTTTTTTTGTTCAAAGTCCAGGTTCTAAGCTAAGGAGATGAATAATGAGCTGGAGGATTCAGGGAAACCACAGGTTACTGAGGTGTGAGATGGACACTAAGGTAGATATGCACACAAAAATGATGCAGAAGTGTAACGATGAGTTGGATCTTTTATTGTGAAGGACAAAAATAAGCACTTTAATTAAGTGTTCATTACACTTGAAGGGACATCATCTCAATAGGTGGAATGGGTTATCGTCTGGAAATGCCAGTCTTTCCCCATCCAAGACTATAAATTTAAACTAAACACTTGCATTTATGATGACTAATTCTGGGCCTGGACAAGTACTGAAGTCTGATGAGTAACTACAGGAGACAAATATTTAAGTAGACAAGAATATTAGAAGTAAGAAAATCCTAAGACTTTTTCTTTCAAACTGTGCTATAGACTTCCTGAAAGCTTGTCACTGCTTGCAAGCTCTAAATACTAAACTCCTATCTTGACTCCAAAGACAGGAAGATTAAATTTAATACACATTTTGCAGCGTGAGAAATAAAGAGTGGGGGGTTTGTACAAGATGGTGAACAAGGAAATTGTTAAAGTTTTGTGCTCTGTAAGCTTATCTGATAATGACAATGGCAGCTGGAAAAATTTCTTTACTTCATCTAGTCTGTTACAGGGCTCACAGTGGATTGGTTCTGCAATGACCCTATTACATGTAGGGTCACTGTTAAGAACCTCTATTTTATATTAGAAAGGTCCCATGCCAGGGATTAGTAAACACTGAACACAGCAACCAGTCTTGATTTTTTTCCTCTTTCCTCTCAGATCTTTTTTATATATAAGAGATCAATAAAACATAATTTCAGGCACCTTTCCTCTAATGAGCTAATGCAATATTCAGTGCATACACGCGTATGCACACACACTGAAAATGGATGCTAGAAGAACGTAATTTGAACTCCATGGCAGATGAAAACGTTATTCTGCTTTTTGGGCAGCTGTCACTAGCTGCTGCCTCTGGACTTCAGTGTTTCCGTGATGAAATTGCTCTCAGAACAGTCACTTCTCCTGTGATGAGCTTGGCTGGTTCCCCAGCTGGAGCCTGCATTTGTAGCTCCTCAGCCTCTTCACCCTCAGTGCCTGGGTGGTCATGTTTTGTATCTGCCAGTACACAAGGTCTGTGAGTTACATTCTGGATGTTCACAAAGTTCAGATAGAGGGTCCTTTGCCTGCTCCAGCTATATATTTACATAACATTAGCAACAGTAAACTTATCATTCAACCTCCAAAAAGCTGCTTGCATTTTATTTGCCTTCAAAGTCCCTAGACACACATTGCAGTATTCTGTGGGAACCAACTATGCACAAATGGAGACTAACGTGACAACACATGATCATAGGCATGTAGCTGTAGAAATCTGCCCTCTGTCATTTGAACCAAGCTCAGTAAACTGAAAAGGTCACCTTCATAATTTCACTGGCTTATATTCAGCTGTCTTTTTGAAAAAGACACATTTAGCCCTACATTTCTAAACAAAGTCTTGGGGATTTTGGTAAGGTATTTAGTGGCAAAGAAAATGTGTGAAGATGGAATCTGTGTGTAATTTTGTTAGACTTTTGCATACATCTGCATATGACTTTTAATCTTTAAAGTGCTTTACAAACATTTCTCCACCAGTGTTGATGTAATTCTAATCACTCTAGCAGATGTTGTTTTGCTGGACTGTGATACTGTGTCCCAGTATCCAGTAACCCGTGCAATTTGGAACAACATCTCAAGCTGCAGCAACAAGCATGGCTTTCTGATTTAGCTTCAATGGATGTTACTAAAACTGAAGATAATATGAAAGCAAATATATCTGTGTTTTGGAAAAAGAAACATTTGGTGTTTAAGTAAGTTCATTTATTTTTTTTCCCCGAAGTCCAGGTTTGAAGCTAAGAAGATGAATAATGAGCTGGAGAAATCAGGGAAACCACATGTTACTGAGGTGCAAGATGGCCACTAAGGTAGATATGCACAGAAAAAAAATGCAGAAGTGTAATGATGAGTTGTAGCTTTCAATGTGAGGTAATAGATAACTTTTTTTTAAAGAAAACACTTAGCTATATGTTGAAAAGTAAGTTGCAGAATCTAGAGGGAAATTCAGGATATTAGATTCATGTTGACCACCACCCCTTCTCAGATTCATTCTTGTCTGTGTATTTTCTAACTATTATAAGCAGGAGAAAGGTGGGAACTTTCTTATAGCACAACTGTTTTGAAAGTACTCTGCTATGTGTAGAAACACTGCTTGACTATCCTTCTCTAGATCTCTCTAGTCTTGTAAGATTCACAACTGAGTTTACTGTTACACCAGATTCTTTGCCACCTTTTGGAAATTACTACTGTTTTTCAAAAAGTTTCATAAGATTACAAACTTTTCTAAGATTTTTCAGAAAATTTTGCCATAGAAACATTTGTCCTCTGCTTGTTTCCCTATCAACAGGCATTATGAAGATTGGTGAAATAAAACCAAGGAACATCATATTTTATTTCAACTACAAAAGACAAAGGCTCCTTAGCAAGCTTTTGCTTTGATAAAAACCTAATGCACTTGAACACATAGTCATGGGCTTTCCACTGCCAAACATACAGGCACGTGCGTGCACAGGCACAGTGAAATGTAACCACCAAAATAAAATCCTCTGTGAAATACATTATCAAAGGTGGGTTGGCTGGTTCAGTGGGGCACATGGGTGGGCAGAGCTGTCAGGAGCTGTAGGCTGGCCCTGCTGTGGCGTTGCTGGGGTAGGGACTAACAGTTCTGGGGGTTGAGATGTGGTCCTGGGCCATGGGGCAGATGAGGGAAGGCTTGAGGGAGAGGGATCAGGGCCATTAGGGTCTATTAGTGCCTCAGAGCCTGGACTCACCTCTTGGTGTGGGTAGTGTCTGTTGCCTTCTCCTTTGGAGAAGTCTCCTTCCTCAACTTCATGCCCTGGTGTTTTGCCGGTGCACTTGTGTGCCCCTCCAGTCACCCTGCCTGTTTCTGCTTTCTCTGGCAGACGAAGTGTGACAGGAAGCCAAGTCCTTTAATTCTTTCCCCTTTAATTCCTTCTTATTGATATGGTACAAGCAGGGAGCAGCTTCTCCTTGGTGGGCATGCAGCCCCCTTGTCTCATCCCTGGCAAGCATGTGAGGAGCAAAGGCTGTCTGTAGTACAGCTTGGTTCTCCTGCCTGAGTGGCCACCATGGCCATGGGTGGGAGCAAGCCCAAGCACTATAAAGACTGGATGAAGACTGGATTGAGAGTGGCCCTGAGGAGAAAGACTTGGGTGTGTTGGTGGATGAGAAGCTCAACAAGAGCCGGCAATTTCACTTGCAGCCCAGAAAACCAGTGTTACCCTGGGCTGTATCAAAAGGACTGTGACCAGTGGGGCGAGGGAGGTGATTCTGCTTCTCTACTCTGCTCTCATGAGACCTCACTTGGAGTACTGCAATCAGTTCTGGATTCCCAGCACAGGAAATACATGGAAATGTTAGAGTCTAGAGGACCACAAAGATGAACAGAGGGCTGGAGCACCTTCCATAGAAGGACAGGCTGAGAGAGTAGGGATTGTTCAGCCTAGAGAAGAGAAAGCTCCAGGGAAATCTTATAGCAGTCTTCCAGCACTTAAAGGAGGCCTACATAAAAGCTGGGGAAAAGCTCTTTGTCAGGAAGTGTAGAGACAGGAATAGGGGTAATGCTTTTAAGCTGAAATAGGGTATATTGGATATTAGGAAGGAATTTTTCCTGTGGGGGTGTTGAGGTACTGGAACAGGTTGCCCATAGTTGGATGAGGCTATGAGCAGCCTGATCCAGTGGAAGCTGCCCTTACCCGTGGCAGAGGGGTTGGAACTAGGTGATTTTTAAGGTCTTTTCCAGCCCAAACCATTCTATGATTCTGTGATTCAAACAAGTTGTCTTATTTCACCTTCAATGACCTTCAAAATTCAAACCCAGTCTGACATTCTCCCTAGTTCAGGTAATAAAAGACAATGTCTTGTACCATGCAGCCTTGAGTCTGCTACATACAATCCTCGCTCAGACATTCTGATGAAAAGTTTCAGATTTGCTGTATTTGTTGCAAGCCAAAAAATATTTAATGAAAAATTCCTAAACCAAATTTTAGCTGGAATCTTTGCTGGAACAAAACTGGAAAGACAGTTAGAGTGTTTTGGAAGGTCTTGAAGTCAGTGTCAAGACTATGTGATAGAAAGAATAGTTCTAAGAGGAGTGTGGCAGAAAAGTAAGGTTTAAGGCAGGCATAAGTCCTTTCCAGTAGAAAAAATGTGGATTTTTAAAAAACTTGTTAACATGAAAGAAGAAAGTGATTTACAGCTTTGGAAAGAGGGAAAGAAGAGGAAGGAAAATCTGCAAACAACAATTTGTAGGTGATATGAAAGCCTACTACATGTCTGATAGAGATTGATTTTACCAAGAATGGTGATATAGGTGACAGACTCTGAAAAAACAATGTGACATTCTCACCTTGAATAGTTCAGAGCCATGTCACACTTGATGTACCTAGTAACGGGACTCACAATTTTTGCTGTTCAGATCTTCTCATAGTGGCTGGTACCACTATATAAAAAAAATCCACATAGGAAGTTGATTAACAAAAGATGTAGAGATTAAGAGTGCTTCTCACTTTTGACCATCAGGCTATGGCAGTTCTCCCTCTGAAGCTAGGATGTGCAAATCAGAAGTCTTTCAGAAGTCTAAGCCTATATTTCATATCATGTGCATTCAGATATACGCACAGGGAAGTGTGTAGGAATAGTGTTCCGTAAAAATAACGTCTGTGGGTAAGATGGAAGGTGGGTAGATCACAGCAAGGTACAAAGGCTAATTTGGGGGTGAATGTTTCAGTTTATGTGTATCAAAGCATTGATGCATGATTCATTGGCACAACATGACTAATTTTTTGCGTCAGAGTAATAGAATGTTCTTGCTTGCTGCTTTTCAAACCTTCGAATAATGCCAAATGAAGTGATTCTTCTTTACATCTGTCATCTTCTGTGTTTGCTGCATAACAGATACTGGTTCTCAGACAATACATAGATGGATGTCCTAAATATGCCAAATACGATAAAGAGAAGAAAGAAAGACAGAGAAAGAGAGAAAGCATAAGAGAGAAATAGAGAAAGTGAAAGAGAACAAGAGAAAGAAAGTGGAAGAAGAAAAAGAAAAGAAAGAAGGAAATGAAAGACACACCTCCCCCCCCAAGAGACAGTAACAGTATTGTGAGACTGATTTCAGATAAAGCTTCTTATTGTACACACTTTTTTTGTAACTGGTCTCTGAGACATCACTGGCCAGTTGTCTTACTGTTCTTGCTTAGAATAGAAACCAATTGCTCATTTTTATGTTAGTAGTAACTGGGAGGTGAGGAGTGGTAAATATATATGTAGTTCTTAAATTAACAACTTATGACAACTTGTATTAAAACACAATGTGAGCATATTACATTTGACTCTGAATCCACATGGTTAGCTATGGCAGGTATCAGACCTGCAGGAATCACTAGTTGTCATACTTGTGGTAACTCTCTAATTAGCTATGACATAAAACAGCCTTTTAATCTTGACCATGTTCTACTAATTATTAAATCTTTGACAACATAAAAACATGTTTCAGCACATAACATAAGAAAGAACACAGTATAGGTTTTCTCACAAAGCTTTCAAAAGCCAACAGTATAACCAAGAAACAACCCCAAACTTCTCTTAAATTTCTGTTTTCCCCCTCTTTTTGTTAAAGCTGGACATGAGACATAACTCCAAATAGAAATAGGCATGTATTTTCCTCTTAGGGTAGAATTCATTGCATTCAGTGTCAGATATCTATGAGAAAGATATTTAACCCTGAGTTGTCCTTCTGAGTTCTGCTTATAGTTAATAGAAAGAGAGAGAAGCTTTTAGATCCGTTTAGGCATTTAACTTAGCATGAGACAAATCTCACTCTAAAGTTGCCTTTTTTGGTCCACTAACTCTAAAAGTAGGCTTGGGAGACCAGCTTGACTGTAAGTACATCTGGTAAGACAAATCTCACTTAAGGTATCTAAGAAAGACCAGATGTGTCTTACCTCAGAAAAACCTAATTCATTCCATGGACTAAGAGCATGCTTGGGGGTAAATGAGATGAATTCCAACCTTGTTGTCTTCTTTAATATATATTTTGCAGAACCTGTATCTAGGTCTGGCCAGAGAACAATGGTTACATTTCATTTACAAGTAAAGCATAAATTTTCTTTGGAATTCTGGAATTTGTGAGAATCTTACCCAGAACAGCAGAATTCTGGATAAATT
This sequence comes from Dromococcyx pavoninus, assembly GCA_033558185.1. Classification (NCBI taxonomy): domain Eukaryota; kingdom Metazoa; phylum Chordata; class Aves; order Cuculiformes; family Neomorphidae; genus Dromococcyx; species Dromococcyx pavoninus. Next base: position 35,445 of record JAUMJL010000267.1, on the reverse strand, counting down.
GTTTGCTGAAGAGTCTTTGGGAAAGTGTCAACCTGAGTCATAGTGAACTTGAGTCATTGTGAGGAATCAAGGTTACTTAATGTAGGTGAGTGCCCTAACAAATGGATTTGTGTATTTTTTTTTGGCCTATTTCACTTCATGTCACTGGATTAGGAAGAAAGGACCTGAATCAAGGCTGAGTAGTATCTTCAGGATAGGTCTCTTACCTATGCAAAAATATTTGATCACTGCATTATCAGGACACGTCTCACCTGTTGTCTCATTAACTATAGAATATCTCTTTACAGAATTTTTTTAAAACAGATATGGTAGCACTACACTCTTGGTTTTTGAGAACTGATGCTTTATAATTAAAAAGTCTGATGCTGGAAGGTCCTGGCCAACATCCCCAAAAAACTTTTCTTGTTCCTTTTTTTACTTTTCACTAAAATTTTGTGGCAAACTCTAATATAATAGAGTAGAACATATTTGTTGATCATACCAATTTCATCTTCCACAAGAAACACTCTGGTATGACTTCCTTATACTCTGCAGAGAAAAATCTCTCACTGCTAAACTGTGATAGTCTTTGGCAATGGACAGGAATTCTTCAGTAGAAGCAAATTTTTTCAAACACATTGTCCTTCCATTTGACGAATATCTACTTGAACATGTGAAGGTGGGCACTAGTTTCTTTGTTCCTATCTAGTAGTGTCTAATAGCTCGTGCACATTCGTACAGCTTCTAGGCTGTATCTGTCTCAAAATCGTCCATCTTGAGAATAGTTATCATTTTCCTGCTGTCTCTGTGCCCACTGAATATTGTGCCGGTCCTGTCAGGCAGTACAGACCAAGTATAGCATATAGGCACGACACCTCCTCCTGATTCCTACTTCAGACTTTCCTCTGGAGTTGTGCTTCAGATAGGAGAGAGTTTCCTGGCCAAAGGTCTTATTAAAATTCCTTGAAAGCTACTAACTGGCTCTGAAGAGAAAACTCTTCACTTACTTTTAACAGAAGCTTTTCACCAGCAGCCTTGGCAACCAGTAGTGGGAGGACAAGTTTCTCTCTTACAAGCAGCGGCAAGAATAAGGGAGAAACAGACTCTTAAGACTTCAGTACAGTGGAGAAGTGTGCTTACAGGAAGCTCATGAAGCTCAGCAAAGACAGATGTAAATTCCGTCAGTGTGGTATAGAACTGTTCCATGAAACAGGACAGGCTGGGGAGAAGGCAGCTTTGGAGAGAAAACATTGATAGTCCTGGTGGATGACTTGAATCAGTGAGAGAAAACTCTCCAAACTGAGGTAACAGACTGTTCTTTGTTCTGCACTGCTGACACTACATCTGAAGCCCTATGTCCAATTCTGGGCTCCCAAAACAAGATTAACTCCAACATGGTGGAATAAGTCAAGTGTATCACCAAGGGTTACTGAGATGATTAGCTGCTAGGTACTTGGTGTACAAGGAGCACCTGAGAATGCTTAATTTGCTCAGTCTGAAGGAGAGAAGGCAAAGGACAGATCTTACTGGTGTCTTCTCTTGGGGGTGCGCAGCAAAAGCATGAGACAGAATAGATGGAAACTGCAACAAAAGAAAATCTCTACTATATATCAGGAAAAAAAATCAACACAAGAGCTATCTAACACTGATGCAGTTGCCTAGAGAGGTTATGAAAACTCCATCTCTGGAGATACTAAAGTTTTGACATAAAAATGGCATGAGCAACCTCATGTAACAGCAAAAAGTCCCCAAAGATCTCTTCAATCCTATATTATGATTTCTTATATTATAGGGGATCTTAGAAATTTAATTTTTGGTATCAAGTGTTACTATTCCAATGAGATCTCAGACGGTAAATACAACTCCAAGAGACCTGAATCTATCTATTAAAAGGATGTTTGTTTCTTAATTGGACGAACTGGGGGAAAGTCAGTCAAGGAATAAATGCAAATTTCTTAAAGTTATCTAGTTGTCATATCCAAACTTGCTTTTTGGGATCCTCTGGTGTTATAATAATAGAAAATAATCAGTATTTGCTATATACAGTTATTATGTAAGCATTAAATTTTCTTAAGAACAAAAAGAGTTATATGATATAAGCAGACCATTTATAGATAAAAGAGAAGTAAAAAGTCTCAGATTTGGAAAAAAAATGAATAGTTGGTTTTGTTTGCTCCGAGTGTTGCTGTTAGTAGAGATGTGTGCCAATGGTATAACAGAGACTAAACAAGATGAGGTTCAACCTGTTCCTTTCAGATTTCCAGTTCTGATGTTCTACAAAGCAAGGTGCAACCTTGAGAGATAAGTAGTTGCTACTGTTTTTAAATCAAAATCATTTTGACAAAGAAGTCTTAAGGTAGTAGAGAGCAATACAGTTCAGTGCAGTGCACTTAGCTTTTGTTATTTACTTTCTTTTTCTTTTGAGACACCCACATAGAAGTTACACAGCTTGTTCCTGTTCCTGTTATTTGCTGCAGTGGAACATTGAGCAGTTTGTTATTTCTTCTGGCACTTTAAATATAAATTTATGTACTATTTCAGAAAAAGAACTATTTTGTGTGGGTACCTAACAATTTACCTTTTCAAACGCAACATTTATGGGGAAATTCACCTTTGGTTATTCTATCAAAACATTCTTCCATTCCCCACTTTCTGACTGGAGTGTCAGGAAGGATATCTGACAGCAGAATCCCTGACTGACTTGAGGACTCGGGTAAAATACACTGGCATTTCACTGGCATGTTGTCAAGAGTGACTTAAACCTTAGAATCAACAGAAATTGCACAGCGCTTTGATATTATTTGCCTGCTCCTCCTTTTATTCTGAGGAGACTCAGCATCTTTTTGCACCAGGACAGGCTCCTGAAAGGAAAAAAGCATATGACTGGAAAAAAGGGAAAAGTTGCAACTGTATTAAGAATCCTCCCAAGTGTCCCTATTATGTCTGTGAGGATTTGTGTTGAATTGCTCTGCAGAAGGCAAATGGAAACAGGTGTCTCTGCATCCTTCAGCACATGCTTAGCAGGCTGACGGAGAAGGCCTTATGTGAAAAACAGCAAGGACTGGTACAAGAAGCAGAAACTTTGAAACTAAGGCACCAAGAAGGAAACTAGTTCATGGAGCTTTTTCCTCTTCCTTCTGAATCAACCTATGAAAGGTGCTGAACTGACAAAACAAATTCCTTTCTTAATACACAAAACAGGTGCAGCAAATGGTGATTTTGATGTTTCACTGCTGTACAAGTGCATTTCAGCCCTGATTGAGGGGGACTACCTCCAGGCAGAGAGGGAAGTTCATCTTCCAAGCCTGTATCTTTTTTTCCTGTGTTCACTGCCAACAAAGACACCAATTAGTGCATAGCCTCAACATTTGAAGCAAATGAAAGGAGAGACAACAGAATAAAGGGAGAGATGTGTTTACTCTTGGAATTCTGTTTTCGCATTTATTTTGGGTTTTAGCAAGGCCCATAATTGTTTGCATTATTTTAAGGAAATAAAAAACCCAAACAGTCTCATTATGATTGGATATTACGATGGGGGAAATGGGCTGGAAAAATCCTGGATCTTTGCTATGCCTTATTCCGGAATTACAAAGAGTAGAGCAAATTCTTTACTACTCTGCCACTCAGCTATTATGTTTAACAATCTAATTAGAGAGACTGTGTTGCTTTTCCCCATTATAAAAGCAAAGACAGTGCACACAAGCAAAACCAATTAGACAGCTGTAGTTTACAGAGCTGGCTTGCCTCGAGGCTGGTTTCTAATGAACCTCCGGTAGATAGTTTCTATCCAGAAACAGGACAGAAGCAGCACGGAGATAACATGAGCTGGCACTTGATGTGGCCATTTCTTTCTGCAGTCATGGATCCCAGAAGCACCAGAACTCAGACCTTAACCTGGCTGATAACGTACGCTGCCAATATGGCTCAAAATTATGCTAAAACAGGTGGCAATAAATCTAAAATGTTGCTCTCAGTTTAATGATTGTTACTTTCAGCTCACCAGGGACCTGTTTTAACTTAAAGCAGACACAAAACTATACAATAACCTATGTACTTGCCACTTTTTTTATTTTTCACTGTGTATGGCTCAAATTAAGGCTGGCTGTATTGAACAGATTGCTCACTGCAAGTTAGTCATCTGTTTAGTGTTTCTGATGTCCCACAAGGCAGTTGTGGTTGTTCACAAGTCTATTAATTAAAAAGAAAATGATTAAGGAAACTACTCAGTGAGTTGATGAACCATTCAACCACTTCAAAACTAAGGAAAACATTAAAACATGCTCCCCTCCCCCCTTTCCTTTTCTTTAATAGCCTGATAACAAGTATTTGTTTGAACTGAACTTTATAGGGTTGTGAAAAAACAAGCTCTTGTCATCACTGTATTTAAATGTTTGATGTATAAGAAACTGAGTAGCACTCTTTGAGCTAGAATAGATGAGATGATAGTGTCAGCATTCCCATTAAAATACCCCTATGTTCAGTGAGTTATGAGTCATTTATAAAAATTCACTCTAGGCTAAAATTTTGCATTATTTAACAGTAATTCTTGGCTCATAGGAGGCAGGCTGGGGACTTGTAGAGAAGTTCCTATAAATTAATTTATATTCATAAGTTAAAAGTACTTGCACAACTATATATTCATATATATTTATTCAGCTGTATAATTGCATTGCTATTACTGTTGCTGTTATTTATCACCTCAAACATCATTTTCTCACTCATATTATTTTGAATTTCTTCATTGAGGAGACATAAATAAGCACAGAAAGTGTTCTCTTCCCATGTTTTCACACACTGTTTACCTCTCCTCCCCTTGGTTCAGCTGGATATATAGGCGTGGAGGCAGTTAAAACAAGATGAGAAAAAAGGAAACATTTGAAGATCCAGGAGTAAAGAATAGAAATACATTTTTTTTGCAGTTAACATAAAACTTAAATAAGACATTGAAAGCTAAGCGAATAGGAATGCCACACCACTGCAGAAAACCTGACTTTATGATCCATTTTTTTAAAAAGTGCATATTTTGCAAGAGGGTAGAAGAATAGCTGTCATTGTTAAAATGCTTTTAAAATGAAATAATGAAAAAATTTGTACTTGAGGATAAAAACCTTAGCTGGCGGAAGAGTCATGTCTTTAAATGCACCAAGACAAGGGCAAAAATAACAACTGAAAGGGTAAAATATTTGTGATTTTTTTAATTTTATATCTGCCGTTATTTCCAGGATCATCAAATGGAGTAAAAATCTAGTTACGAACTTTATTAAATTCCACCCACACTGACAGAGGTAGTTTAAACTAACCCTGTGGGTGAAGGCAAACACAAAAGAAGGGGTTACCTAGGCTACTGTATATTTTCAAGTACTTGCCAATAATATTTCCAATTGTAGCTTAAAAAACAACCAAACAAAATAGATAATGAATGCTTGTAAGGATTAGGAAAAGTGCCAGCGATAACAGATCAAGGATTATTCTTCATGGGAAGAAAATGTAGGATCAGATTTCTTAAACTAAAGCTAGTATGAATTCTTTATGCTGAGACAATTTAGTTCTCCAAAGAAAGAAAGTGCTTTGGTGGCTGAATGAGATGAAAATGTAACTTAAAGACCTCTTCCTATGTTTGTAATGGTTGGTTATTGTTTGGAGTAAAACTAGGTCAATTATTGTTCATTCAAAAAGAGCTAAAAATTATGTCTGGAATAATTCCAAAAGCTTTTTCCCTTCCAATTTTGTATTTTGCAAATAATACAAAAGATGTGTTTTCCCATTGATTTGCAGTCCACTATAGGATGTCTTCTCAGACCTTGATGATGTCATCTCCCTGTTGCCAGTCCTTGATGAGAGAACTTCACTGCAGATGAATTTCAAGTCTAATCTGCGCATAGTGATTAAGATGTTTGTCCAGGGAAGGAAGTCAATGAGCTTCTTGCTTCATGGTTGGTCTATATGAGTGCCAAGATTCCAAGACCCCCATACCAGGATGGGAATCAGACTTTGTGCTGAGATTCAGCAAAACTAAACCAAGGAGAAAAGAAACAGGGAAAAGAGGCATCTTCTTAATGACTTCCTTTAAAAAATGCTTCTCACAATAGCATGTGTATTGCTTTATACTTTGCACAGATTTTGTTATCTGGGTTGTCTTGTTCTTAAATATAACTCCTTTACAGATCTTTCAAGACTATTTCACATCTTTGTGCAGAAGAACAAATCTGGTTTACTGGGTAAACCTCACACTGAAATCTGGAAAACAATCTCTGCAAGCATGAAATCATGTGTTTACATATCCTTAATATGGGACTAAGGAGCAACATGTGGCCCCATTCTATGGTTTCACACAAGGATTTAAGACACATATGCACACCCAATTCTAGATGTATCTTCCTTTCAGAGCCATATAAACACAGAGGAATCCTTGACTAACTCATACTGGAGAACTATCTTGTCTGTTACTCTGTGTAATACAACCAGTACCAGATGCTACAAAGAATGGCAGAGCCCTGCAGGAGGCAGAGGCAGAATAATCTGCTTCTGCGAAGATCTCCTGATTCTACTTACTAATTGTCAGAGATTAGCTTAAGCCCCGAAGCACTAGGTTTAATATCTCTTCCAAAACTTTTATTTTCTTTAATTATGATATCTCTGGATGTCCATGATATTGATATAATATCCAATCTCTTGATGAATCTGGTTAAGTTTTTGGTCTCAACAACTTCCTTTGGCAATGAGTTCCATAATTTAATTACACGTAGTATAAAAAGGTATTTCCTTTTACCAGTTTTGACTTGCCTATGTTTTAATTTCTGTGAATGTCTTGTTTTTCTTCCTTCCAGAGTCAGAGTGGAAGCCCCTGATCTGCTTTCCCTGTGCTAGCTTACATGACAACATTAATCTGTAAAATGTTCTCATTCTACGTCTCATTTATTCTGTTGCAAGGGGTAAAAAACTCTATATTTCCATTTTCTCTTCATATGACCACAATTCCCTTTCTGTCATTTTTCTGTGAACTCTCACCAAGTCTGTCTTACTGTTTTATGGGACATAGTGTCTGGTGCTGCAAGAAGTATCTAAAGTGTGCTCTATCTTTTTTTATATTTAAAAGCATTATGATGTTTTCCAAGCTATTTCCATCCTCTCTTCTTTGTTGAGAATGAGCATGCTATTATTGATCTGCCTGCAGTGGTACCTACTTTTCCTTGCTGAAATGAGTCATTAATAGATTCTAATGCTTTGTAAGAGTAATACAATTTTTTTTCCTCTGGTGTGCTTTACTTCATATTTATCAGTGATCCCTGAAGCTAATTTAGACCTGCCTGTTCCGAACTAAATGAAGTGATTTTGGAGAGGGCCAGTTTCCATAAGTATGGTACTTGACTTATGACTGAATTGTAGACCCTTAGTGAGACAGTTCTGCCTGTATAAGGGCCCAGTTTTCCTTCCTCAACTGATGGAGAGAGGTAAATGTTTTGAAAGCCTATGAAGTGAGACCCTGCTTGTGAAATGTAAGTGCTTAAATTTAGAAGTGAATTAGGATGCTACCTTTCTTTATATTTTGGTATGTTACTGGTCACTATCTATTACTGATCTTCCATACACATCAAAAACAAGCCTTAGAATGAGACTTGTGTTCACTTCATCAGCAACCCTTGGCTTCTAAACAAAAAGATAAAAACCTGTCAGTAGAAATCTTTGGATTATAAAATAAATGTGTAGCTATCTCATCCACAGTGTTGCTACAGAGGAAATTTAGAGAGAGATGCTAACCCAGAGAACAGTGGGAGAAGTTTTGCTTTTTTTCCACCCTTTGTGCTTCTCACAGAACACCTCATCTTGTGCCTTGCAAGGATGAAGGATGAGGGATGCTAATCTGCTACTGGCTAGGGGAATAAATGCTATGATGGCATCTGCTGCTGGAAGTCAAGATCACAACCTAATTGGTCTTATTCATTCTACAACTCAAAAGAAGATTCCAGACTCAAGGAACTCAGCCTAATGAAGCCAAGAAGAAAGAAGAAGTGGAGTAAAGAAATAGGAACATTAAGGAAGATGGAACATAAGAAGTTTATACAGTCAAGAAAGTATGGATCTTAGGCGGATTGTCCTTAAATTTTTTGGACTTATTTCATACAAGGACATAAAAATATCATACTGAGCTGAAATGCCAGATCATTAAAAATAGACCATGCTGGTTTTCTAAGCATGTACCTATCCATTGTTATTTCTGATAGGGTTTTTTTGTAATTAAAAATTTTTATTGTATATGCATTTATTCAACAAAATACTGCCTTACTCTTTCCATTACCTTAAATATTCCATCTTACTTATTCCATCTGTATTCTTTTATTTTGATCCTTAGGATTTATTCTCAACAAAATTTTTTGGTTTTGCAAAATTTCACTTAGGGTAACAGAAATGTAAAGCCACATTTAAAGATCAGTGGCTTAGGATATACAAATGCCGGCTGGTGGTGTGGAAATGTCTTGGGTGGCCGGGGATGGGGCCAGCTGTGATTTTGGGGCTGTCTGCAAATATATGGGAAGTTATGATGAACCTGTTTCTGAACAGATTTGGTGAGACTGACTTTTCATGCTCTTTATGCCACTGGCTCATGAATGTCAGTGTTTGTAATTGGAACCATTGCATAACATTGTGAATGAAATCCTGAACTGTAATCTTTGGAAGCAGATGGCTTTCATCATATGCACCATGTCATATTGCAATAGTGAGTATGCCTTTCTATGCTGAATTCAACCATATGCTGAATTAGAAAAGATTGTTTACTCATTTAGTGGTTTAGCAATAATCGGGAATGTTATGAAGAATTAAGGAACTATATCTCTGTTGAAAATATATTCCAGTCTAATTACTGGAGAATACTTTTATAGTTATTTGAGGGTACTGTCACCTTCAGTTTACTTCCAGTCATATCAGTTTACTTGAGTTTTGAATATGTAAGCACTGCCTTCCATTTTATACACACACATGCCCAGGCAGACAGGTTGTTACTTTAAAATGTCATTTCCATTAAGTATCACTTGAAAAATCCTCATGACTTTAACTAAGTCAGAGAAACTTGTGCGAAAATATAAGGTGAAAAGAGCCATGTATGGCAGATCCTAGTTTCCCTGCCTCAGAATGTTTCAAAGGTCTTATTGGCTTACCACCAAGGCTAAGAATACGTGTCAAAACTGCTTAAGATATGGATCAGTTTTAATAAATGTGACCTCAAAGCTTCCAAGGTGTTTAGGTCTGGAAACACTTATAGTACATCTGTTATTATTTTGATTCAGCTGAGGTATATTGTTTTAATCAGCAGCATTTCAAGAGAGCTATTATAAAAGAACTAGAAACACTAACTTGTTTTCCATGTTTACATTTCTGCTATTGCGTAACTTGCTTTCTTATGACTGAGGTTATGAGATGTCTTGAGTTGTGTCAAAGCAGCACCAAAAGTCAGGACTGAGTATCCTTCCTATAGATCTTTCTTTCCTAGCTAGAAACGATGAGGCTGCTGTAGGAATTACTGGAAGAAATGGAAAACACTGTGTTATACAGACATTAAGACTATATGGGCATCCTGGACATGTCCTGCATAAATCTATGGATTATTTAAAAATTAACTTCCAGACCCTCTCCTGTGTCTCCTATCATGCCTCTTGCTTCAGGTTCCAGTGGAACCATTTCCAATGATTTGTAGACAGGAATTTTCTTACATGGTTCTCTGGATTGAGTATCCCAGTAAAAATATAACCAAGAAAATAAAATCCAATTTGTGTGAGTGATATAGACAAGGCACTTCTGGAGTTTCTGGTTTTCTCCAGCTTGCAGCATTTGACCAAGGAAATTTTCTATGAAGTTCGCTGGGGCCAAATCAAAGCACTAAAAGTGAGTGCGTTTTTTTCAGGGAATTGTGTGTATGGAACCTACTGTACTGTCTGCATGAGAAGGTGTCCTGGTTTGTAGAAACCATAAATTAGAAAACTAGTTAATACAGCAACACTGTGGAAGGAATATTAACCATATTTGTAAGAATACGGGCAGATCTTTAAAATTGGAACAAGACATTTGTGGGAGAGATGGATGTTCATAGATGTTCGTAGAATCTTCTGGTTGGAAAAGACCTTTGAGATCATCGAGTCCAACTGCACCCATCATCCGCTAAACCATGTACCTTAAGAACTCATCTATCCTTCTTTTAAATACCTCCAGGTATGGTGACTCAACCACCTCCCTGGGCAGCTGTTCCAGTGGCTGACCACCCTTTCTGAACCTCCCCTGGCACAACTTATGGTTATTTCCCCTTGTCCTATCACCTGCCACTTGAGAGATCAACACTCGCTCTCCCACAGCCTCGTTTCAGGCAGCTGTAGACGATGATGTCTCCCCTCAGTATCCTCTTCTCCAAGCTAAACAACCCCAGTTCCCTCAGCCTTTCCTCGTAGGACTTGTTCTCCAGCCCCTTCACCAGCCTCGTTGCCATTCTTTGGATGCGCTCCAACACCTCAATGTCCTTCTTATACTGAGGAGCCCAGAACTGAACACTGTACTCAAGGTGTGGCCTCCAGGCAGCTCTCCAGCCAGTCTTCCCCAAGCCTGTAACGCTGCATGGGGTTGTTGTACCCCAAGTGCAGGACTTGGCATTTGGTCTTGTTAAACCTCATCCCATTGGTCTCAGTCCATCGATCCAACCTGTCCAGATCTCTTTGCAGTGCCTTCCGCCCTTCAAACAGATCAACACTGCCACCCAGCTTGGTGTCATCTGCGAATGCTATTTCTTTTGCTTACAGGAGTACTTCTCCCCATCTCCTGTTAGAGGTTCATGGTAGGAGACATGATACTGCGCCAGTAGGACTGTAAGTCAATTCCAAAACAAAAATAAGTTCTTCCTGTCATGGTGATCTTCTTCCTGAATGAATTAATCAATAAACACCTTTGTGCAATGTACGTGCCACAAATTCTACTTCATGAAGCAGGTTCAAAGCCATGGTGTTCCCTGCATTCTTGTCACATATCTGTGTATGTCAGAGACCTCTTGGTTCACTGGTGCACCCAGAGCATCCCACAGCCAGACAGACCTGCAGTGGATTCTTGACTGACGAAAGACACATTTTTCAGTGTTTTGACTCCAGTTATTAAGCTGTTTCCTGTAGTCAGATGGACCAGAATCTAGTCTGAAAATACAGTGCGGAAAATTCTGACCTCAGTTAAATAGCAGAGTCTTATTGATTTCCTCACTGGCAAAATCTTTGTTTTAGTAAAGGAGCATCTACAGCCACAAAAAAGCAAGCAAAACCTCAAAAAATAAAAAAAGAATAAAACTGAGTGTGCTAATCAACACCTATTTGTATCTAAAAGGATGATGAAAGAGAATACTCATCCCTTTACATTTTCTTAGCACTTAGGTAGAAGTAAAAAAATATCTTATAACTATCTGCTAAGTCAGAGAGGAGTCCATGAGTGATTGTCAATGAACTTGGGGAACTCAAAAGTCGTTCAAAGTATTCTTGGTTATGTATATTATTAACAGGAGTGATTCACAATCATGTCATCGATTCTCCTCATAAACTTATCAAGTGTTTTCTTAAATATCCTTAGGAATTTAAGTCTCCTACCCCTCATGGATCTCTATATGCTAATGGCAGATTACCGTGAATTTTCCATGTCAATAATACATCAGAAAATAACTGTCACAATAATTCACCAGAACCACTGTAAAAAAAAGTTATTTTTCCCTCATTTAATGCAATGGATGCTTCGTGCTACTGTGCATCTTATTATGTTTGCTCTGTGTATTTTTTCCCCACAGTAGGTTAGGCCACTTTAAATTATCTCTTTTGCTCTTTTATGATAATTCACTTCAAATATTTGCAGATTTTATTTCACCTCCATTTCATGATTTAGTCAAGTACGCTACTTGTAATGTTTCCTCATAAGAGAATTCCTCTGGTCCAGTCATTCATTACTTTGTTTTCTGCCCAGCAGGTCCTTTTTTCTTTCTTTTCTGCATCATCAAGAGGCAAATATATGAAGGATCTAGGAAAGAAGGACTTAGACAGGCTGAGGCTTTTCCTTTCTTTTCTGGATCTGTCTCAGGCTCAGATGTTAAGCTAGGTGAATAGGTAATTTTTTTTAATTTTATTTTAGTGATCAAGTCATAAGAAACGAATAAAAATTGCTTGAACCAAGATTTTTGAAATTTCTTTTCTGCCCCAAACTTTCCTTTTCAGTATCAGGTCAGACCATATAGATTTCTGAATGTTTGACGCTTTAAAGTTTTCATAACTACTGATAAATTGAAGTATACTCACAGTAACGTACCAGCTTCTCAAAGAGACATATTGACTTGTTTTGCTGCCATACATAAATTGTTTTGAAGCCCACAGCTTCTACGGCTGGGGCACTGTTGCTGTGCTCAGCTGAACAATGATAAGTGCTCTGGTTAGAGTATTTCAATGCTGATTTAAAGACCACAGTTACACATACATTTCATAGTTCAGATAAGACATCCAAGAGAGCACAACTTCAGAATATAGTGCAAGATTTAACTTTGTAGCCAAGCTTAGAGAAATGTTTGTGTGTTACAAAGCAAATGTCTATTTTTTCTAACCTTTAATCCCATTTCACTGGATATAATTTCAGATAGCTTTACTACTCCAGAGTACTGGATCTGGAAAACATTCAGTGTAGGAACTACTTTGAGCTCAGTGAGTCTTCCAATTCCACTTCATTTCAGTCTTTTCTTCTGGGAAACCTGTCTACTTTGATGTTTTTTTTCTGGTGCTAGGGATTTAATCAAAAAGTAATTTGTTTCTATTACAAAAAATGTTGTGGTTTAAGATGTTCAAAAAGAATATTTTATTTCACTGCTTTTTTCTCATATTTTATATTATAGAACCCTGGATTCCCTAGACTTGAATACCTAATTCTTCTAGGCAAATATTTTTCTTATTCTGCTTCTGCTCTTGGCATCCAAGTTCCTCATGTTTCCCAATTCATCTCATTCAAGCCTAAGATTTAGGAACTTCATGATACTTTCTTGTTTGGAACTGAATCTATTGTGGGTCTTATTTAGGTTCAAAATCTTGTATAGAGATCAAAATGGGATCGTGGTTTTTCTGAACCTCAAAAATTTAGCATGCTGTACTATAAGGTCTTTGCCTGTTTACTGAAAGTAAGCGAGCCAAGTTTAAAAATTTTAAGGATTTTTGTATCTGCTTTGATATTTTTGGAATTTGAAAGAGTTAGTGTGAGGACATACTAGAGGACATACTAAACCAATTTATTTTTCCAGGAAAGAAGGATATGTGCACCAATCTAATAGCAAAGTGCCCCACACAGTAGCAGATACCATAAGCTGCAGAACTTTACTACAGTATTTGGGAGCCAAAGACTATGAGTGGTTGTTGGGCAGGAACAGGACAGTTCTGCATTATATAGGGTTACCAAAGATAGGGTAGACTGTGGAGTTTTTAAGGTGCTTTTCTGGAGTAGATTTCCACTTTATTATGATAGGAGCAGTAATAATGAAGAAAAAGAAAAGGTATAAAGTAAAAAGGAAGAGTCCGAGAAAATTAAGACAGTAAAGTGACATGAAGAAAATCTATGAAGAGAAGACTTCAGAGACAGAAAGAAAAAAAGTAGGAGATTTTAAAACCTTTTAAGAAGAGAAAAAACCCCAAATAATTATTTTATTTTAAAATTAAAATTTTGGAGATGTTACTAAAAAGGGGAAAAATAATTTATTAAATGTTTCTCTGCAGTGTTGAATAGAATAGTAGATATTCGTATCATGTGTGGATGATATTTTATTTGCTTTAATGAATCAAGAAAATGTTAAACTCAGAAACTGAAATTAGACCTTTTGAAATATATGTCTAAAGAGAGTTGTATGAACTGTTACTACTGATTTTTAATGAGTTTTGTGGCAATAGAGAAGTTTCAGAGGGATTGATGAAAATTTATTATTTTATCAGGTATTTCTAAACATACAGGCCTGACATTTATTCTGAGAATAAGTAGAATGGGACTCCAGAAAGGAAAACCTGTAGAATGTGTCAGTCACAATGAGTTAATGGATAACTGGTCAAACATCAGGGCTATTATAAGACATTTTTATTCTACAAGGAATTTGATTTGATGTCACACAGTATTTTGATGGAATAAAACCAACAAAAGACAAACCAGCTTGTTAAGAAAATAAGTAGGTATAAACAGGAAAAATGTCATTACTGTGTATGTTTATATTTGCAGAGCCCTGTAGAAATGTCTTTGGCATTCTTTTATTTCAAAACTCATACTCATGAAGCTTTAAAACCACTCTTCAAAAAAAACCAGGTGGAAAGTACATAAAGATCAGGACAGAGCTAAATAGTCGGTTGAGATATCTCTGGGGATAGGATTTGTCTTATGTCCCATCATTAGCAGCCATAATGTCAGGTGTGTAATCAGTGCTGGTTGGGCAGTCCTGTAGGGCCAAAATAGAGTTATTTGCACCTTCAGGTGACAACTCGTCCCATGTTATTACATAAAACATATGTGAGGAGGTGACCCCTGGAAACACCTGTGACTTTGCAATGGCTCAAAAAGGATTCTCTGTGGTTAGCATAGATGAAAGGCCAGACATTTGGGTGGTTAACGGTAGGTGAGATGGATCTTACCCTGCTACAGGTTTATTTGTATCACTTAGTAAATCAAATACAGGTAAATAACATGGCCTTTAACATGACCAGCTGTACTGCTATGTATCTAAAAACCTAGAATAACTACCCTTATAGAAGAGAAGCAACTACATTGTGTAAAGAAGGCAGTCTAAAAGACTTCAGGTTTATGGTCATGTAAATCAATGAAACCGTAGCTAAACCAGCTATGTGCTAATGCATGTATCATCAGAAAAGGAGTCAGGAGGGGACAAATTTTGCTTCTACATCTGTCTCTGATGTGATTGTTGTTAGGCTGTAGAGCTGAGCTCTTGGTGTCTAGTCTCCAAGAAGCATATTGAAAAAATGGAGAGGCAAAAGCCACAAGAAAGATTAGAGGATTACAGAACAATTCAAGGAGTGCGACCTATTCAGTGTACTGGATATAGCCTGTCATGATAGATTGCTTGTAGTTCTTTACATACCTAAGTTTTTCAAAACAGATCTGATGATAACAAGTCAGAAAAAAATTCATACAATATGAATCAGATAGTAAAAAGTGAAGAAAAAATAATTTTAATCTTCAGGTTCACGTCTTTAGCAGTGTGACCAATTAACCTTTAGAGGAGCTTAGCAGGCATTGTGATGAATTCAGTGCAAAAAACAGTGGTTTAAATCAAGACTGGAGATATTTATGCTTGATTTGTTATAGAAATTACATTATATATTATTAAATATATTTATTAATTCTGTTTTTCAGTTTACCAGAGTCTCCCTTGCCCAGTTTTGAAAATATTGGCTATTTTACATATATGTGACAAGAAGGTAGCATTCTCACAGACAACAGTAATTTCTGTTGATGATATGAAAATAAAGCAGCCTGAAAAAGAAGTGCCATGACATGGTAGTGTGTGTCCACATATTTTTATCCTCAAAGAATCCACATGATTGTTAATGTCTCTCACCATTAAAATTGTGAATGGTAAGTCTGGAGTGAATGTATTTAGTTTTGGTTTCTAACACTTGATTCCTACTGTGATTATCACTCTAAACAGAGTGCGTTCTTAAAAATGAAACCCTCATCAGAATTCAAATGTGTTAACTAACTAATCAGTCAGTCAGCCAGGAAGCTCAGAGTGACAGGAAACCTGTTTTGTCCATTCTGGTACTCATGAAATGACCTCTTTTAAGCAATAGAGTTTAAACCCACTGAAGAATTCATCACAGTGCCTGCTAAACAGTTAGAAATGAAGTTAGTCATAAAAGTGGAAAGCCATAAGGCATCTGTTAAGGAGAAAATCAGGCTAGATGACTACAGAGCATTTTTGTGGGCATAATATCCCCAGGTAGTAAGCAAACATGGGCTTTCCTGTTTATCCATGAACAAAAGCAAGTTATTCTGCTTGCCATAGTGATTTCAGCATTCTCTAAGGCCTTTTAACCTTCAGTGACCAAAATACAGATGTTAAGTTCCAGCGTAGCTTGTTGGATAGACTGTCTGGGATTGTTTAGCCTTTTTAAAATTATTATTATGATTAGGAAAGTAATCTCCAATTCCCCAGTTCTTAGCAAACCAAACCAAAGAGTGACATGTACTGAAGCTTATAATGTGATCATGGGACTAGCTGGTTTATTGGGATGGTTTTGTGATATGATGACAGTTAAGTATAAGGTTCTCTTTTTTCATCATTCCATGAACAGATAGAATCAGGATGGTTTTGGTGCCACAGGCAATCCTATCTACCTTTTTGCTTATTTGTCAAAACGTATCAGTGAATTGTGAGGATGCTTTTGGTTTGTGAAAGGGAAGAGTGCAAGGGGACAAGACATCTCTGTCTGAGGTCACCAGATGACTATGGCTTGTTAAGCGTAGTGGTTGTCTGTCTTATCCTCTAAGGGTGTGATGAAGCATTAAACTTTTTGCAACATTAATAAATTTCAGTAGGTCACTTCCTGGTAAAATGGACATAGAATCATAGAATCATAGAATTATCTGGGTTGGAAGAGACCTCCAAGATCATGACTACAACTTACATCAGAGTTGGAAAGAATTTCTTATGTGCTCAATGTTCAGTCTAGTAACTACCTGTCTGAACTCATCACTGCTATGTGGGAATGGATGCTAAAATATTCCTCAGATTTGCCTATGAATGTATGAAAATTTTCAAGAGCCTGCCAGGCTGGCTAAGAAAACCTGTTGGAAAGGGATGAGTCTTCCTCTGGGGAGCATTCTGAGCAATGGGGCAAAGGTTGGTTAACCTTTGCGTGCTTTAGTTCTTCTTCTGCTGGATTACATGGACTATCAGAAGTTTAAATTAAGGAAAAATATGCCAAAATAGAGAAAAATAGAAAGAGACTGGAAGGGCATGAGAATTAGGAGAAGATAGTGAGGACGCCATGCAAATAATAATTTACACATAGAGACTGTGGATAGAAAAACGATGGCACAGTTGGGAACTTTCTTTCTTTCTGCCAATTCCTAGACACTGTCACAGCACTTTTGTGCTACTGACAGGAGGGATAATGTAAAGCAAACAACTTATGTTGGAAGATCAGATCAGCACATCGCTAGTTTGGGAGTGGCACATTGCAAATTTGGCCTGAAACTCCCTTTTCACGTTTCCTATGTTGTGTAATACGCTTTGTAGTCCTAGCCAAAGATCTTGGGCTCTACTTGTATACATCAAGAAACTATACTGATTCATATCAGGGATTCATGAATGCAGACATATTTTATACATATCTTTCATATAAAAGAGTCAATCACATACTTCCTTTTAGGTGTGCAATGTTGTTCTCAGAGAGGCACAGCTACAGAGCATGCCCACAGTTCTACACACGTGTTGCACATTTGCTAGTAGCTGTATTAAAAACTGTATTTGAAAAGCAAAGTGTAAAAGCAACAAGATTCTTGATCAGCGTTAACATTTTGTCAGTGAAATCACAGATGAGAGGGTAGTAAGTACCCAGTAGTGGTGCTCAGCATATCTTCTCTGCTTCTATTTTCATTGGAATAACTTCAAGGCCAGATGTAGTCTTTGATTTTGGTACGTATGGAGGGATACTTCTGATTTTCAGTGTTGACCTTTTACTATACTGCACAAGTAACCTCTTTTTCCTTATTTTCTAGCTAGCTGGGATAGTTGTACATACTATAAAGGCAAAGAAGAACTCTTTAAGACCAGAGGGTGCTGAGGAAAGATTCTTCAAGTTATGTTTCTCATCACTGCAGTGTCCATGAGCTACTAAATTACTATAAAGGTATTGCTAATTTGACTTCCTCTACATCAAAAATATGTACAACAAAAGTCTTTGAAGATTTCAGCTAGGTCTTGAAAAGGTTCAGCTTGCAGTAATTCAGCTGAAAGCATTCGGTTAATTAATCTTATTTAAAAATCAGTGAAACAGAAGTTAGTTAAAAGGTAAACAATGGCTGCATTGTAACTGACAACTTTAGAAAAAGGGAATCTTTGAAACTCTTTGTGTAATGGATCTTACCTGACTGCCCTTGGAGGAGAGAGTCGTTTTGCAACAGATCACATTACTGAACTAACCTTTTTTTCACTTTTAAATTAAATATATTCTTTGCTTCTCCCAGTGCAGTGCAGCTGCACAAACTGGAGCTAGTCAAAGGCTGTCCAAATTGTGTTTACCAGAGAGGTACCAGCTACTGGGAGGCTCCTAGATACAAAACACTGCAGAGAGTGGCTGGAGTCCCTGAAGCAATCAGAACATGGTGTGTCTGAGAGCACCAGGAGGAGAGAACAGATGACCTGGAAAATCAGAAGGCATAAAAAAATGTCAGTCAGTGAGAAATGATTAAGACCTCAGCCAGTTTATGCCAAGGACAGCGGGTTCTCTCATGCATTCGTGTACAGTCCTTGCTGTCAGCTGAGACATGCTGAGGAACAGAAACAATCCTGTCTATAGGCCTGATCCAGTAACAACTAAACTGAGTAAAGATATTCAGGGGGATAGGATTGGGCCCCCACTAAAGCATTAGGGGCGAATAAAGGCCACGGCATTTCCATTGGTTTGCGTTTTTGTGTTTTTCAGGGTTAATCTTGTTGTTCCTGCTCTTCAGAAAAAAAAAAAGACAAAAAAAGAAAACACACCCCAAACAGGTGGGGCAAAAAAATTCTGGAATTTATAAGCCTGAGGGGGAGAAAAGAATCTTGCCAAATTACCTTCCTACCTCTCCGATGAATTGTTCAGTAAATATGTATTTTCTAATTCAGTATAAGTTCAAAACATCTATGAAGGCAACAAAACCAAAATTTAAACAAAAAAGCACAGCAGAAGTAAAAATAACACATGACCAGTCATGAGGATAACAATAGATTTTATGTTTGGCTTCTTCCTTTGTGGTAGCTGGTAATCCAGCATAGATTAAAGAAGTGTTTTGTGCATATTACCTGAAATGGTTTTCTGGCCCACATCAAAAGCTGTGAGGAAAAAACTGCAAGTGACTGTTGTTCTTCTTCACACAGAAAAGTGGGGTTTTCACTAAAAACATAAATGGATTCACGAAAATGTTCTATTCCCCAGTGTCTTGCTA
Organism: Dromococcyx pavoninus; assembly: GCA_033558185.1. Classification (NCBI taxonomy): domain Eukaryota; kingdom Metazoa; phylum Chordata; class Aves; order Cuculiformes; family Neomorphidae; genus Dromococcyx; species Dromococcyx pavoninus. Next base: position 16,278 of record JAUMJL010000267.1, on the reverse strand, counting down.
ATGATGATGTTTTGAAACTGCAAGTAAGAAATCAGCCTTAGGGACTTTCTTCAGCAAAAGCATATCATTATGTGAAAGAAAGGGTATGTTCTCAGAGGCTATTTTTACTGTGCTACACATGCTGACATCATTTGTTTGTTTACATTCTGTTGTTTCAAGGTACAATGCAATGAATGAATAATAACAAACAATTATTTTCATCAAAGCATCGCCATCACTTCTCAAATTAATCTGCTGCACACAAATGAAAGAGTGGAGAAATTCAGTCTCTTCTTGAACTGAACTCTAATGTCCAGAACAGATTTCCTGGCTGTGTGGTTGCAAATGACATTTCGGTCTCAGCATAAGCTGTCACAGTCAACATGGCATTACTGACCCAAATATGATTCTGAGAGGGAGACAAGCCTGAAAGCTTATTCAGTCCTAGACCTTAAGGGATTGAACAAGCAGAGCAATTGTGTAAGTAAATACTAAAATACAGCAAACTTCCTGCCAAATCTGTGAAACATAAGTCACAATTCAGTTCTGTCTTACCTGTACTCCTTTTGTTTGCATTCCTGAAGAAATTGTTGGGACCATTTTTTGTTAAAACAGAAGGAAGAGGTCTTATTTAAAGAAGGAAGAAGTTTTATTTAAACATGAAGGTAAGAGAACAAGACTTCTTATCAAGATGGCTCGGACTTTCATGTCTTTTTCTGACAGCCAGCCATGATTTGGACTTTGGACAATGGTGCTAAGATTGTTGGAAAGAGAGCAAGGTAGAGCTCAGCCTGACCACCTATGCAACCATAGCACAAACTACAGTGATGAGGAAAGATGGGCAAGGCTTTCAAAGAGGATTCACAAGGTAACAAAAATACCTTTTATCATTGCAGAATGTGGTGTGAGGAATGTGCAGCATAGATGTGTACTAAGAGGAAGCATTGTGCCTATCATCTGAAGGATATGCCTCACAGAAAGAAAGATTTCTTTGAATGCCCTCTGGCAATCTCAAAGTTGTAGCAACAAAGATGAACCATCAAGTCCTTCCTATTCTCAAGACTTTTCAAGGTGCATCCTTCCTGAAAGCAAGAGTGAATTTGCCCGATGCATTTATTAGTTTGTGGACCACCTGCAGTTGTGGAAGAACAGTGTGAAGAACTAGAGTAGCTTCCCTCTGATCATCTAAAACCTGATCTCTTTTGCAAAGAAGGTAGGCGAGGGAGGAAGAGTGCACGTGTTTGAGATTCAAATGTGCGAAACCTAAAGGTTTCCCAAAGCAAGTTAAATATAGAAGGACTTTTTCCCATCCACTATGGTGAAGAAAAAGATATATTTCTTGTGTATCCTAGAAGAAATCTATGTGCATATTTGGGCTAAACTCTGAGAAAATAACAATAACGCAAAACATGGTTTATACTGATTGGTCTTCTAGTACCTCAAAACCTGCAGAATAATTTTTTTTGACAGAATTCAACAAGGTATCCCTTCATATGTTCTCTCCAGAAATGCCAGTAATAGTGGTAGATACATTTCAATTGTTCTACTAAAGACTTGTAATTTAATCCTAGTTTTGCTGGTAATTGAGAAGAGCAAGTATGTTAAAAAAATATACACCTATATCATAACAACACATATGTATTTAAAGACATAATGCATACTGTTGAACGTCATTTTGATATCAATATGTGGAAGATGGAGCAGAATACGCTCTCAACAATTTCGCAGTTTGTAAAAACTGGATGAGAGGATTAGATATTCTGCGGAGTAGGGCAGTTGTTCAGAGGGATCTTGAAATGTTGGAGAAATGGACTGACAATAACCTCATGAGTTAAACAAAAGAAAATATTAAGCCTTGCATCCGAGAGGGAATAATCCCATGCAACTGTTCAGGTTGGGGACCAACTAGTTAGCTTTGCAAAAATGTACCTAGGAATTGTGGTGGACGGTAAGTTGAATATGATTCAGTGCTGTGCCCTTGCAGTACAGAAGGGCAATGATATGCTGTGCACTATAAGGAGGATTGTAGGCAGTAAATGAGGAAAGTCATTATTCTTCTCTATTTTGCACTTTCGAGACTCTATCATCAAGAGTGCTGTGTTTGAATTCTCAAGGACAAAAAAACTCTAGCAAATTGGAGTGAGTCCATCGGATGCCACCAAGATGGAGGTGTTCTGGAGAAAGGGTGTACAGGTTGTGGCTAAGGAAAAAGGACTTGTTCAGCCTTCAGAAGAGAAAGCAAAAAGGGTACCCTAATGCTGTCTTCATCTACTCCATGTAAAAATGTAGCTAGGTTCTTCTTGGAGGAGCACAGCAAGAAGACAAGGCACAACAGACATGAATTGCAACACAGGGAAATTGGATATTAGGAAGAAAACATCACCATAAGGGTGGTCACACAGGGCACCCAGAGAGCCTGTGAGATTTCTGTCTTTGAAAATCTTCAGGGCTCTACTGGACATAACCCTAAGCAATCTTACCTTACTTAGAGGAAGGAGCTGGATTAGATGACCTCCGGAGATCTCTTCCAACCTAACTTATCTTTTGATGTGTGATCCTGTGATTGTGCAGTGTTACACAGGTTAGTTAGTGTGAAATAAGAATGCAGAAGACACTTGTGGAAGTGAGTAAGAAATAAAGGCTTGTGGCAACTAGTTTATACTGAATAAAGAGCTGTACTTAGTTAGTTTCTACATATATCAGTTTTCAAATCCTGCCTTTAATAATAAGAGTGATAATTATGTCATTTCTACAAGATATAAAGACCCTTGTGATATAAAGATACTCTATCTTACATGACTAAAGTAATATTTGATAGAGAAGTGCACCCCAGCTCTCTTACAGGAGTTAGATGATAACTGCAAAATAAGGTTGTCTTAATATTAACTATTAAATTTTTCTGTCCACAACAATATTTCCCACCTTAGTTCTGCAGGTATGTATGCTTTCAATAAACTTTACTTTCACTGAAAACCAGCTTGTCATTCATGACGGAGACTTGAAAAGTACTTGCAAGTACAGATTATTTAAGAAAAGATTTGCCCTTTGTATTTGCACACAAAGTTTTACACAACAGGGTTCAGGATGTGTGCAGTACCTTTGCTGCAATCCAACCGATAACATGACTAAATAGAGAAAAGACAAGGGCATGGAAAACATTAAATACCAGCAACCTATGTTCAGACATAGAATTTTACGTTCTCTTTAAAACATTAAGGCAAAGATGTATCAGACCACATTACAAATATTAACAACTAAATATAATTTCTATCATTTTTTCAAATGCACTCATTAGGAGAGCAGGCAAAGACAGGAGCAAGGATCTTTCTTCCATTTTTTAAAAGGTAGGAGAACCAACAGTTCTGCAGGTGTAGTCATCAACAGGATGGTAAATACATCTTTATCTCAGAGTTCCTCAAACACCATAAATGATTTTTTTCCATTCAAAAACCAAACACAAAAGTTAAGAGGAAGTAAATTTCTTTTTTTCAAAATCTTCTTTTATACTCACAATAAGAAAATAAACTCTTTTCTCAGTGTGTTACCAAACTTGGTGCCAAATACAATTGTCTTGTTCTTTGAATACTTACTTTATTTAACTCAAACACAACACAAGTGAAATGGAAGAATAATTGTCTAATTTTATAATGACTTATTTAGGAGTCTCGCTTCCTTCCCTCACTTTTTCTTAGGGGTTAGTATTTTCTAAATTCAACATAAATTTGAAAAATCTGTTGTTCAATCCTAAACTGTAAATTTCTATAAAGAAATAAATTACACCAAAATAATTGCTTTGCCCTTGTTTCAGCTTTGCAAGAAATTTTCAACTCTTTTTTTTATTCAACTGACCTCACAACAGCCAGTGACCGGGTCTGGATGAGTGAACTATTTTACAGTCGTTTCGAAAGCTAATAGAGAGACTGAAAGTTATGCAGATCTGATTTAAATTCTTGACGTGTGATCAAGTGTAAATAACGATAACGCTTCTGGAGAGAGGCTTTTGGCTTTAGATCTTATACCTGTCCCAGACTATCCCAACCTTTTAAAATGGGCTCTTATTCTCATGGGGAGATACTATCCCTGTAAGATTTCCGGCTCTGGTGCAGAAAGAATCAGAAATGAGACAAAACACAAGAGCAAAAAAAAGGTCCTAAACACTCCGAAGTATCAGATGAAGACTGGTTTCAGAGCAGATTAAAAGATGGATGAATTTTCTGTGTGTGGATGATCAGGACACCAGATGGCAATTGCATTTCTTACTTGGGTGAACCAAAAGTATGCTTCCTAAGTACAGATTGTGTATCAAATACAACATCAGGCCCTGAGCATGATGCGTAATATATATTAAAAGGAATGAAATATAACTTAGAAATGCAAGCCCAAGGCACAATTTCTCAATAGATTCAATTATGTGCAAATCTCTAAGTGAAATCCAAGCAATTTTGAAACATAAAAATATCTGGCATCACAGTTTTTAGCATGCAAATTGGGAAACAGACTAGGATTTCACTGCTGCTGCTACACAGATTATTCCTTCCTTTATTCCATCTTTTATCTTGTATATAACAAAAGTTTTCCCTATCTGTTCTACTATTCCTTTTCATGAAACAGTCATGTGAGGGAGAGTACAGGAACACCTGTTTTTCAAGGTTTTTGATGACTTGCCAATTCTGATTCACATGGGAGACATGCTGCATATCCTTGTAGAACACCAGACTTCAGGTGCACTTTCTCTTTCATTAGTAGTGTTTATGTTAGATTGAAATCTCAAGGGGTGTTTCAAGACACTGTTGTCTGTATGATTTTTCTTGCACATATGAAAAGATATTATGATCCAGCATAAATTTGAATCTTAGGGGGAACAATTTAGTGATGGACATTCATGTAGATCACTTCACGAAATCATCACTTACATGACAAGAAGGTCTTGATGCTGTCAAAGAGCTGGTTTTCCACAGTTCACCTAAAAAGTAACTTGAAAAAAGACATGGAAGGACACTGAGTTGAGAAGAAGCTTCATGACTGGAGAGTTGTTTAGAAGACAAGATGGCAGAGGAGGGTGAGCAGGGAAAGGCCCTCAATTCTTTAAGAAACTCCACATCAGCTCAGATAGCAGTAGAAGAGTCAGGAATAGACAAGGAGCGGGGGCATATATCAATTTTGCTCACGTCTGCGTGGTTGTTCCTCTGTGTAAGGAGCCTTTAGTATGTGATACTCCTTGAAATCTCTGTGTGTGCTCCACATGTCTGTATATATAAAGCATTGCCTCAGCTTTGAGGGCCTTACATGCATGGGTCATGAGAGAGCCACTTCTGTGAGAAGGTGACAATCAAAGATCAGAAAAGCAGAGAGGTCCAAGAGACAGGCAGAAGGCAGCATGCAGGCTTGCTTTGGTGGGACTCCAACATCCCAACTGTTTGCTATAGAAAGATCTTCCTAGTCTCTGGGTCTGAGTAGTAGCACTTTGGGACAGAAGTATGGGAATACGTGAATGACAGAAAAAAAAAGTCTTTATAGGTTGTTGTGCGTATGTGGAGTGGCAAACGGTAAAAACTGTATTACATTGTAGTAGATCTGAAGCATGCACACAATGGTAGATAGGTTTAGGAGAAAGCACTGTGAATCCTGTCAGTTCTGCTGCTAAAATCAAACCTGTCTGCAAGAATATTAATTTTTTTTTTTGGAATGATAAATAGACAAGAAAAGATCAGCTTCTGTGTTTCTCAGTGCAATGAAGGACACATGGTCACCACACACTGGAACAGAAAGTGGGGAACAAGACATACTTCTGGAAACAGAAATGGAAGGCAAAGTATTTTTTATAAGCAGGTGGTGATGAAGCAGAGGGCACTGTGATGCCCCCATTCCATCCCAACAGCCTGCATTGGTAAGGACACTAAAACCATCCTATGGTGGAGGTGGTAAATTTTTTCTTGATTTATTACAGGGAAATGAGACAATGGCTAAATGTTGAGGATCGATAGGCAGCATCGACATGGTGACTGAAGAAACTCAATGCCTACCATTCCCAAAAGAAATGAAGGACGGGTCAAAGAGGAGGATGTAAGCACGCTGCTGAAGGAAAGGAGGCAAACGAGAGCAAGAAGAGATGTTAAGCTTAGAGTAGCTGCCCCTGGAGAGAAAAAAAGACCCAAACAGGTGTGATTCAGCTTCTGGGGAAAATCGGAGAAAAGACTATAAATTTTCCATCAGTCTGTAGCTTTGGGTCAGCCAGCCCCTCTGTAACTGAACTTGGGTGGACTAGGGGACAAAGTGCAACAGGTAGAAACACGAAGGGATTTGGTATGGAGTCAATGGATCTCGATTCAGACACAGTCCTCTGTCTGGATCAATGCTCTGCAGAGATGTTCCACAGAGAAAAGTAATAGTCCTACAGCTGCCCAAGTGAGTCAGAAATTTTCCTCCAGAGCACCTATCCTGCAGAATTACTTGATAGGAGATTTATTCAATGCATTTTGGAAGGAACCTGTAATACATCCCTAAAACTGAGACACTTATTCCCATGTGTTCTAATTTGAGCTAAAGTAGAACCAGTTTTCTAATTTTCCAGCTTAGCCTCGTCTAAGTAACTTCAAAGTCGACTGCATGTTTTTCAGACGGTGTTTCTCTCTAGAAGAGATAATGTAGGACACTGGTATGCAGGAAAGCCATTGCTTACACTTAGTCCTGTAGAAACCTAGGCCATCCTCAAGCTGGTGGAAAGCTGTAAGTGAAAGGGGCAAAACAGGGTCACTCCTGCAGGTAGGAGCAGACAAGACAGATGATACAAAACTGTCCAACGGGATATTCCATTCCGTATGTGCCATACTTGCTACAAATCTCAGGGATCATGAGGGCAAAGCCATCTTCTTTGGTTGCTGGCATCCAACACAGACCTCATCTGGGGTTTTTTTTCCCCTGATCCTGGAAACATGTGCTTCTGAATTCTGTTCCTGAGTCCATCTCCCTCCTGTTGCTAAGTCCAGCCTGGGATCTTTTCTCCATACCTGCACTGCAGCATCAGTGATGATGTAGTCATCGAGAGGGGAGGGGAAATTTTGTATATTTGTATATATTTTATTATTTTCTTATTAATAGTTTTTTTTTATTTCTGTTATTGTTTCATTAAAGCTTTTTAGTTTTAGTTTCCAGCTGACAAGTCTCTTTCTCTCATTTCCCTTTCCTCTTTCCCAGGGTTGGGCGGGAGAGGGAGGGATTGGAACATAACTGCTTGTATTCCGTTGCCACTCAGTTCAAGCTGGGGATGAAGTATGACATCAGGGTATGAGGACCTCTTGATATATAGTAGCTTACTTATAAACAAATAGATTGTCCTGTCATTTACACTGTGAATAAAGCAAAAGGAATGACAAGGGTACAAAGAGTTAAATCACATTAAAATCTGAATCCACATACCTTCCTCAAACTCCTCCTACGGCCTTAACTTTCTGGAGCTAGTTGGCTATCACACGCCAGTCAGACACTTTCCAGCATGAGTCACTCTGGTTTCCAAATTTGTCTTTCCCAAATAAAAATGAAAAATTCCAAATGTCTTACATTTTTCTATAGAAAAAGAGGGTGGAACGTCAAGTGCGTATAGTCTAAGAATTGTTTTCTATTTTTTTTTACATCCCTAGTCTAGACAAGAGGTACTATGATGAACCTTGACTTTGCTGCCAATACCAACAGCACTTTGTGGTCTCGTTACCTCACTCTGGCTAATTCCCAAGGACAGTCACAGCTAACGAGTAGCCCTTTCAATGGTCATTCCAGCAATTCATTTGGGCTACCCTTTCAAACAGCATGGAGAATTCTTAAGAGAGAAGGTCCTTTATACTGAGTAATGTTTCACTCACTGCTCTTAAAGGAGAAGGGCAGTTGGGTTGTAAAGATTTATGTAAATGAGAGCATTGTACACTCAAAAGGAGATTGGTATGTTTGATCTCAGCTATTATTGATTTACCTTTTCCAAACGATAACATTCATTAGGCAGGATAAATAAAAGCTGGTGTGTTCTATTTCAATTACCAACAGTTAAAACACGGACATTACACAGGGTGGAACGTCAGTATATTTTCAGTGGGCTGAAGTGTGAAAACATTTTCCTACCAAGCTATTGCATGTGACGACATAACTTTTTTGCATCCTTTCCTGCTCCTCCTGACCCGTTTTTATTTTGTATGTCTTTTTCATTGTTATTGAATATTTGTATTTCTGGCCAAGGGAACTATTCTACCACTTGAAATTTCCTGGTAACTTCAATGCTACTGTTGCTCTTTTGTAGTGTGTGAAGCACAACAATGCCGGTAAGGCAGTGACTGTGCTGCCTGACACCTCCAGGCACCTGTGTCCCTAAAGTTTCATAGATTTATTAAAACATGCTCCTGCAAGTGACCCTGCATTAAGCATGGGTTAGACTAGAGGATCTCTAGAAGCAGCTCCCCACCTCAGCTACTTTGACTGAGCCTCAGCAGAGAAGTCAATTGCCCTTTGTCCCAATATACATAGAGTATAATACTGTGTTCTTCCAGAGCACCAAGTACTTTCAAAAGACACCTCTTACTCTTTTAGAGAGAAACTAAGAATAATAACAACAAAGGACAAAAATAATAACTTCTCAGAAAAAATTACTTTCTGACTATTAGCTTCACAAGAGTTCAGAGTGACTTACTCAGATTTAGATAGGTAACTGGAAATTTCCAGAACTAAGTGAGATTAATTCTGCCCCAAACATTTTGATTTTTCAATTGAATGAATGTGTGGCTCTCCAAACATTCTTTTCTTCCAATGGATAATGTTTTTAAAACATTAAGAAGTTCCCATAATAAAACTTAAGCATTTCACTTTAGATGAATTGATAAAAAAACACATTTTCTTCTTATTTATCTCTTAGCTGAAATGCCTGAACGTAAAATATACTTACACGTATCTTCAGGCACATTTGTGAAAAGACTGCATTAGCTTTAGATTCTTAAATTTGAGACTTGTTTAATGTCTACAGCTCCTGTTAGTGTGTGTTGAAAAGATGATTCACTTCAACAAAACATGATTTCTCAAACTTCAAAATATTTGAATATTTCAAAAAGTTGAGCTTTTATGTCCATAGTGTATCCAAATTACTTTTATATTGTAGGGATGACCTTAGCTGTTAACATCAGCTTAAAAAATTGAATAGAGAGACGTTTCATTGGACCTGTGGAAGGTAATATGCTGCGTGTGCCACATAACGTAGCCGGTATCTGAAAGTGGTAAAATAATACAGGACTGTAAAAAATTACAAGCAATGACTTGTACTTCGACTTGTACTCAGAGCCACAGGTACTGAAAGCAAAACCTTTCCTTGAATGTTTTGCCAGATAGAGAGATGCAAGAGTTTACAAGAAAGATTTGCATTGACACTCCCCAAACTTATTTGAATACAATTTATGAAAAGAAACCATTAGAAACATATGCTTTCCTTTTTTTGAAAGGAGTCAGAAATTCACAGGCCTTCCCTACTGGGCTTCTTTTCTTATGGATCTGCTCTTATAACTTCTTTACTCTTTATTCTTGGCACTGTGATGGACAGCTGGTGACCAAATTCTGCCTAAGTTGTGCTACTAATTCTTCAGGCAGAGACAAGAAACAGCAGGTTTTTTTGTAAGAGAAAGGTTATAATGGTGTTCATGGACATGGAGGTGGTGTTTCAGATATCTTGACAGTAAGCAGGCTCGTAATACACTTGCTCTTTATCATGGCCTTTCCACTTACAGCAGTCCATGTTGTTCAAACAGATTCTTGATAAGGAGACCCCCTCTACTCCTGTCCTGGTCATCTCACCTGAGCTGCCCCCCGCTCTTAGCCCCCAGAAATCAGTCACTTCTGTGCCAAGTCCATGCAACTACTATCAAAGCCAGAGCCTTCATTTGAAAGACACAAAGTAGGAGACTCTCACACCCCTAGATACCTTATACTGATGTTTACTGTTGAATACCTGATTTCTAGGAAGAATTCGTCAGTTTTTATGCATCTTATTTCATTGTGGCATTTTCTGCTTGATTGATGTGCTCATGACCAGAAATCTTTTCACAGGATGGTATTTTTATACGGAGATAACATTACCTCTTTAAAGCTCTATGGGATCTGGTCTCCAAGAACTGTGATACATCCCTGGAATATATTTTAAATTATTTTTCAATGAAAAAAAACTTATGGGAGAAAGGTAATGGTATGAATTTTTGAATTTACTGTATACTATCGTCATACCAAGTGTTGTCATGCCATGAGAGGTGTCTGACTGATGAGCAACATTGTCTGACTGATGAGCAAAAAGAAATGGCTAAAGTAAGAGTCCTTTAATTAGCAGGGACTGGTATTTATAGGAGGTAATAATGCTTTTGCTTGAGGAAACTACAGCATTAATTAAAAGAAGTAAATATTCAATATTTTTATTGGTAATATATGCTGCATACATCGTTAAGCACTGGTGACAAACAGATTTGAACAGGGCTGGATGTGCTCAGGGCTTTACTTTTTTCCTCAGACGTCTTAGCTCCAGAGAGAGATAACCTCTGTTAATTTTCCCATAATGTCCTATAAGCTTCATTTTCATGCTCCAGCCTGGATGCTACATCTTCATGGGGAAAGCATCAGGGAAAAAGTTTTGCAGTTCTCTAGTCACTGAAGATTTTTGATCTTGTTACCTAAGAAGCAGGACATACACAAGATGGTGAAGACCTGGAGACCTGTCCCTACTCCACCTCAATTAGGTAAGGCGTTTTTCCAATGGTTTGGACTAGCAGACTTGTGCTTTTGTGGACTTGTTTTCCAAACGAGTCAATATTTTTTGCCAACCTTTTTCTTGTCCTTTAGACCTCTAGTGTCTTTAATTAATGTATTAAGCCATTTGCATCTGTGCTAGTCAAACTTTTTGCCATACATCTTATGGATGACTATACGGCACTTATAGTCTCCTGCATTCAGCTGCTCTACTGGGTGAAACACAGCCTTAGTGTGAACGGTCTTTTGTCTATCCCCTCTGCAGTGCATAGGGGAAACAGGGAGGATTATTTTAGGACTGAGGAGCTATTTATTTTTGTTGGGCCTCTGTCACATATGTTGTGCAATTGCCTTCTTGGCCTTCCTCCCTCTTTTCCAGTGCGTACTTTAGTGGAAGTCTTGGCACATCCTGACAATGTGACGGTCCTTATTACTCATGGGCATATTGTCTGACTTTTGATTGAATGTCAGCACTTCTTTGATCAGGTTCCTTCTGCCTGAATTAATTAGGGGAGGAGTGACACACTCCTCCGTGGGCCTTGGCTGGCCTTTAACCTTGTATCTTTGTAAGGAGGTTTATCATGAAATTGGACTGGTGTTAAGTCATGAGGAACTGGGAGGGTGCAGTGAGAGAAGATCAAGATCTTACCACTCCTGTGAGCAGAACTAATCCTCTCAGGCAACAGGCTTTGTCAGGGTTACTTTTTTCTTGTTTTACTTGTCTTATATTCTAGTTTTTACACCTTCAGACCGTACAAAGGGAGAATTTTTCTTATTTCTTCTCCATTCCAAGCTGTGCTGGCTACTGATTTTATTTCTGGATATTTCTTTATTGTTCTATCTTGATTTTGTCTTGCCCTGTGTTTATTTTTCCTGTCCAACTGAGGCCAGACCAAGAACAACTTCCAGTAGTCCTGATCTGTGGTACCAGATTGCAGTCTGTGTCCTGCCCCATTCTGTGTAATTTTTTGCTTTAACATGGTATACCCAGTCACAGGGAGAAACACAGGGAGAAGCTGGTCCCTTTCTACAGCCATTTTTATCTGTTCTTCCTATTTATTTTTCCCCTCCAGGAACCTGCAGTGTAGATTTTAAAACAGCTGTCATTTATTCTTGAAAATGTTGGTTTGGATCAAGGAAAACTAGGTGTTTTGAAAAGTTGTCAATGTAAATTTATTCCCAGTGGGATTACTATGGGTTGTATTTAGTTCTGACAGTTAACTTTTATATATGACAATTTATTAAAGAGTGGATTCCTGAGAATTTTTTTTTTGCACATGGGCAACTGAGTTTGAAGTGGTTATTCTGAAATTTCTGCTTTTTCTTGTTTCCCATGTGTTTTCTGTAGTGCTGTGGTTTGAAGGATTTTACAAATCAAACCAAGCCCCTTTCTTTCATGTTTCTCTGATGGTGAAGAAAAAACAATTTTGTATGTTCCTGCTGGTGCACACCTGTATGAAGGCAGGATTATGGCAGGGATGGTGAATAAGGCAAGTGTTGTGGTCCTTTGGCTCTGTCTCTTTCTACATAATTGTATCCTTTTGTTTATCATTGTGTGGTTTCTCTGAGTTGGGAAAGTTTTGGTAAAGGCTTTACATGTCCAGGCTATCTAATACCTCTAGAAAATACCTTGTTGGTTATCAGAGTGGTAAATTATGGTAAACCTGAATTAAAGCCAAGCAGTAGGAAAAAAGGCAATCACAGTCCTAATTCAGGAGGAAAAAATAAAAATCAACAGCAAAAATCAACTGCAAAGAAAACTTATTCTCAATCTGCTCTGGGTGAAATCTGTTGATGAGTATTTCTGTTTCTCTAACTTTTTACTTAGTTAAATTTTAAGAGTTTGGTTAACAGTTTTTCAGCTCTCAAGGGCTAGTATCCAATTACTGCAGAACTGAAGACATCCCTGAGCCCAGACTTTCTTTTCTGCCCTTCATCTCCTTCATCTCTAAGTTCACGTGTCAGAAACACAGTCACATTGCCAGAATCCGGCTTCTCTTTCCTTTGACTCTCTGCAATACCCTATTCATGCCTTAATCAATTTGCATCTCATTTCTCCAATTGCCTGCCACTGTGGTGTTCCTAAGTAAGTCCTTTCTTTCTAATCCTCTGCAGTAAAGCTCGTTGAACCGGGGAAAAAAAAGAAATCCAGACTTGCATCCGATGTAAATCAGTGAAACTTCAGTGATCCCACTGTTGGCACTAGAAAGGTGGTGATTTTATGTTAGTCTAGACTATCTGACCCACAGTACATTACAATCCTTTGCATTTTGATAACTGCTACAGAGAAACCTTTCCTATTTGTTATTTACGTATATTTTTAAATTTTTTTTTGTTAATATCTGTTCAGTGAACCATGGCTTTCAGTATGCATTCATATAGAAACAGGGATAACACTATGTGGAAAGAAAGAATATTTATTGCTCATTATTCCTAAAATATTTGTTTTCTTCTGCTTGAACACTTTCAGTGATGACTCAGAGCTAACTGACTACTATTCATAAATAACTAATAGCCAGTATTCCATGTACAAGATAGAAATAGACTTGCATAAATTATGGGACAATTAGCCATGGCAAATTCTCAGAATAAAGGAGACACTTGCCAATGATTCACTGACAGAAAAATGCAGCTGAAACTTTCAGATACTTTATTCACAATGACTGTTTTTCCCAGTTCTTTCCCAGAAAATCTGACTGCTAAAACTACATTTAGCTTTCTTCTAGAGCAGCTGCTTGTGCCTCTATCCAGCTCTCCTATTTCAAATTTTTTTTTTGTTCGTAGATCTCTCTCTCTATTCACACACTCAACTTGTATTTACCCTCTCCCCAAGTCCTCCTCTGTATACTCACTCCGAGGTTTTTCAATGCAGTTCTATCTCGACATTTTAATGAGATGAATACCAATGACAGGTATCATAGAATAGCTGAGGTATGAAGCCACTTCTGGAGATCATTTAATCCAAAACCTCTTCTTAGAACAGGGTCAACTAGTGTGTAAGTGTGTATGTATTTTACTGTCTGGAAATGAAGTATGTTGTGGTCTTTCCACACCAGTTTGACTAGAGAGGAATGCTTTGTACTTTGCACGCCTTCACACTGAAAATACTCTTAATGCAACACACTTCCAGGCTTAGCCACCCCAGTTAGCTCTGAACAAGCCAGGCCTGGCCAGAAGCACTAAGGGTGCTCCACACTCCCTGCTACTGTGAGGGAACCCTGGATCTGTCGCAATACTGTTTTTGGTGCCCAGCAAGCCTGCATGTAGTCTGCTCACAGTCTGCCACATAGTCACGAGCAGAGGCCTGAAGATGTCAGATGGTCACTCATGTTGCAGGCTCCTGAGTCCATTCCTGTCTTTTCCAATGCTCTTTCATATTGAGCAGTACATGTCCACCTCATATTATCCTATGCATACTAGGAAATGTTGAATGGTTGTGTATATTTTAACAATACCTATGTAAATGCACATGGCTTACTGATATTCTGGGACCAGCCTTTTTAGAAGAGTCAATTTAGACTCTATTTTTGAAACTGAATACAATGCAGAGTTAATTGCTGGTGCAGCTGATACCACTTATTTATCTCACTTCCTGAATTAAAGGCACAATCAAGTGATAGGGTGTCTAAGTGTCATTTGCACATGATTGCAGATGCAAAATATAGAAAGAGGAAAGAAAGATACAAAATACTGTGTTTTCCTGCATTTTTTGAATTGGATAATTGAAGCTATCTTTGTCTATGTTTCTTCTGGATCCTCTGGAGAATATGATACTAAGTAAGAACGTTAAAAACAAAACCTACACAGATGCTCACAAAAAAAATAAGCTAAGCAAAACAAAATCCCCAATGCTATTTTTATCTCATATCAGCACTAAAGAAGGAAGAATATAGAGTACTAAAGCAAAATAATCTGGAAGCCTGCCTAGACTGGCAAGTTTGGCAGCTGGCATATTTCATGTTTCATTGATACTAAATGAACAAATATAAAATCTTCATAGAAATTCTGCAGTGTTCTTGGAATTCTAATAAAAGGTTCCCCTTTACAATCTGACTGAATGTAGTCAAATCAGTAGATATCCTTAATGAGCATAACCACATCTTGGATTAAGGTGGGTGGACATGTAGAGATGGCCTACATTTGAGAGAAGTATACAGTTTTCATTTGTAATTTAATGAGAAAAGAAAGAACTTAGTTCTCTCCCGCCTCCAGAGATCACTTGGCTGGACAACTGTCTGAATCTTAGGATCATCAGCCAAATTAATTTTCAAGAATTTCTAAATGTCTTTCTATTGCACTACTCCACCACTTTGTATTACCATGTGCTGGGGAAGATGATGGGTTTTGTTCGTATTTGCATTCTGTAAAAGAGACATTATACACAGAGGTGGCTGAACAGGTTGCTGATCTGGTTGTACCTTTGGTGTGGGAAGAAGCGTTTGCATTCCATTTTTTGTTGTCACCATCTTCTTCAGTTACTTTGGGCTGCAATTGCTCAGACTGATTAACTTCCACCTTCAATGTTATTTTAAGTTTCTTCTCCTATTTCAAATAAAGTTGCTCAAAGTTGGTCAGGGATGTCTTAATGATAATAAAATGTTATAGAGACTTTTCAAAAAATACGTCTACTGTGTCCAACCTTTGGCCAAATTGTTTTATCTGACAAGCATTAAAAAGTAAGATTCAAAATGAGTGGCTGTTGCTATCTTTGTAAAAACCTTAATTTGTTAAAGTCTCCCAGAAACACTATTTCCATGTGTTTGTCAGAGGTCAACACCAGCGTCTCTGAAGACTCCATGTGCATCAAGCATGGGATAGGCTGATGTTGCAGCATCTGTGGGTGGTTATCCCTGGGACAAATTATTGTGCCTCTCAGGGGACACGAGGACCCAGGGCCTGTCCAGTCTTGTGTCAACACTCTACTTGTTGCAGCTCAGAAACTTAGAGAGCGAAGGAGAAAATGCAGATGTATCAGGGAGAGCCTGATTGGAAGGGGAAGAATAGGGAGGAGAGGCACTGGCTGGAGATCAGAGACACGAGATGATTTGGGACCAGGGGAAAAGGCAAGAGCAGACAAAGTGGAAGAGAGAACAGGAAAAAGTGTGACAGGTTGGGGAGAGCATAAACGGCATGGGCAGGCTGAGAAACTGGTGATACAAGGCACAGGATAAAGAACTTGAAACAAGGAAAGACTGCTGCCTCTAGGTCAGAGGTCCATTGAAAATATATTCCTTCTTCTAAAAAGAGAAGGATCATTGTTTGCATTCACGTGAATGCCTGGGGTATATATATGATGTGCAAACATTCTGATGCCTCCTCCAAGTTTTTGATGAAGATGTTAGACAGGACAGGTCCCAAGATAGATCTCCGCATTACTCCAGTTCTACTGTCCTCCAAGTTGAGTACAGCTCAGTAATCACTATCCGCTGAATGTAATCATCAAACCATGTTTTTTAATCCATCTGGTTGTCCACCCATCCCCACTATTTTGCTCAACTTACATTCAAGAATGCTGTGAAAAGACATTGCCAAATGCCCTTC